>PVJX010000279.1:203975-302100 GCA_004027295.1 Dolichotis patagonum | reverse complement strand
TGATTCAGTTCTGTTATGTCTTTGCTGATTTTCTGTCTAGTTGATCTGTCCCTTTAGGTCAATGGTGTGTTAAAGTCTCCTGTTATAATTGTATTATTGCTTATTTGATTTTTCATTTCTGTTAGTATTTGCTTTATATAGCTGGGTGCTCTGGAATTTGGTGCATATATATTTAAGATTGTTATCTCTTCCTCTTGAAATTTTCCCCTAACTAGTATGTAGTGACCTTTTTTATCTCTTTGGATCATTCTTGGTTTGAAATTCACATTGTCTGCAAACAGGATTGCTACTCCTGCTTTTTTTTTTGGTTTCCTGTTGCATGAAGTATTGTTTTCCATCCCTTGACTTTCAGTCTGTGAGTGTCCTTTTGGGTTAGATGGGTTTCTTGTAGACAGCATATGGTTGGATGTTGTTTCTTGATCCATTCTGCCAGTCTGTTTCTTTTGATTGGCGAGTTGAGACCATTTACATTAATGGATGTAACTGTTATATATTGCTTTATTGTTGACATGTTATCTTTCTGCTGTTGTGTCTTTAGCTTTCCATTCTGTTTAATTGTCTGCCTTGCTTGGTGGTTTTATCCCATGTGTATCCAGAATGTCTTTCAGTATTCTTTGTAGGTTTGGTTTGGTGTTCATGAAGTTCTTCGGCTGTTCTTTGTCATGGAAGTATCTTATTTCTCCATCCATTTTGAAGGACAGTTTTGCTGGGTACGTCAGTCTGGGTTGGAATTGTTTTTCCATTAGGATCTGAAATACTTCACTCCATGCTCTTCTTGATTTCATTGTTTGTGTTGAGAAGTCTGCCATGATTCTGATAGGTTTTCCTTTATAGGTGATCTGTCTTCTCTCTCTAACAGTTTTTAGTATTCTGTTCTTATGGTGGATTTCCGGGATGGTGATTATTATGTGTCTGGGTGTAGTTTTATTTTGGTTATGGCTGTTTGGAGTTCTATATGTTTCACTTATCCAAATGTCAGTTTCTCTTCTCATGTTTGGGAAGTTTGCAGCTATTACTTCTGTAAATATCCTCTTGGTATCATTTGGGCTGTCCCCTTTTTTTTCATTTATCCCTATTAATCTTATGTTATTTGTGTTTGATCATCTTGCAGGTGTTGAATTGTTATTTCCTGATTCTTTGTTATTTTTAAAAGATCTTGTCTTTCCTGCTCACTGGCTGCAATCTTATCTTCGAGGTCTGAAATTCTATCTTCACTTTCATTGAGGTGGTTTTGGCAGCTTTCAATAGCATTTTTGATTTCCTGTATATCTCTTTGAATCTGCTTTATGTATTCTGTTTGTTTCTTATAGTGTCCATTCAGGGATTCTATCTGTTTGCTTTGTTCCTCTAATGTTTTAGCTGTGTCTTCACTAGATAAGTTCACTATTTATTTTTATCAATTCTTCTTTTACCTGGGCAAGTATTTCTGATTTGAATTTCTCTATAGCTTTCCCTAGTTGCATATTTATTTCATGTGATATCATTTCAGACATTTCAGGTGTATGGCTTTTTTTTTCTTCTATGTACATGGCTTCTAAGCTTTCTTGAGGAGGGCTGGAGCTTTGAGCCTGCCTTTTGGTCTTTCCTTTTGTCATTTTTCTATATTTCCTTGCTTTGAGCAGTGTTCCAAAGCTTCCTCTGCATGTGTGGCAAATTACCTCTTGCACCTCAGTTCCTTGAGCAGCGGTGGCTCCCCCACAGGCTCTTGGCTCCTTCGCAGGGTCCTAACTCCCCTCTGTGGGCTCCTGGCTCCCTAAGTTGTAAGGTGGATGCTGGGCGTGGTGGAGTGAGCCCATGGAACCTCAGGAGGGCCAGGTCACCGTCCTTTGTCCCAGGCTGGTCTCTGGGAGGTTCCCTGTGGGTGAGGGGCATGCCTACCAATCCCAAACAGTCAGGCCGAGATGCCAGTCTCCACAAAGTTCCCAATCCAAACAGCTCAGGCCAAGCTGCCAGTCTCCTTGTATAATTCTTTAGACTATGGTAACTTGAAAATAGTTTTATCTTACTGGTTGAGATAATATATGTAAGTATATGTGTGTATGTGTGTGTATGTATTTATGTCTATATATGTTTAATGAACAAATCTAGAACAGATATTTTGAATCTATGTATCTGTAGTTCAGGAATAGCAAAATAGATAATTTGGAAATTCTATGGAACAGATTTTATATTGTGGTAGGTACTGGTTAAAGGGGATGCTAGCTAGAATTTTTTTTATATAGTGCTTAGAGATTTAGTAGATTTATCACATAGTCCATAAATGGTGAATTAATTTGTCAAAAGAAAGTTTTGAACCAGGCTGTGGTAAAAGCCAGGAAGGTAACCACCATTATTCTTTGTGTTTTTATCTAGTGTGTAAGTTGCATACATTTAACCTATCAGGAATTTTATCTGGAGACAGGAAAGGGTTGTGCAGTAATCACTGAGTGTCAGTGTAAGGTACTGTTAACTATTTAGCTTCATCTTGGAAGTCATTTCTCATCTCTTTATCTAAAATGTCAGGCACACCATAGTCAATTGCATATTCATTTCTTTTTGATTTAACAAATTTTTTTATAGAATGACTTTTCAGGCAGGGGTGGCAGAGAACCATAAAACTCCTTTAGTCATGCAGAATTAGTTGAATAAAATTTCTCATTACTGGCGGTGGACTGTTCTTATGAACCATTTACTAAAATTTGGAAATGCTTTGCCTGATATTCTGGGCAAAGTTGGGCACTGTGCAGACAATAGTGTTTTGATAAAGTAACTGAACTCCATGCTAAGAACCAGAAAACGCACTGCAAGGTGAACACAAGGGGCTTTAATAAAAGGAAATGGAAGTGGCACTTTACCCAGCGGACCAGGGCCAGGCACCCAGGGCAGGGCTGAGCAGGGATTTTATGGACAGTTAAAAGCTGGGTAGGTACTGTTTCAGTCATGGGCTGAGAGCTGTGGGTGGCTCTTGTACTTTCTGTATAACGTGTCTTTCTCTGGAGGAGGTTGGCAGCAGTACTCTCCATTACAGGGAGTATTTCCTTGTTCATGCACCTAAACTCTTGTAACATGGCAATGGACCTTTCATTCCTATGTTTGGGCTTTTACAACAGTGTGTGTGTGTGGGTCTGGTCATTGTTGGCCAAATCTATCATGTTTATTTTCAGTCCTCCTCCTTACTACCCATAGAATCTTCTGTAAGTTTACTTCTTTGTTTTCTCTCTTTTAGGAGGGGGAAGGATAATAGTTGTTAAAGTTGTTGCAAAGATTACACAAGGTGATAACATGTAAAGCACATGGCGAACACTTAATAAATTCTAGCTTCCATGCTCCTGAATGCTCCCGAGATAGCCAGTCTCCTACCTTCTTCTGACTTGAAATGGTCCTTCATGGTGTCTACACTGTCGATTCCACTTCTTTGCTTTCATTCCTTTGTTGTTAACTCACCCTAGCCCCTAGCCCTTCAGGTCACAGCATACTGATCATTTTACTTCTGCCTCCCCCTTTTTTCTACCTTAGTATTAAAAACTATTATAAATTAGTATTAAGTGTTCACTTAATTAATAATAGTTTAATCATGTTCACTTAATCATCATAACTATTTTAATTTTACTTTACGCAGAGCAATGGAGATTTAAATGAGTTGAACTTTTCCTAGGCCACACACCTAGCTAATCTGACACATCCAATTCACTTTCGTGATTGTCTCCAGGTTTTCCACAGCTCCAGTCTCAATTTAGAGCCAAACAGGGGACTTCGTGTTGGGACTAAACCTCACCTCCTGTCACTTGTCACCTGAAGCTCTAGCCACAGGTGGAGTCATTCTCCGAACTCTCCATTGTCTTCCTTGCTTTGTGCCTTTCTTCCTGTGCTATTCCTTTGGCCTGTAATGCGTTCTCTTTTTCGTACTGTATTAGTCAATTTCCTGTCCCTGCGACAAAATACCAGACACTTGTAGCCTACAGGAGGAGAGGTTTATTTTGGTTCGAGGTTTTCAGAGGATTCAGTCCATGGTTAATTGACTGCATGGGAGAAATGGCATGGCAGAAGTAAACTGCTTGCCCCTTGGCAGCCAGGAAGTAGAGAAGGGAGAGAGGAGCCAGGGACTAGACTACTCCCTTCCAGGTCAGATCCCCAGTGGCCCACCTCCAATGAGGTCCCACCTCCTAACAACACATTTGGCCAAAATCATCAGTGGGTTAATTCATCAATGGGTACAGCAGTGCCAGGATCCAGTCGCCCTTCAGAAGCTTTACTTTTTAACACAAGACTTTAGGGAGGCAATTTAGATCTAAACCATGGCATCCATATGTCTGGTAAGCAGCTGTTTTACCTCTGGCTTTGTCATCCGACAAAATCCTTCTCTCTTACGGGCCCTCCCGGCTCCATAGCCTGCTGCACATAACTGCAACAATGGCACCTTTCGTGCTATGTGGAGGTAGTGATTGGTTGTTTCTTTCACTATACTTCATTCTCCTAGAAATGTTAATGAGGATTTCTGCCGCTCATTCAGTATTTAGTAATAGGGTCACACACACGCGCATGTGTGTGTGTATGTGTGTGTGTGTGTGTGTGTGTGTACATAATTGTGATTTCTATTAACATACTTATAGGTTTACATGCAGTTATAAGAATTAATAGGGAGACACAAATCCTTGTATACTTCCCCTCTCCCAGTAGTAACTTTTTTTTAAAAAAACCATGATGTTATATCAAAACCAAGACACTGACAGAGCAACTAATCACTCAATTTGTTTTTTATTTGATATGACACAAATATTATTTTATGTACATTTTCCCAATTTTACTTACCCTGATTGGTTCATACATGTGTATATTAAGTTAAATAGCATAGCTAGTTTCTGTATCCATCACCAGGGTAGATACCAGTAGTTCCAGTACCACAGGACTCCCTGCTGGGTCCTTCTATAATCACATTTGTCCTTCCACTTTCTCCTTTTGTGTCTCACTACCCTTAATCTAAAATTTTGTCATTTCAAAAGTGTTATATAAATGTAGTCCTGTAATTTGTAATCTTTTGGTGTTGGCTATTTTTACTTAGTTTAACTCTCTGATGATTCATTCCAGTTACTGCTTAGATTTTCCAGTACTAAGTGAGCAATATCCATCTCCCTCTTCCCAATCTTAGCTTCATAATATAAGTATGATACTAACTGTGGATTTTTTTTGTGTATGTTCTGAGAAGATTTAACAAGTTCTTTCTGTTTCCAATTTTCTGATAGCTCTTAACACAAATGTGTTGAATTTTGCTAAATGCTTTCTCTACTTCGATCCTTATGGTCGTATGATTTTTGTAGTATAGCTTGTTGTTACAATGGGTTATATTCACTCACTTCTTTCTTAAAAAAGTTTATTAGTAAGTATTTTCAGTACACAATGATTATGTTTGTCATAGGGAGTCGGTACTTGTATATAACACATCTTAATTCTTTTCACATTTCTTTCCCTTCCCTTTTTCTTCTAGCTGTTGGTCCACTTCAAAAGATCTTCTGAATGTTGAACCAGACCTACATATGTGGAGTATACCCCTAATGGTCATGCTACACAATTTTTTATGAAAAGAATTACATATTTTTTCAGGTTTAGCTTTCTTTGGTTTAGTTTGTTTAGGTTTTAGTTTGCTTAGGTTTATTTTTTTAAAAAATAAATTTTACATTTAAATTTTATGAGATATATTTGTCTGTAATTTTCTATTTTTTACTGGCTCTGTCTGGTTATCAGGTTAAGGTAGGACTTAAATATAAGTTTGGAAGTATTCCTTTCTCTATTTTTCTGGAAGAAATTATGCAAAATTATTGTTAATATTTTAAATGATTTTTCAGCTTCTCAACTGGCTTCACAGGTAGTTTGATAATGATTTTAACAGATAATCTATCTATTTGATGATCATAGGATTACTCAAATTGTGTATTTCAAATCTTGGTAGATTGTGATTGTTGCTGAATTGGTCCATTTCATTTAAGTTGTCACACTTATGAATATAGCATTCACAGCATTCATTTTATTGTTTTAATGACTATAGCATCTGTAGTGATCTTATTATATTCTTGATATTGGTGTAATTTAAAAATTTTTCAAGAAAGGGGAGGAGGCTGGGAATATAGCTCAGTTGCACAGTGCCTGCCTGGCAAGCACGAAGTCCTCAGTTTGATTCTAGGTACTAAAAAAAAATAAAATAAAATAAAATAAAATAAAATAAAATAAAATAAAATAAAATAAAATAAATTTTTCAATCTGACTGAAAATTTACACATTTTAGTAATTGTTTCCCAAAAAACCAACTTATTTTATTTGTGTTCTCTTGTATTTTTCTTCTTAATTTCATTGATTTCTGCTCACATCACATTGTATCATATCATATACATTTGCTTTGTGTTTATTTGCTCTTATTTTTTTATAACATTGAGGTAGGGCCTTTGTTATTGATTGAGACTCTTTCTTATTTGGAATATACATGTTTAATGCTACAAATTCCCTCTCAGCCCTGTTTCATGCATCTAGCATATTTTTATAGGTGGTCAGACAGTTTTTGTTTAGATTCAGTTGTATGTATTTAAACTTTACTTTGAGTTTTTATCACTGATTTATGGAGTAGATAAATTTTATTTAATTTTTGTGTACATACAGATTTTTCCTTATGTTTTTCTCTATTACTGATTTCTACTTTGACTTCATTACAGTCAAAGAACATATATGCTTTGTATGGTCCAAAATATTTAATATTTTTGAAATTTGTTTTATGATACAAGATATATTTTAATGAATGTGTCATGAGAACAGAAAACAGAAAAACATTTTATTCTGTTTTTAGATGGAGTTTCCTGCATTGTTTAGTAAAATTCTGTCTTGTGTTTATGTACAGTGTTCTATGTGTTTTCTGTGTGGTTATTTCCCAATGCTATATGAAGTTTTCTGAAGTTTGAATTATACTTATAGAATTGGCTATCTTCTTAGACCTTTTGTTTTATGCATTTTGCAATGTACATTATGGTGCATATATATTCACAATCATTATTTTATTTCTTTTTTGTGAGTTGATCACTTAAGCATTTTGAAATGCCCTATGTATCCATTAAGTTTCTTTACTTTGAAACTGACTTAATTGAATATTAGTTACATACCAGCTTCTATTTAAAATTAGTATTTGCATAATATATCTTTCCCCATCTTTTTACTTATAAGCTTCTAATATCATTAAATTTGAAATGAATTCTACATAAGCAAGGTGATATGTAGTCTGTGATTTTAAGTCCACTCTTCTAATCTATTTATTGATTGATGTATTTGGTTCACTTGTATTTATTTTGGTTTGGTTACATGTCCCCAGAGGCCTATGTGTTGGGAATTGGTCCTCAGTGTGTGTCACTATTAGGTGGGGGAATCTCTGAGACAAAGTATTTCATCCATTGTGTTAGGAAACCATGTTAAAACCTCTTACTTTAGCATTCACTCTGCTTAGACTTAATACTCAGGTTTAGTTTATCTTTCTGTGGGCTGTGGTTCCACCAAGAGTCTAATTTTCAGATTACTTGTTGTATTATTTTTGTCTCCTTCATTTATCTGATTTCCTATTGGTCTCTGCTTGTACTGCCTTTGGAGATGTATGTGGCTTCTCTAGACAAGATCTTTATGTGTCTCTGGTTGGAACAGGGAATTGTACAATCTCTTTACTGGGGCTGGTTCCAAGATTTCCACATGTTTTTAGGGACAGAGGATGGGAGGAGTCCTGGGTTAGCATGGACAAACTCTTCCTGTACTGGACCACTTGTGGCTACATTCTCTTAGCTGGCTATATCTGCCTGTCTTGCTTTTGGAGTAAGAGGATCTTCTCAGACAGGTGAGGACAAAAGGCTTCCTGAGCCATCACAGTTACCGTATCTGTGTTCCTTTAGCTAGATAGGCTCACTTCTTGGCATCTCTGAGGAAAAGGGCCATTTCAAACTAAAGGGAAAAGGGAAGAGCTTCTCCTGGCTGTTTACTTTTGATGGTGCTACCTCTCAGACTTCTTTGTCTGGGTTATCTGATGCAGTCAGAGATCATTTCTTTTTAAGAAAGAATAAGCCTGCACTATATACTGACTTCTTTTACTTGGTTGTGGGTTAGGAAATACTAAGTTTGGCTTGTTGGCTTTTTTTAGATGGGGAATGAGATGCTTTGCTATTGTGCTAGTCTCTGGTCTTGGAGCCTACCATGTCTTTTACTTATTACCCTTCAGAATTTTTCTTTGGTTGTGCCTTGTATTATTTCAAAGGCTTATACCTGTATATAGTAGAAAGGAATGGGATAAATGGGTCTATACTGTCTTGTCTGAAGAGAACGTTTGAAGTGAATGTAGCACATAGTCAATGTGTAACTTGTCCCATGTATCATGTTTTTCTTTAATTTCCATTTGTTTATTTGTAAGCAATATGTTACCCTCTAAATTTATCAAAAAATTCTAAATGCCAGGGAGAAGAAATGGGAAGTGTATTAAGAAAAAAATTCTACTAGAATTCCCTCTTTTTAATATCCACAAGGCTATAAAGTGAGAAGAGTAGCACAGAGAAATTAAAACAAAAACCAAAGGATCAGTTTTATTGTAGAGAGAAGTCAGTTTCATTGTAAAAAAAAAAAAGGTCATTCATTAGAATCAGGCATTAATAAAAGAGAACTTATAAGTGTAAGTAATCTAAATATCAAACTACTAAAGACTGATTATTTTCTTGAGTTAAACTGGACTTTCATAATTACTTTTGAAGATGGCATGGCTGATACTGTAAAATGTTGAAGTCATTCCTAGAGAGCAGACTCAGGTTAAAGTAGAGCTGTTCAGTTTCAACTGTGACAAGCAACCATCCCTCCATTCTGACCAGTCCCACCTGCTTTGTGTAAAAAGAGTTAATCTCATGTCTGTTCAAATAGATCTAATTTCACAAGTTGTTTTAATATTTAGTATGTAAATGAAGTAAAGTGTCAATATGATCAGTACTTGAATTATATGATGACTATTTAATTCTTTATAATTATTTGAGGGATATTTCTGATTTTTATATAATTATTTTCATCTATAGTGAAATATTTTAATGTTACATCTAGATTATTTAAAACAAACAGATGTGTGACTTGTATTCATATATTTGGGGAAGAAATTCTTATAAGAGCTGAGACCTGTTTTGTGGCTTGCAAACTATGACTAAGTACAACTATTGGTAATGAAATTAATGTAGACAAAAGGACAGTACTCCCAAGGATAGTTAAATATGGCATAATTCATCTATACATTTTAGAATATTTTTATTGATTTAATCCTTTTGCTTAATTGCAACAAGATTTTTCTTCTTTCTTCCCTTCCTTCTCTTCCACTTTCATTCTAAGAATTATGCCTCTTTCATTCTGTGTAGCCTTTTACTATTAGAATATTTTCAGGCAGACACCTGCTTCCCTCATGTATATTTGTTTTCTTGCCATCTGTACAGGGCCAAACAGCAATAGTGGGAGAGAGGGCAGGAAGTCCTTTATAAGAGGGTGGTATATTGATCACTTTTCTTGCTGTACCGTCTCTTCATTTGCTCCCCATTTTCTTAGTTCCTTCCGATCTCAACCTTGGTTCTTCAGATATCTTTCTAGGAGACTTGCAATATATTTCTTATAAACCAGTTTTGCTTTGTTTTCTCAGAAATCTGTTGTTTGCAACATAGTATCCTGGCTGATGTGGTTTGCTTTTTAAGATTTCAGTGATTTTAGTAACAAATCAGATTATAATATTTAACATATATTATAATATTTAACATATATTTCAACTTGATACGAGCACATGGAACTATGAAATAATATTGAAATAGTGCTTAGTACAAATGAAAAGGAAAGTAGGTTCAGGAGAAGAACAAGTATACTTTCCTGTATGGAGATATAGAAAGAAAATCAGGGCAAGTTTCCAGAGAAAAAGAATTTGAATTAAGCCTTAAAAACTAAATAGCATTTGAATAATTATAATCCAAATGGAACAAGCAGTTAATGAATTTTGATTTTACACTTATCCAAATACACTTTTGTTGATACACAATATCCACTGACTTTTTCATAACTTATAAATTTACTTATTCTAAATCAATATGAAAGAGATTTTGTTCCTTATCTTTGTTTGGTGTCAGTGTATCTGTGTCTCTCTTGAAGAAGATTGCTGGCAATTGAAGAGGAATAAGTGATTAGGGGCTGGAGAAGACACGGTTTGAAGTATTAGTATAAACATAGACTTACTGCTTTCTCGTTGTTTTTATTTTTTTTCCTAAAAGCACCCTGAGTTTTATCCAATTGCAAAAAATACCGAGATACTCATTTTCAAGCGTATACATTTGATTAGGTTGGAGAAAGCTAGTGTTTCCCAGGGGCCCTACCTACCGTGCTGTGTTGATGGGTGGTAAGGAGCTGTGTCAACGAAAGGAACATAAAGTAAACTTGTAAAGAACCTCCTTATGTGTTACAGACGTAATTTAGCATGTTTATTATCACTGCTGAAGCTGGAGAATGGATTCTTACATGCAATGTCATGACCTCACTGAGTATTGTATTTCACTGGGTTCTAGAAGCAATGAATTCTGTATCAAGCTATAAATGCACATGGAAGGTAAAAGCAATATCTAAAACACAGCTAATAGACAGAGAAGGTTGCATTTTAACTTATGAGGTAATTTATTTGTGACACTGTTGAGATGAGCAGTATGAGTCAGAGATGATTAATTCTGGAAACACTATCACAACACAGATTTTTAAACTATGGTATCTTTTTCATTTCTATAAAATAGTATGAATAACATATAGACACAATTTTAGAAAATAGTGAAATATAGAGGACCTTGTCCCCCCACAACTCAATTTCTTTCCAGTCTGTTTTTCCTCTCACTTCTCTTCTTTCTATCCTCAAGATAGTTATGAGCTTGAATTTTGTGTTTGTCATTTACATACCTTTATTATAATTTTATTACAAAGGTACAGGTTTATGTAAATCCACATATACACATACACATCTCTTTATAACTACAATAAGTATTTTAAATTTTATATGTTGCTCAAGCATATATAAATAAAACCTATTGTTTGTGCTCCTCTGTGATTTTTTTTTCTTTTGGAGGTGGATGAACTGTTTACTAACAGAGGCCCACAGACGCATTTCCTCTTGGACAGGCCCACAGTGCAGCCGTGGCGTCGGGTGGTCTTGATGTTGTGGCCTGGGACTCGAAGGTCCCAAAGGTGGCACCCCCCCGGCCCCGGGGGCTCTGATCTTCTTCAGTCCTCCAAGTCCTCGCGGAGCTTTGCTGTCCAGACCGTTGGTCAGGTGCTGTCCGCATTTCCCGTCCTTCCCTTCCTTGCGTCTGTTCAGGAGCCCGTCTGGGATCCCACCCTGGCGCGGGTTCTGCACCGCGGCGATCAGGCGATGCCTGCTTCCTTCAGGCGCATCTTCGCCCCAAACTCCAAAGGCCGCGATGGCAAAAGCTGCTCATCAGTGTTGGTGCTGAGTACTCGCAGAACGTGCTGGAACTTCTCAGGGATCGCTCGAGACCTGGTGGCCGCAGGAACGGCCATTGGCCTCCTGTGGAAGAGAACTCCTCTGAGATATTTTTTTCTTAACATTTTAAGATTCAATCATGTTTATGCCTAAGCTGTAGTTGTTAGTTTTTCTATATAATATTCATTTACAGTACAACTTCGCAGATCCGTTTATTTACTTAATTACACTGTACAGACAGATGTATTTCAGTGCTTACTCTGTGAGTGAAAATGGATATAATATGAAGCAATTTACATGCGAACCAAGTTTCTCTAGAATAGTATTGAATAAGCTTTGCTGACTAAGGCCTCAGTAAGTTATAAATTTGCTTTGTAAAATTTTTATAAAAGAAATCTTAGATCACAGGAGATACTCTTTGATATTTTCTTTTCTGCTCTATTTCATTTATTAAAAATAAGTCTGGCTATGCCCCTCTGTGTTGATTTATGGAACTACTCAATGGTCCCTACCAGCCAAGCAGCAGTCATAGCCCAGGAAAAACCCCAATGGGTCGCAGCCTCGCAGCTCAGCTGGACAGGACCGCACGGAGGTCCCGCCTGCCGGAGTGAGTTACTCTCTACACGCGCACATGTGCCCTCTTTGCTCCTTGGCTTTGCTCATGTTTGGTATCTTCAGATTTTTGTATTTCCTGACTTACTAAATTTGGTTTATAATAAAAGAAAGTTGACTGGGAACCAAATTGTACCACAAATAATTCAAATTAGAGCAAATCTTCTCAGTCTATCAGTCAAATTATGCATTCAGAAGATATCAGAGGTTTCCATTTTAGTAAGTGATAATTTTTAGGGGAAAAAAATCTGCTTTATGCTAAATGGATACCCTAAAAAGTAAACTGCAATTAAAAGTTTGTGTCTCATGTGAACTTTTGGAGTCTCAAATTTTCTACATCACTAAACAACTGTGCAAAATACAAAACTACAGCTGTCAAAAATCTTCTTGGAATTTTAATCTGAGTCAATAGAAATTTTAGAAATTCTAGTAAATGAATAAAATGTCCACACATTTGGGACTTTCAGAGCTCAAGTTTAAGACGTATCGGAAGAAATTCTGGTGTTTTTTTCCACTGTTCTTAATTTAAACTTGAACAAAATTTAATTTCCCCATTTTCCCATTGTCTTCTATGAAGAGTGATAAGAAAAGATTGGAATAATCTGTTTCTTTTACTCTTAATTCTAAATCCTTGAGCTAAATTTCTGGTCTGTGCATGTCATGCACTAGTGGGAAATTAGGGGCCAAGGAGACAGAGGAGTTTGCACTCCATGACTCACTCATGGAGGAGTCATGCAGAAGGTTCAGGAGGGTAGGATTTCTAAATTTCCATGCACCTAATCCTTAGCAGTCTACAACATCCCCAAGCCCTCAGCCATTCCCAGTGCTGAGGCAAATTAGCAAGGCTGAGAAAGCCAGTTAAGTTATCTTCTTGTAGACAGGCAGCACATTTATTTATGGCAAATTCTCTGGCCACTTGCCAACCCAGAGCATTATTCACACAAAACTGGTTGGGGAGGGGAGGCAGAGAAAGGAAGATAGGGAGACTGATTCCTGCACAAGACCATTTCTGGGGCTTCCTACAGATTTTCAAAGAAGTTATGGAAGGGTTATTTGGACAAATATTTCCTAACCCAGGTTAGAAAGAAATACCCGAGAAAAGGTATTGATAACATTTCAGTAACATGATTTCATTTTGCAGAGTGGCATACAGAATCCAGGTAATTTGGGTCCTATCCCTGTGTCAGTCAAATAAAAAGGTAGTTTATAGTTAGAAATGGCCAAAAGGAATTTAGAGCCATACAGTTCCATCTACATATATAGGCTAAATTAAACCTATGATGTTTTTTGCCATTTGACTCTCAGTTTATTTTTTTAAGAGTAAGAGTGACAGAGAGAGTGAGACAGAGCTTGTTTAACATGTGTGAGGACCAAGTTTGGTCCCCGGGACCACACAGAAAATCAAAAGTTTATTCTCTAACCAGAAGACTCTCCAGGTATTTTTCACTGGATGATACTGAGTTCTTAAAATTCACAATTTCAATACAACTATTTATTTATTTTCATATGCTTCAAAGAAATAACATATTTAAATGTGAATCTACAGGCCAAAAAGATTTCTAAGCAATAAATTGTAGTTCACAAGTACTCTAGATCTAATATGAATTAATGTACAAGAAATGATATTAATCTAAAATTCATTCACTTGTCCCGCACCACACTGGACACATACCTGACCATGAGAGGTTTTATAGATTTTGCAAAATGTGCACATGCATCTTTTCACTAAAGTGCTACAGAACCCTGAAAGTGTCTGAGTAGATTCACTATCAGTAGTGACAGCATTACCGGATGGCTAAAGGCCTACCTCACCAGCATCAATTCTGAGGATCTGATCTGGGGAAAGTTAGGCAGGCTTCGGGGTATCTGTGGTACTGCTTGCTGTTCAGTCATTCTTCTGGTAAACTGTTCTTTACCCATCTGTTATGCTTTGGGTGACAAGGTTCAAAGTAAGGTGGCCCTGAAGTGCTGTGGTGACTTAGGTATGTCATCCTTCCCAGACATGTCCACTTGAATGCTTCAGCACAACTGGGAGGAACTTGCAGACATTTATGATAGTGGAGCTTCACCTATGCAGAAAATTGAGTAGAGGGAACATTCTGTGCACGTTGCTCTTCCTGGTGTCACTAAAATAGCAAAACATAGATAAATTAAAAGAAAAAAATTAAAAAGGAATCCCAGAGCAACTGGGTATTAAAATAGCCAGGTCATTCCAAAATGGATTTTTCATTAAAAAGGAACTGCAGATAGAGATGCCTCTGATGATTTCTCTAAAAACTTTTAAAGCATGAACTATGTGAAAACTAGAATTTGGATATTTGCCGCCAGAGTCCCAGTGCCACATTACTGTGATTTGACCTGTTTTCTACAATCCATCTCTTTCCTATTTCTTAAAACCTAGAGATGTTGAACTGACAGAATTATACTAGAGCAATAAAGAATGATGTGATATCATGGGTAGGGAGATGGAAATGTTTAAAAGAAATTACTTTTATAATCTTGCCACATTGAATCCAACTCTTTAATGAACTATTTACCAATCTGTTTGGAAAAATTAAGGAAAGAAGGATGAACAGAGAAGATTTGGCCGCTGGCCTGCCCCTCAGCCTGGAACACTTGGGATGCCCCTGGCACCACAGAGCTTCCTTGGACTGCCACTTTGGGCCTGATCCTTAGCCCAGAACAACTGGGAGGCTCCCAGAAAGACTGAGCTGCCTTGCAGTGACACTACGGGATGACTCCTCGGCTGCCATACCTGGGTCCCCTTGGATTAGCGATGCAGGCCCACCCCTCAGCCTGGCAGGCCTGGGAGGCCCCTGACCACTGCCATGTGCCCACTCCTTGGGGAACCCTCCTGCCTCCTGGGTGTAGTACTGCCATTGATCCGTGGATCCAGCCCTTTTTCCCAGAAACTTGGACTACAACAGATTAACATGATGGCTGAATGGGAGACTCAGGAACCCCTCACCCAAACAGAAGACCTCAGCAGGCTTCAGTCAGTGTGGTGAGTTTGCCCCAAAAATAGAGGTCTGCAGTGGATAAATAGGAGCAGAAGTGAAACTCCCTCCAACTGTAACACCTTGGCAAACCTGGCAAGAGAGTGAGTAATCCCCTCCTCCACACAGAGAACATCAGACAGGTTGAAGAGTGCATCAATAAGGCCTCCCCCAACTTGGAGAAAATTAAAAGAACTTATGAGATGCATAGTGACACAGTAGGGCCTCAGCTGAAACAAACACTATAGACAGGGAGATCTGGTGGCCTGAAACCTGAAGGCAAGAGCAGGAACTAAGAGTTGTCCTACATCAATACTTCCAGGCTAGTTAGCCCAGAAAGAATATAGGACTCACCCAATAGGCCCTGTAGGAGGAATTCAGGTGACTGGCTCTCTCCTCTTCATTGTGGTACCCAGCAATTGGACAAACATCAACCACAGAGTAGGACCCTAAAACTCACACTATGGACAGTTGAGATTGCTGGGACTGAAAGACCAAATATTTACTCAAAAGGTGAAAATGACTAAACCAAAAGGAAAAATGCAATCTCAAACACCTAATCCAACAAGAGCAAGTACAAACAGAGGACTTTAAAAGTCATTCACCAGAAATCTCTGAAAAGATGGAAAATGAAATAAAGAAACAAATCCATGAGGCTATAGAGGAAATCAAATTAGAAATAATATCTTATGTAAAGACAGAAATAACAACTTTCATAAATAAGTTGCTCAACATACCTAGAGAAGAAATAGATTAAAAAAATACACAGCATGGGAAATTGATTGAAACTTTGAATGAACAATGCAGAAAACAAGCAGAATCCATGAAACAAATTCAAAGAGATATCCAAGAAACAAAAACTTCTATTGTAAGCTGGCAAAACCATTTAAATGAAGCTGATTATAGAATTTCAGACCTTGAGGACAGGATTGCAGATGGCAATCATGAAAGGGTAGAGCTTATAAAAGAAAAAACAAAGCAGCATGAAATGATAATCCAGCAGCTTCAAAATGATGCGAAGAGAAAAAAATATAAGATTAAAAGGCATCAGTGAAGATGCAGGAGTCAATGCAAATCACATAATTAAAATATTCACAGAAGTAATAGCAGAAAATTTCCCAAACATGGGGAAAAAATCTGATATAAAAATAAGTGAGGCATACAGAATGTCAAACACTCACAACCAGCATAAATCTATGCTCAGACATATAGTAATTAAGATCTGAGACATACAGCATAAAAACAGAATACTAAAAGCTGTTAGATAAAATACACAAGTCACCTAGCAAGGAAAGCTTATTAGAATCATAGCAGACTTTTCAGCACAAACCTTCAGGTTAAGATGAGCTTGGACTGACATATTTCAAGCCCTGAAAGAAAACAACTTTCAACCCAGACTGATGTATCCAGCAAAACTGTCTTTCAAATGTAATGGAGAAACAAGATACTTCCATGACAAAAAACAACTGAAGAAATTCATGTCCACCAAACCAACCCTAGAAAGAGCACTGAAAGACATGCTAGATAGAGATAAAAATAACCACAATCTCCAGAACAACAACAGAAAGAAGCCACCAGGCTGGACAAGAAATTAACTAAGGGAGAAAAGCAGGAAACCAACAATAGGAACACACCATGGCAAAGTCAAGCCAATACATATCAGTGATATCCATAAATGTAAATGGGCTCAATTCATCTATCAAAGGAAACAAGTTGACAGAATGGATCAAGAAACATGATCCCACAATATGCTGTATATAAGAAACACACCTGACTCAAAAAGAAACTCACAGATTAAAAGTCAAAAGTCAAAGGATAGAAAACAGTATTCCATGGAACAGGAACCCAGAAAAAAGCAAGGGTAGCTCTTCTGTTTTCAGACAAAGTGAACTTCAAACCTAAAAGGATCAAAAGAGATAAAGAAGCCCACTACATGCTTGTAAATTGAAAGCTACAAGAGGAAGAACTAACAATTGTAAATATATATGCACCAAATACAGGAGCATCCAACTATGTAAGACAAATACTAATGGACATGAAAAACCAAATACACAAGAACACAATTGTAATAGGAGACATTAACATCCAACTATCACAAAGACATAGATTAACTAGACAAAAAGTCAACAAAGAAATAACAGAACTGAATCATACCTGTGAACAAATGGACTTAGTGGATGTTTACAGAGTCTTCCACCTAACGACATCAGAATATACATTCTTCTCAGCTGCACATGGGTCATTTTCCAAAATAGACCATATACTAACCCATAAAGCATTCTTAACTAAATGCAAAGGGAGTAAAATTATCCCATACATAATATCTGATCATAGCACGCTACAATTGGAAATCAATAGCAAAAATACTGCAAAATCTGCATAAATAGAAGGAAATTAAATAGCAAACTTCTGAATAACCAGTGGGTTACAGATGAAATTAAGAAGAAATGAAACAATGCCTACAATACAATGAAAATGCAGATACAACATACCGTAACCTATGGGATGCAATGAAAGCAGTCCTAAGAGGGAAATATATAGCAATAAATAGTCACATCAAGAAAATGAAATGAACACAAATAAGTAACTTAATGCTATATCTCAAGCTCCTAGAAAAAGAAGAGCAAGTCAAACCCAAACCTCATAGAAGAGAGGAAATGGTAAAGATTAGAGCAGAAATTAATGAAATTGAAACTAAAAAGACAAAGAATTAATGAATCAAAAGCTAGTATTTAGAGAACAACAAAATTAACAAACCCCTGGCCAACTTTATCAAGAAAAGGAGAGTAAAAGCTCAAATCTACACAATAAGGACTGAAAAGAAAGAAATCACTACAGATCCTGTGGAAGTTCAAAAGATCATGAACACCTACTTTGAAAATCTCTGCTCACATAGGGTAGAAAACACAGAGGAAATGGATAAATTTCTAGGAGCGTATTAACTACCAAAGCTCAATCAAGAAGATATGTCAATTTCGAATAACCCAATATCAGCTACTGAAATCAAAAACATGATTAAAAATTTACCAACAAAGAAAACCCCAGGTCCTGATGGATTCATGGCTGAATTCTATAAGTAATTTACAGATTTAATGCCAGTACTCCTTAAACTCTTCAATGAAATTGAAAGTGAAGAAGTCTTCCCTAAATCATTCTTGGAGGCAAGTATAACTCTGATACCAAAACCAGAGAAAGACCCAACCAAAAAGGAGAACTAGAGACCAATCTCACTAATGAACATTGATGCAAAGATTCTCAATAAAATATTGGCAAATAGAATGCAGCAAATCATCAACAATACTAGACACCACAACCAAGTGGAATTTATTCCAGGAATGCAGGGTTAGTTCAACATATGCAAATCAATAAATGTAATTCAGCACATCAACAGAGCCAAAAATAAATTCACATGATTACCTAAATAGATGCAGAAAAAGCTTTCAATAAAGTCCAACACTTTTTCATAATAAAAACCCTAAAGAAACTCAGAATAAATGGCATGTACCCCAATCTCATAAAGGCCATCTATGACAAACCAACAGCCAACATTATACTAAATGGACAAAAACTGAAAGCTTTTATTCTAAAATCAGTAACAAGACAGGGATGTCCACTGTCATCCACAATTGTCCACAATTGTCCACAATTGTCCACAATTCAATATAGTTCTGGAAACATTAGCCAGAGAAATCACACAAGAAAGAAACAAAAGGAATAAAAATAGGAAAAGAAGTTACATCATCATTATTTGCAGATGACATGATGCTCTACATAGAAGACCCCCAAAACTCCATTAAAAGACTACTAGAGGTAATAAACAAATTTGCATACAAAGTTAATACTCAAAAATCAATAGCATTCCTGTATACACACACACAAACACACACACACACACAAAAAAAACCTCACTGAGAGACAAATTATGGAAATATCGCTTTTTTTTTTTTTTGGTACTGGGGATTGAACTCATGACGTTGCACTTGCCAGGCAGGCACTTATGCTGCCAAGCTAAATCTCCAGCCCGGAAATATCGCTTTTCACAATAGCATCTATAAAAATGAAATACCTAGGAATCAACCTAACCAAGAATGCAAAAGACCTGTCTGCTGAAAATTATACTACTCTAAAAAAGGAGATTGAAGAGGATATTAGAAAATGGAAGGATATTCCTTGCTCTTGGTTAGGAAGACCCAACATTGCAAAAATGGCCATACTCTCAAAACTGCTACAAAGATTCAAAGCAATCCCAATCAAAATACTATTAACATACCTTACAGATCTAGAGAAAATATTCCTAAAATTCATTTGGAAACAGAAGAAACCTAGAAAAGCAAAGGTAATTCTGTACAATAAAAGCAAGGCAGGCGGCATCTCAGTTCTTGACTTGAAACTGTACTATAAAGTCACAGCGATAAAATCAACATGGTATTGGCAAATAAATAGACCTGAGGACCAATGGAACAGATTAGAAGATACAAATACTACTACAAACACACTCAGCCACCTTATATTTGACAAAGGGGCTAAAAATGTTCACTGGAAAAATGATAGCCTCTTTAATAAATGGTGTTGGAAAAATTGGCTTTCCACATTCTGAAGACTGAAAATAGACCCATGCCTATCACCATACACTAAAGTCAAAATGGATCAAAGATCTAAATATTAAAACAGAAACATCAAATTTACTGGAGGACAGGGTAGGTAAAAATCTTGGAGACATAGGTGTAGGGAGAGAATTCATGAATAAAAGGTGAACTGCATGGGAAATACTTCAAAGAATCAACAACTGGGATATCACATTACTAAAAAGTTTTTGCATTTCAAAAGAAATCACCAATAAAGTGAAAAGAAAACCCAAAGAATGGGAAAGAATTTTAGCCAACAATCCCTCAGACAAAAGACTTATATCCAGAACATATAAAGAACTGAAAAATATCAAACCCCCAAATTCAAAGACCCACTCCAAGAATGGGCATTGGAAATGAACACACAGTTCTCAGATGAAGATATACAAATGGCAAATAAATATAAAGAAATGTTGACCACTACTGCTCATTCAAGAAATGCAATTTAAAACAGCATTGAGATTTCATTTTGCTCCAGAAAGAATGGCTGATATCAAGAAAACAACTGATAACAAATGTTGGCAAGGATGCAGGGAAAAAGGAACACTGCTCCACTGTTGGTGGGAGTGCCGAATGGTGCAACCACTGTGGAAACCAGTATGGAAATTCCTCAAAAAACTAGGATTGGAAGTTCCATTCAATCCAGCTATTCCCCTTCTGGGTATTTTCCCAGAAAAATTGAAAAGGTCATGTCACAGTGCTGTATGTGCACCCATGTTCATAGCAGCACAATTTGTGATAACTAAATCTTGGAAACAACCAAAATGCCCATCAACCAGCGTGGATAAAAAAAATGTGGTATTTTTACACAATGGAATATTATTCAGCTATAAAAAGGATGATCTTGAGGCCTTTATAGTTAAATGGAGGCAAATTGAGAATATCCTCATTAGTGAAATAAATAAGACTCACATTAGTAAATATCACATTGTCTCTCTAGTACAAAAAAATAATAAAAACTGACAGAGTAATGAGTTCCAAAAAGTCTAATAGATATTGTAAAAGTGAAAGGGGAGGGAAGTCCTCTAAAGGATATAATGGTATGTATAGTGTATAAGATAGATGACCATATTGCTAAATTTCTGTTAGATCATTGAACAGAAGAGTTTGCAGTGCCCGTGTTTGAGTGTCTAGCCACTTTTTATGCTTTTATTTTGTAATTTTAGCAACTGTTGTTAAGATGACAATATGTACTGTATCAACAAGTGATTTTATCATGTTAATTTTTTAAAATTCTGTATTCTACTTTTTAAACATTTTTTTCTGTTTTCTTTCTTTCTTTCTTTAAATAAAATTAAAAAACAGAGAAGATTGATTTTATTATGCCTCTGACATTCAAATGGTACCCTCTGAAGTCATGCTTTTGGTGCTCTTCCATAGTTTTCTACACATTTTCGGAAATAAAAAATGTTCTTTCCACATCCTTGCTTTGTCAAATAACTCAGAAAATGCATCATTAGTTTTGAGAAAACACCTTGTATTTTGTACTGTAGGGTTAAATTTGAATATGGATCAATGATGTTACCCATTCCCCAGTCTGTGAAATCCTAGGTGATAATTTTTGTTATTAACCAAACTACTTCATTAGTGTTATTTTCCCCTCTGCAATGGCTACAGAACCTGATATTTTTAGGGTTATTTTAGCTTTAGTATTATGTAAAAAAATTCTCCAGGAGTTGATAACGAATTGAAAATATTCTTGAAGCATTGGAAGGAATGATTGTTAAATCTGTTCAGGAGACATCCAGAACAGCTGGCAACTGTGTCTAAAAGCTGGAAAGCTAGTGGAATAATCTAGAAGCAAAGCAATCAGTTAATGAGAAGCAGTAAGGAATTTAGCCTAATGAACTCTACAGACTACTGCAAAGACAAGCTATCTTTCTGCCTGTTTTCTACACTCACACATTTGACAATATTCTGCAATTATTAATGGACTTGGAGACATTGTGAAGTTTTTCAGATCTTACATCCTTGGTGGTTCTAATGAACACAAATATTCTGGCAAAGCCAGGAGACAAAAGGGGAGAAGGAGAGGATTAAACTGACCACAATTAAAATAGATAATGTAACTCTTCTCCTCCTAGAGAAGTTAAGTGCTACATACACCTTAGGTTAAGAAAAAAAAATCACATAAATTTTAGGTTTTTAAGGAACTGCACCTTGCTGGAATATGGGAAATCATAAGCCAAGGGCACAGAATCAAGTGCCAAGATCAGGAGAAATGATAAGAATTCTTACTCACTCTCAAGATTTCGTACAGAGAATGAGTATTCGAAACTGGGAAGCTAAAAACAGTGTCTTCCCAGATTTAACCTGATTGGCAGGGAAAAGGAATGAACACCAACGAGCCCGCCCAACATGAGAGTCTGGCAAACCCAGGCATGCTGTCTTAGGGCAGCCTGAGTTGGCTAACTCAGTGGCCTCTCTGTACAGAGAAGTTGGGAGGGGTACATACGTAGTCTCATAGTCTTCTAGGGCATGGCACACAAGAGATACAAGTGAACTTCTGTGCGGTTGAGGTGGGGTTCTGAAAAGCCGTGCTTTGCTAATAAAAACAACAGGTTTAGCTTCTTTGGTGCTCCTATTCTCATCTTTGTGTCTTCAGTGGTGATGTGTCACCAGAAGCCAATGGAAACTACCTCAAAGAGGAGTGGAAAGACAACCAAACTTCAAAATCCTCATCTCTGACTTAACTGAGGTGCTGAACTACTGTCAGCGCCTGCCTCCTTCCAGAATTTTTGTCATATAAAAAAAAGCCCTTATGTGTTGTGATTACAGCAAAGTTTTTGATACTTGCTATCGACACATTTACTATTATATGACACATATTGTATATTTTCTCTTGACTAAAATTGTTATAGCTTCGTATTAAATATTGTTGTCTTGTGTTTCAGACATTTTATTTCTAGGTAGACTGGGGAAAGTTGCAGAGCTGATGCCTCTTTACAATAACTGGAAAAATCACCAGAGGGAATGATTTAGAGATACCTATATGGATGAGCTGCAGATGTGTTGGAACCCTATCCAACAAGGAAGTCATCGACTGCAAGCTTTCTTCCATGTTTTTTTGTTTTTTCAGCATTTCTGTAATTTTCATGAGTCATTCATTATAATGCCTGGAGTTTGGGTGTCACCTCTGCTCCTATCTCCACTGAAACCAGCAGATGCATTACAGTAAGCTCAGTGAAGAACATTTGTGAGACAGAGGAGCATAGAGACAGAAGTCCCTTAGGAGCGAGGAAAGGGATGTAAGTATTATGGGAAGGCTAGTGTAATGATTCCAAGAAAAATTGTTTTAAATATTTCCATGTCTTCTAAGTTAATGTTTTGGAACATTTTGAATGCGATAACATTAATTTCAGAACACCAATTGCATCTCTGTTCTGTTGGTTTATTTTTGGTTTAAGATCCAAAATTTAATTGCCCTGGGGAAATTTTTCTTATGAAATTTTGATCCCCACCCTCCCATATCCTGAAAGGATAAGAAATGTTCCAAGATAATGAGGAATTGTATGAGCTTTCTGATTCTATTTTCAAGCCAAAGAATTAGGGATCCAATTGAATGATTTGAAGATTTAGAAAGGGATGATAGCCACTGAATATTTACATTTTTCCAAAATGTGATAGAAAAGAAAGAAAACCCGTGCTTTTTAAATAAAGGATTTGGAAATCTGTAAGGTCTCTCATTCACTGTAACCGTAATGTTGCTTGATTGTGGCACACTTGGGAAGGGCTTAGAAATTGCAGTCTCGCTTAAGCAGGATATTGTGAGGGAAAGTAATGCAGAAGATGAATAAGAATTAAGATATGAAAGCTAAAATGGACTGGAAATGTTTTCTAAAAATATATTATTTTCCAGTCTTTTTCCCTGTGAAGGCTAACATAAAGCATTAGAACTCATCCCATTTCAAGTACAAGGTTAAAACAAAACAGAAGCCAACCTAGTATGTTTTATGTCCATGAAATGCTTTTCTGAAGCTTTTCTGTGTCTTTGTTCAATGCACATAGCTTTTATAGTACTTTCCAGGAAAGTTGTTAGTCATGCCTCCTGAGAATTCTAATGGTGAACTCATGCTGCTAACTAGCTTGAGAGTTAGGAAAACAGGGAAAGGCTTACCGAGGCCACTCTGTGTGCTCTTGGAAGACAGAGATGGCAAATTGTTGATAGGTTCTCTATGTAACATGCTTTTAAAGGATTCTTTAAATATGTCCTAAAATGGAAAGAGCAAATGGTTTCTATCTATATTGCCATTTGAAAATATATTCTCCAATAGCATATAGAGAAGGGGGTTGATATTGACAACCCCTCCCTGTTTTTCTTTTTTTCTTTTTTTTTGGTACAGAACTTGGATTAGGTAATGTGCCTGAAAAAAGAATCTCTGATACATTCACACACAGTACCCTTGCCAGAAATAATGCTCTAACTCCAAGTAGGCCCAGAGGGGAAATGCCAACATTGCCTTCTTCATCTTTAAAACTGGGAAATATTCTATCAGTGAAACTTTCTGTAAGAGACTCACTGAATACAACCAGCTGTAGTTTCCTAAAGCAGGACAGGGGCATGAGAGGGGGCATATTATGTGTTGTGGGGAGTGGGGCTGTAGGGGAGACACACCAAACCCTACTGGGTCTTGTTGTCACCGTGACAATAGACTTATTTGGCATGGAGGGAATTTAAAATGAGGAAAAGGTAGAGAGCTGAATTCCCAAGCGCTCAGATGAGCATTTTTTCAGGTTTCTTGACCTGTTTATTCTAGGGGTCATAATCATGTTGAAAGTCTTCATGTTGTTGCCAATGAGCTCAAAACTACTCAGAGAAAACTTCAGTGCAATAAACCAAAGCCATAGTTTTGAGAAATGATAAATTGGTAACGAATTTTAAGGTACCCACTTACACTAATTTTCAGGTTCGTGAATTTGTTAATCTTCACTTTGAAGATATAATTACTTCTACTTTAAAAATTTTCATATTGGCTCATTAATGCTATATTTGTTAGGAAAGTGATAAAACATTTTATAGTAACATTTTCAGTCTACAAAACAGAGTAATACAGAAATCAAATTGTTTATATGATTATGCAAGTATATAATTATGCAAGAATTTTTTATGAAATCACATATTTCAAGAAGATTTATTAGGGGAATTTGGGTAAGGAATAGTTTTGATAGGAAAATATGAGAGCATGTAACTTTCCATCTCTGGATTTATCTTTACAAAAGCAGTGAATGGTTCATTTTGAGGAACTGGTATTTAGTTCTGAGAATTTGTTTGCTTTGCTTTGTTTTTAAAACCATATGCTCATTATTTCTGAGCACAGGAATAGGGAATGCATTACCCAAAATCAATATTTCTTAGATATTAATTAAGGAAGACCCTCATAAGAAAAGTATGTTTGTATTGTGATATAACTTTGAAGAATTAAACTTTCCAGTGGTCTTTTTGAAGTTGAAGTATTTATTGGAACCTTAGGGGTAGGTGATACAGGTAAGGGAAGCAACTAGTTATGGGTGCGTTTTAAGGCAGTTACCACTGTGGGTAACCATAGCTTAATTCTGTAGGAAAGTTCTGAGAAACAGTGCATATTTCTTTTGAAAGAGTCCTCTGAAAAAGCGAAAAAATGGGCATATTTATGCATTAGCTCCTGTCATCACTGGTGGAAGGCTGTTCCCAGGGAGTGCTAATTCCCTGGCACCTGTGATTCCATGGTACTGATTAGAGCCTTCCAGTACAGAGAGGCATTAGAAGTCATCTGGAAGCAACTGAATACCGGGGTTCAAGGGAAACAAGTGAAGCACAGGCAGTATCTGGTACAGTGGCAGGTGGAGTTACTGTTAATGGCCCAAAAATATGCATGTGGAAGCTATTTTTACACTTGGAAAAATTGATAATCACTAATACAGGCTATTTATCAGTGAATCATAAATTGTCAGAGGATTTTGGACTATAATTTTCATTTTGTAGATAAGGAAATTAATGTTCAGAGAGTTTTAATGACTGGTTCAATGTTACAGAACCACAACCACTTCTGGCACAATGTTCTCATAATTTAATGCATTATGATGCTTGATTTGATTATCATTCATTTGAAGACTTGAAGTTTCAGAAATATATATATATATATATATATATATATATATATATATATATATATATATAATGGCTCCAATACAATGCTCCTTGCTTTCCCTCTCAGTTCTGTTTCTCATAAGCCACTCAGCCATGTACCATTCCTTTATGAGTTCCAATGCTTGAAAAATCATTTTTTCCCCTAGAAAGATACTATACTCCATTCCTCTCAAGACTTGCTTAGGAAAAGGTCTTTCAGGTTTACTGGCATGAGGTGTAATTGAATGAAATCATTCTGTCTTGATGTTATTTGCTAAATAATAGAAACTAAAGTCATAAGCTTCAGTGATAAAGCCATAATATTTTCAGGGGATGTTAAGTTGAGGTTAAGAGAGTCAAAGACTAATTTCAAGTATTCATATAGATGGACATATGGGTTTTCACATACTTTTGGAAGTCACTGCTCATCTTGTTGCCATTAAAATTATTTCACTTAACTTAAAAATAGTAGTGCTCCTTGGAAGAGGAACTCAGTATTAACTATGAATTTGATGAGTTTCTATAATACAGTGGTTGCTAGTTTTATCATTTAGAAACATGTAATTGTATTTTCATCATATTGTTTTCATTATGAAGACTAACTTCTTATGGAAAAAGCTCTTTTTTGATTACAGACAATCAGATAAGCCAATGATTCAGAGATGGTCAGAAACATTCAAATTATACATAAATTTAAAATTTCAGTATTTTATTAACTTCTGTAATATTTTCTAAATATTTTGCTTTTCACTAGAATTAAATTTCATTTCATTACATTTTATACTAGTAGCTATTGGTTTTGAATTTCTACTGTCCACCAGGTAAAAATAATTGGGGAATTATATACTATATTTCCTTAACATTATGATAAGCTCTCACGATAGTCTTATCCTTATGTTATGGCAATAAATACACATACATGAAGCATTTATGTAACACATTCAATGCTTGACACATACTACCTGTTTAGTAAATATTTTTGTCCTAAGAATGAGTGAATGAAAACTTTCTCAAAGCCACAAATCATCAGAGTATTAAGTGAAGATAGCAGGAGGTCTCTGTAGCCTATAGGACTAATTCAACTGTCTCTTCAGAAATGAGGTTTTGTGTCAATATGTTCTGAAGTCTTAAAAACTGGACCAGATTGGTTTGGAAGGTGATCAGCACAGTTGAAGCTGACAGTCCTGGGACCTCTCCACTAGCGACATTCAATGAGAAGATTATACTATTTCCTAATGCATCCCACAGAATCCCTATAGTATTTCCATTGTGAAAATGTTTTTATCTTCTCCAGATTCACTCTGTTCAATTTTTCAGCTTTATTAGCTACTAATTCTATCAAGGATCTCTGACTGTTCATCACAGCACAGTGTTACATATCACTCATACACTTACTTATCAAATATTAAACTGTACTATGTGTTGGAAAATTGGTAGGATGGTATGAATACAAAAAGGAACACAGTTGAGCAAGTTTGATATTGTGATGGAAGTATGCACAAGCAACCTAGAAAAGAGTTGAACAGATCTCTTGAATTCTACCCAGGATGCCAAGGAAAAATGATTTTTCAAAGAACCTGCTGGCAGGTTAGGAAACTGAAACACTAATGCTGCTGAAATAAGAATATACCACTCAGACACTAGATTTTAAGCTTATGGTACTTAATATAAAGTGACTGAGGGTTAAGAGAGAAGGGAGTGACATACTTTTCCCAAGATCCTTTTCACCCAGACGAGTCTAGGAGATATCATTGAACTATTCCTCTCTACCCATCTAAGGAGGATCCCAGATCAAGCATATCCTGACTTCAAAGCCTAAAAGGCAGTCAACTGAAGTGGCAGCTTCCGAAGACACTGTTTTTTAGCTGGCACAGTTCCCAGAGTGTGACTGTTGCATGGCTCTGTTATTCTGTCTTACAGCTAAGTAGGTGCTTATTGTTTTTGGAATGACTGTGCATGTTCCCCAACATGGTCTCAGAATAAAGCAATGAATTGTAAAAAGGAAGTTCTTTCAATCTGAATGATTCCCTAAGTGAAGGCTCTCTTTTGTGACAAAAGATTTTTTCCAATAGGTTAACTTATTTGTTCAAAACTCCCGGAAAAGGCATTTTTCTTTTTTTTTTTTTTGAAAAGGCATTTTTCATAATAAATTTTAGTATTCAAAGCTAGTCATGGTACATGAAGAAGTTGAACCATCCTTTACAATTTTTTTCTAGAATTCCAAACGAAGTATTTTTGAAAAGCACATTTTTTTCCCTCTCAAGGTTCATGTTAAAATAAAGGTCAGGAAATTCCATCAAGTAAACAAGTTAGCCACAACTTTCATCCAAAGGGACACACATCACAGGTGCTGCGCAGTCTGCTGGAGTTGGTTTAAACACATTGGTTACGGTTATATATAGTACTTGAAGTCCAAACATTCACTCCCGCTCCATCATCACTTACTTAGGTTGTCCCAGCAAATGCCTCTTGGACTACTTCTTTGCCAAATTTTACAGAGTAATGGATTCTAAACTATAACAGAAAAATCAACTTCTTCATTTTAGAAAAAGGAAAAAAAGTTTATTTTTACCTTTTTTCCTCTCAAAAAGAAGTTTATAAATGCAAATAAAATTTAAATACATTCAGTTACAGAAGAAGGAAAGTATCACACTAGTTTGTCTTACTGAAAGAATTCTTTACAAATTAGAAAAGTTAGATAAGAAGTCTATTTTTTTCTTCTAACAGAACTATGAAAAATAAAAAGAAAAATGGCAAATTAGCATATAGAATAATGATTTTTAAGTAAACCCTTCACCGAAATTACATTTCTTTATATGTGTAGAGTTTGATGACTTTTCACAAATATACCAGTATAACTGACACTCATACGAGGAGCTAGATCATCACTATAACGTTATCCCAGATGTCCCTCTCTTGTCCTCTGCTTTTCCATGTCATTCTTACCCCTAAGGATAACCAGCATCATAATACCTAATGTCATAAGATTTTCTTTTGCTTGATTGTATTTTTTGAACCTCAAGTAAATGGAATTATGCAGTATGTTTTTTTCCATGTCTGTATACAGAATAGTGTTGGTTGGAACATGACTGCATACATATTTTAGTGAACGTGTGCTTGTATTTCTTTGGGTATAAACTGTTCAGTAGAGCTAGTTCCATGAGTTCCATATGGCAGCATATGCATGCATATGGTAGTAATGTCAGATCGTTTCTCAAGAGATTCTACATGTGTTCATCTTACACTTACATAGACGAAACCATGATGCTTGTCCCAGTCTCATTTGTCATGAGATATTTCCTTAAACTGAAAATGTTCTTTTTAAAAAAATCCCTCTGCTATGTATAACTAAAAATTTAGTTTTGTTTGGTGAATTTTTTTCGGGGGCCCCATCATAACTTGTGAAAACAGCTGTTCATAATGGTACTAACAATTCCACCTAAAGACCAGACTGTCAACTTCTGTAGTGAAACATGAATCACTGTAAGACAAGGCTGTAGTCCACTGGGAGGTAGATGGTACCTTCTAAGTTTCCACAGCCAAATGTTCTATGCTATAAAAAGATGCTACATTGTTTTCTAGGAAAGTCAAGTTAAAATACATGACTAACACTTTCTTCAAAATACATCAGAGGTTTTTTTTTTTTTAAAAAACAACCCTGGTTAATTTAACAGAAAAAGTATTTGATAAATTGATATTTGATAATTCTCTAAATTTCTTGGAGCGCCAGAGAATCAGGCTTGGCGACATCTCTGTGATATGAGGTGCTTAAAGCATGATTTGAATGGGTCCTCTGTAGACCAGTTGCCATTTTCCAGGGTAGCAGTTTCCATAGTTTGCTCTGAATGGTCCATATTAATGATGACCCCCATGAATGCTTCATCCTGGTACTTTTGCTCTTTTGATATCTACTTCCACTGTGGTTTGGGGCTGTTCTGTTTGATCAGGTGAATGTGGCAGCAATCACAATGTATGACCATCAGGCAAGATTATAAAGAACATTGAACTATCACTTGGCTTCTCTGAATCCATACAAGGAGCCCTGTAAAGAGCTCTGGCCTAGAGTTAACAGAGAGCACCAACTTTCCATGCAAGAGGTCCACCGTGGAAGCCAAACCTTTCTTGTCACACCAGCAGATGATTGTAGCCCCACGTAACAGGCTAATTGCAAACTCTAAGCCACAACTGTTCAATCATGTTGTGAGCTCTTGATACACAGAAAATGAGAAATAGAAATGTTCATTGTTGTTTTAGGACATTAAGTTTCGGGCTAACTTGTTGCACAGCAGCAGATAGCTAATAGTATCACCAATTGTAGACAGCGGATACAGCTGCTAGAACTGCTACCACCATTGCTTTTGGGAAATGAATTTATGTGCAAACAGCCTCACCATAGAGGATTCTGAGATGTCCTTATTCTTCAGTCTGTGCTTCTATTTAAACTCAAATGTCTTTGCATTTAACTAATTCTAACTGGCTTTACGTGCGCATATTTTAGGTGCATAGAAGACATGGAGATGCAAGTAATTATTCTTGCAGAATAAAAAGTGAAGTTCTACTCACAATACTGTAAATTCTCCAAAGCCAGGAAAAGAGGTTAGGTGCTGAGCATCCAAGAAAAATGCTAAGTCTACCATACTTTGTCATTTTAGAGTGTGACTGGAAGATAGTGCTGTCTGGGATTTTTGTTATTGTTCTACACTGAAATAAACACAGGCAATGAAAAGTCATCAGGTCTGGAGATACAGCTCAGTGGCACAGTGCATGCCCGGCAAGTGTGCAAGCATGAGGTGGTGAGTTCGATTCCAGGTATCCCCCCACCAAAAAAAGTCATCAGAAATTTTACAGCAATTGGTAACATTTCTGTTGTGTTTGACAAAATACTGGCCTACTACAAATTGGAAATAAAACAGAAATTAATTCTTTGCCCCAGATTGTTTGAGAAGCATTGAAGTACATTTTATTTGTAACAAAAGAACTTACCTGACAATATTGTGCCTCTCAACTGTCTTCTTGAGAGCTTCAGGAGACAGTTAATTTAATGTGATTGACATTACTGAGCAATGATTTTTCCTGCATCTTTCAGTTACTCAAACATTCTGAGTTTTTTTTTTTTTTCATTCTAGGGTTTGAATCCAAGGTCTTGTGCATTGTGCATTAAGGCAAGCACTCTAGCATTGAACTACATCCCTAACTCTGATTCTGACCCTCTCTGCACATAAAATTTAAAAATCAAATTATTTTGACCAATGAACATGAATGGAAATAAAAATAATCCTGTACTCTTTACAACAGATCTATAAATAGTATTACAATACTGCTTATCTTACAAATGAGATAATGGAAGCACAGAGAAATTAAATGACTTGCAGTCACACTGATTCCCACATGGTAGAACCAGGATTTGAACCAACACAGACTGGTTCTATAGTCCACTGTACTATAGTGCCTAACTAAAATAATGAGAAAAAAGACTGATATGATTCCAAACAATTATATCAAAGTGCTATCTGTTAGTAGAGAGGCTGTTTTCTTTTTTAATAACTGCCTTTGCAGTATACAGGCCTTTGCAGAAATTTCTGAAAATGTTTAAAACAACTCTACTTTTAATTGTCAACATGCCGATACTTGCCTGCATCTGTCTACAACATTCTAATGCCCTTGAAACATAATTAGTGGCTACCTTCCAAAACGATGCTTTAAAAATAAACAATGACTTTTTAAAATGTGATTTAGAAGTAGAGTTTTTTAAAAAAAGAATGGAGGCTCTCCAGGGAAGCTGGCCAACATGGCGGTGGCTCCGGGGCTCACGTCGCTGTCCATGCCCAGACGGGGTGGCCCCAGTGCGGTCTTGCAGGGGGTTGATGGTCATTTGCATCTGGTCCAAGAACCGCAGGCTGCCGGCCTGGGCACAGGACCGTACCAAGTGTGTGTGAGGGGGATTCATCCAGCGAGGCGGCAGCACCATCAGCACAGTGATGACCATATCCGGAATAATACGATTTCTAAGAAGTGTTTGACTGACATCAAAATTTACAAGATCTTCAGATATTCCAGCCAAATTTATAAGGAAGAATGTTAAATTGCATAGACAATGACACCAGATGACGGAATCGTTTAGAAGTTGAACATATTCCCATTACTTTATCTATTATACCTTCACAGAGAAAAAGAGCCACGTGCTGCTTCGCTGGCTAAGCTGCCTGGAGTAGAACTGACACGGAGAACTCAAAGAAAGAGCTCAAAGCTGCCCAACTACTGTGGTTTCAACTTACTAGAAAGGAGAATTCAGTACTCTTTTGCAAACTTTTAGTGAGTAAGGTGGAACCATTAGACGAGATCGGGCGCGCTCAGGGTGTATGGCCGTAGACTAGGTGGAACCATTAGGAAAGATAATCTTTTTGTGCAAAGAACTGTGGAAGAGAGCCTGTGCTCAAACTCAAGTCTTCTGGCCTCAAGCCCACTTCCCTTTTAGAAACCGTTACCTTACATATCTGCCCAGGTTAACAAACCATGGCGCATACTTGTTTATGACTGTTTTCTTCTGTGTGAATTTAGTGAATGTGTGGTGTTGAAATTTTCATTCTGATTTTGGTTCGAGGGAAGGAGCCCATAAGATTTTTAAATCTGAGACAAATATGATAAAGCCTTCATAATTGTTATTAACCTTTTATTTCTTTGTCATAATGTATTAAAAGTTACTGCATTTCCAGGTGCAAAATTTATTTACTTTTATTTAAAAATATTTTTTAAAAGATTGCTCTATTCCTTTACATGGTTTTAGAAAATGTTTGCTAGTTTACACCTGGAATTTTTTTCATTTTTAGAATTTAGCTGTGAATTATTTGTTTATACTATGAATTAATGGGGGAAAAATTCCATTTATCCATTTTCATTAAGAAGTGAGTTGTTCCTGGAATGAAATTTCCAGAAGGATAAAGATTCAAGAGCCAAGACTATTTCTATGTTAATTATTTTGAGAGAGGTCTTTTTAAAATGTGTCTACATACCAGTGTCCTCCTAGACTCTAGAATCCTGAACTCAGTTTTAACAATTCATTTTGAGTTCTCCTATTTTTTGCTGTTTTTACTTCCCTTTGCTGTGGGCTCCTTTGTTCCAGAATTGTATGTCCTGCTGTGTCTTGCAAGCCACTACCAACAAACCAAAAAAGGGCTTTCTATGCTTTGTTCCTTCCACTTCGAGGATGGTGATCAAAGTGTGTAGAGAATTCTATGTCATAAAAGAATCAATTGACTTTGAGAATGATTTCTTGCAATAATAAAATTCTTGAACTTAGCAGTAGCTGTTTTAATGCTGCTGAATGTTTAATGCTTTGGATAATATTTTTGGCTTTTTTTGTGGAGGACTGAAATTTCTGAATCTAAATCTGTGAAGCCTTTTTATGTTAGGTTGATTCTAGCATTATTCATTAATCTTATTAAAGTTACAGATATGCATTTTTATCTAATTTGATCCCTCAGCAATCTGGCTCCATTTACAGATCAGAAAACTGACTGCAGAACCCAACAGTCCAACCAACTCCAGTCCTGAAGCTGCTGCCTCTGACCTCAGAGTAAGTTAGGGCAAGTCTAGACTCCTAGCTGGAGGCTTCTCCGCACCCTATAACAGTTCATATCTACTCCTAACTGACAGATCTAACTGCAGATTTCAATCCTGCAAATTCTCAGCCCACTTCTAAGAAGTTGGGGACAGCTAAAAGTCATTTCACAGTGGGATTGATTTGTGGCCAGCATCAACCAGCATTTTGGCTTCTTTTTTGTGTAGCTTGGATGATTCTATCATCAGATCTGCTTCTCTGTATAAAATGTTTCCTGTTTGAGTTTTCTTTTTCAAATGAATGGATTTATTATCCTAGAGAAAGACTTTGCCTAAGCTGCTCTCAGAAGGACAAGATGAATGAGAGGTTATAGGTCAAGTGCATTTATTTGTTTCCTGTCAGCTGAGAATTGTTTTTTGTGTATTGTTTTATGAAAACCAGAGGAAAATGACTCACATATTGAATTTATTGAGACAGGTGGTATAGCACAGGGCAGATCTAAGGAAATCTATACACACATATATGGGGGGGGAGATAGTTCACAGAGCTGCTTCCTACCTCACTAGGGAAGATGGGAACCATCCATGCCATTAAGTGCAATCGAGCAGAGAGAGAATGGTGTTGCAGAGACCCAGAATCCTCCATGGACATAGAAAATGGCTCAGGCAAGTTTTGGATGACAATAGCATTGCTTAATATTTATTGAAGATATAGATATTAAACATGAACTCATGTAGTCTTCACAACAGCCTTTTGAAGTAAGTACTGCTGTGCTTTACTTTCTATTTTCCATCTCTAGAACATTATTTTCTCAAGTTACACAGTTAGTGAGATGTAGCTGGAATTCAAGCCAGACCCATACTGGCACTGTTAACTGAGTACTCGTCTACGGTACCCTGAGATGAGCAGAGTGCAGTGCAGACTCTCCGGGGTGGAGAGAGAACTCACAACAATCCAGACAAGGATTGAGAGGAGACAATTAAACTCTGCTACTGGAGCAGAGAAGCTGGTATGTCTAAAGGGCATGATTTTTGTAGGAAGTTGGTGTTGGTGATGTTGGAGAATTGGTAAAGTTAAAAAGTACAGAATGAAGGATCACTATATTAATGGATTCTGAGCAGAAAAATCATATTCTGGGAAAACTGTTTTCTCAATAAATTGAAACTGAGAAATTTTAAACATGTTTGAAATAATAAAGTCATTATATATTAACATACAAACATTTTTGTGAAAATAACTATTTATAAAAATAGCAAGAGAAAGATACTGTAATTTTACATTTGTATATGTTTCTTTAATGTCTAGTTTCATATAGTCCAGCTGAAGTACCATACATTGAATTGTCATATAAATTGTGATGTCACAAATATGGAATCTGGAAAATTCCATTGGATATGTATGAGATAGTGAAACAAAAAAGCAAATTATACTTTAGCATTGTCATAAATTTTTTTTCAACCCCGTGACATCCTGAGAGATGCTTGGGGATTCCCAGGAGTATTTGGGTCACAGTTAAGAACCACTCACTGAGATAGAGTGTGGATAAGAAGATAAACACAAAAAAACCCAGAAAAACACAGCAGTCACATCTGGAAACTGATCAGTTCTAAGGAATACTGAAAAGAAAAGAGCTATATCTGATCCAATGCATCAAACCTGAGTGACCTGGAGAAATTGAGGAGCCTTTTGTAAAAGGGGGAAACCCATAGAGAAAGGTACTCTGGTGAGAAAATTGGTAATTTCTTGTTTGGGTGATATAATTTGGAGAAACAGAAAGCTATCTTAAAAAGCACAGAATTAGCTTATAAAAACTGATAGGATCTTTTATTGCTAATCAAAATAAAAATTTTAAAGTTAATTTCAAAATAAAAACAAAGCATTCACAGGGCTATTTTTTTGTTTAATTCTTCACAAATCATTTATATTTATATTTTTAAGAAGCATATCATTAGAGAACTTCAACTGTCTTTGAAAAGTTTCCTCTCAGGTAGACAGTGAATATATGAGCATTTATCATATTATTCTGCATATATTATATATATAATTTGTAATTCATTAAAAGTTAAAAGTTCACATCATACCTAACCATTTATGTCAGACACATACACAAAATATATTTATATCCCTTAGATTATATTCTATCTTGTTTCCAAATGCTGGTGCATTGATGCCCAACTTGGGAAACACAAAAGAAATAATAAGAAAATTTAAACTAAACCCCAAATCTTACATTTTCTCTTTAAATATTTAATGCAGATCGTAGCAAATGGATTTATCTGCAGCACTGGCCAAATAGAGCGAAAGTGTAAGTAAAACAATGAGACACAGATATTCACTTATTCCAAAGACCTGAACTTTGTTAATGTATTTATTTCCAGTGATTCACTCAGAATCAGCATTCTTAAAGGAGTTTATGGCATGTAGTGTTAGACAAAGGTGAGAAATAAAGGATTACATTGCAGTGGTATGGTAAGTATGGTAAGTTTCTACTAGAATTAGAGGCTTTGGAAGAACAGAGTAGTTAGAGGGTGTATCTGAGAGGAAGTGACCACGTGTCCTTAATGGGCTGTCCAGCCCAGCTCTAGGATGCAAAGAGGGCTGCATGCGAGCCTTGACTGAGACACACTGCTTGAAGACTGAGACATAGTTACTTAATTGCATAAGCTTTATTTAAAAAAATATTTGTATTGGGAAAAATGTAGTAGCAGTAGCTCTTCCCAGGACCAAGAGCTTAACGTTGACATAGGACAAGACCCAGAGACTCTCAGCTCCTCTTACTGTATGTTATAGCACTGAGCAAGGACCACTATCCTCAACACCCCACGATTCCCACATTTTTCTACTGATGACTTTAAAATGCTGCTGGCAACCTAAATTTCTCATATTCTAAGTGTAATAATTACAGCGTTCGCTAAGCGGTCACTGAGTCAGATAATTATCCTCAACTCTAGAAAAAAAAAAAGAAAGAAACCAAAACTGAACCCCAAATCTTTCATTTTCTCTTTCAATATTTAAACATTGATTTAGGAAATCTACAAGATAGAACAACATCATTCTTAGGCCTCCAAAAACCTGGGCCCTGGTCCCCTCCAGCCTTGGCTGGGCCTGGACCATTTATGAGCATTACCTATGCTTCCTTTTTCTCATTTTATGGGATCTTAATGTTCTGATTCTTTACCCCTGCCTCTACTACACATCTACTATATTGCATATCTTTCCTTGCCTTCAAAGTCATTCCAGATTGTACCCAGTAGCCATTTTAACCACCATTGTATGAAGGAATGCGTAAATTGTTTCATTTTTACATGAGACAGTAAATATAATGAAACTCCTAAAATTCTTTTAAGAAGAATACATAGCATATGTGTTTGTGTGCATAAGGCTAGAATGAGAGAGGAGGGATCTTTGGGGTCTCTTAAGTCATTAACAAAGTCACAGGGAGAAGGACGCTGTCACTTACCCACAGTGTGTTCTTGTGGCCACGAGGAATGAACACTGCATGCTCTGACTCCCAGGTGCTCTCTACTAAAGCTAAGTCCCATGCTCCTGAAACCTGGTACCTCCTTTCAAAGGATGTATGGATGGATGTGATAAGTCAAATATATAACCAACAGCTGGTTGATCAAAAATAATACCCATATCTAAAAAGTTATAATTTCTACTGTGTTGATACTTTTGCCAAAAACTGAGCTAAAGTTTCCTGACAAACTAATTCTATTTTTGGTGCATTTTTAAATTCAGAGATAGAATTTCCACACAGTAGACATAAAAACAACTGTAAAGCCAAGTAGAACATCTTTCTGCTAGTGATTGTTTCATAAATATATGTTTCATGAAGTATGACAACCCTTTTGTTTTCTGCAGTTGTTTTATGACATTTGTAACAAGTGAAACTCACATTTGCTGAGTTCTCTTTAGTACTTAATTGCTAGAAATTTAAGGACCTAGCAGGAACTGCAGCTGTTCTGAGTTTCAATTATTTTTCTGCTTATCTTCCCGGCTAATAACTTCAGGCTTTGGGCTGAATGCATTCCTTTTTTTTTTTTTTTCTGATGTGAAGCATTGAGAGAATCCTGTTTCCCACATAACTAAGTTGAACAAGAGAAACAGGTCGCTAACAATTTTTGGCAATGCTTCTGGGAGAGTGCAGGAGATAAGCAGGAACATTTACACAATTGGGGATAACTGATTTTGGTAAAAAAGACTCAATAATCAAAGCACAAAAGTGTGCTGGAACAAAAGGATGACAATAAAATGTTCCCAAGTGTAAAAGATCTTATTTTGGATAAACATGTGCTTTTATAAAGTGTGACAGGCACCCTGATGTTGAATCACACATCTCATACAGAGGTTAAAGGACTTAGTTGAAGTCACACATCAAGTCGGTGACAAACAACCGGTCTCCTATTCCAAGTCAGTGCACTTCTCTTGCTCCACATCTGCTTCCTCTGCTCCTTGTCCCTTGATGCCAGGCCAGGGCTCAAGTGGTCTAGTAGGTAATCTCAACACAATCTCCAGATTGCTGTTTTTGACACTTCAGTGTCTGGGTTCATTCTAATGAACCCAGTCTTCTAATCTTCTTTAAAAAGCAAGCAGGCAAGCAAGCAAGCAAGAAAGAAAGAAAGAAAGAAAGAAAGAAAGAAAGAAAGAAAACTTTTGCTGGGTGTGGTGGTGCATGCTTCCCAGACTTGAGAAGCTAAAGAAGGAGGATTACCACAAGTTTGAGGCCAGCCTGGGCAATATAGTAGGTTCAAGGACAGTGGAACTGTATGGTGAGACCTTGTCTCAAAAATTTTTTTTTGTAAAATTATTAGGTTTCACAATACAGTCAGACACTGATGTCTGAGAATTTATTGCTTTTGGACAGTTTCTAGTGGCAGCTGATATAGTTGTATGTTACAAAGTTAAGATGTGGTGAGAGAATCATAGCTGAAAGGAGTTATTTTGGCCAAATGAGCTGAGTCCAGATTTCGCAGATTAAGAAGGAAAAGCCCGAAAAATTTAGAGGCAATTGATTTATAATACAACAGTCCTGATGTCATGGAAAGTGTATGTGTTAGAAGCTAGGTCTTATCAAAGATTAAACTTTTTAAAAAGTTATTTTATAGGATGTTGATATAAGTTATTATGTGATTCATTGTTTTATTTATTCGGAGGAATTTTAATGGAATTGCAGAAAATATCAACCATTAAAAATTATGCCAAGCTGGACTCAGTGTTACAGGAAACCAAATAGTTTACCATAATTTGAGGAACAATAGATTATTGTGGCCATTTATTTTATGATTTATATTTTAGAGATATACTATATCTGGAGATAAATCTTTCTCAAATAGGAATGAGGAAAAAAGATGGAAGAAGGAGGAGAGAGCTGAGGAAGAGGGTTAGAAAAATAGTTAAATTGTGTTATATGTATGTGTATCTCTAAAGGGATGTAAACATTAAGGACTGCAAACATGTACTAATAAAAAAAAGTACCTGGCTGAACACAATGCATGACACTAGAAAACAGATGTGAGGTAACATGAATTTATTTCAGTAATAGCATTCAAATTCATAGTAAATGAATAATTCATTGAGAAATGAAATATCCCAAAAAATGCCATAAAGAATATTGTCAGTATCTCTCTGGGATACATTTATTCACAAAATAAGCTGAGAAATAATTTGTGAAGCACTAAATAATACTGCAAATTTTGAGAGTGGAGTTTTCATAGTATGCTGTTTCCTGCAATTTGAAAACCACATGTTAACCTTTCAATAACTATGTTAGCCGTATCAGGTGCATCAATAGACTCCAAGAACCATCTGCTACGTGGCTGCCAATTAAGTGTGCTGTGTTTTCCCTGACAGACTATTCCATTAGAACAAGTGGCCTTCCAAGAAAAAAGATCTTGGGATTTTCTCTGGTCATTAGATAGCTTTATACCAGATAGGAACATAAAAATTTTCTTTGTGTGGGGAAAGTGGAGAGCTTTCCTGAAGTTTGACTCGTATTACGAAAATGGGGGAAAGGGATTTAAGTGCTTATTTCAGTTCCTTTTCCAAACATGGAAAGTCAAATAGTAGTTCACCCTCAATCCTTGCAGAGGAAGATCTCATTGCAGATGTAAACTCCACTACTCCACTCACTGTTTCATATATTCCAAATAACTCAGTTTTTGATATTCAAAATGCCACATGCAAATGCCAATTTCAAATCCAGAAGTTAGTGAGATCAAAAGTAAAAGAATTCTCTTATGTTCTTACGTTCTCATCTAACCTTTTTTCTTTTCACTATCTACATACTAGCGCTCTAGATTTTATCCTTCTAATTGTAAACCAAATACAAAAACTGGTATTGCTTTGTACTTAGTTGCCACAGAGTAAATTAAGACAGAAACACTTCTTCATCACAGCCTTGGAATCAGACTTTTGGCTCCTTTTAGTAAAATCAAGATCTTCATCCTTGGTGTGTTCAGTGCTACCAGCATGTCAATGTTTTTAGTTCCTAAAATAAGGGGAAAAAAGTGGCCAGTGAGAAACAAATACTTGTTTGTAGGTGAGATGACTCTTCTGGGGTGTGTGTGTGTGTGTGTGAGTAGAAAGAGAGGCAGAGATAGAAAAACAGGGAGAAGAGGAAAAAGGGAAGGAGAGAAGAAAGAAGGGGAGAAAATTTATCAAGAAACGTCAGTGGGTGTGCATCAGTTTTAACCCTTTAGAGGAAGAGGATACATGGCCCTGGGGGTGCACCGTGGTGGGCTGTGTGCCATACTAAGCTGTGCCACTTATTCCAGAGGTGAAGGCTTTGAAAAAGATCACCTTGTTGGTGAATCTAATGGGAATTTCGAGGCAGAGGTTCAGGTAGGGAGGGAACACGGTAGTTAGGCAGGAAGGTATACCATGGCCAGATCCTTTCTAGCTCTGCGTTGGTTCCACCTCTGGTGGTTACTCCCTTGGCCTGAATTTCTCACTCTTTCCTCTTCTTTTTTTCAGTCATCTTGTTTGGGTTTTCTGTCATCTAATTCGAAGGTGTTTAGAAATGGACTGCTGACTTCTGTTTTCTAATGGTGTTTGCAAAATTTGTTATAATGACAGAAACCTGGAAAGATAAGCACAGGGCCATGCTCTGTGCCATCCATTCTTTTTATTAGTACGTGGATACTAAGAACATTGTCACGTAATGTTTGTTACAATAAGTTTTCCACTAACTATGCAGTTAATCGTGATTCTTTTGTTCTAAATCATAGTAGATATCAGATGGGATCTAAATAGGTTTTGTCCTTTCTCTCTGTATTCAATTGCAATTATCTTTCTCTTGTTCAACCTTTAAATTGAAACATGTCTAAGTACAACATAGCTTCTTTGTATGTGTTCTCTTATTCTGATGGTGTGTATTGTGAGTCGTAGGGTATGAATAAGTTCCCCTTTACATGGTAATATCAAGTGTTTCCAAGGTTGTTTTCCAGTTGGTTCTCCAAGTAGTATAATTACTCACATCAAGTCATTTGCCTTTCCAACTTTTGAATGCCTTTTGTGTGATGGTGTGTGTGCATGTGTTTGTGTGTCTTATTTTTCATTTCTTACTAGTAATGATAAGCCCTTGACCTATATATTTATGTCATTCTTTATAGTCATTTGCCTTTACAACTTTTGAATGCTTTTTGTGTGATGGTGTGTGTGCATGTGTTTGTGTCTTATTTTTCATTTCTTATTAGTAATGTTAAGCCCTTGACCTATATATTTATGCCATTCTTTATAGCTTACAGCCGCATGTCCCCCCAAAGCCTGGTGCAGTCAAAGGAGGGCTTGTGGAGGGAGACTGGATTAGGAAGTTGCAACACTGGCTTAATGCAGGCAGAGGAGGCCTGGTGGGAACATAGTCACTAGGCCCTGATCTTGCGGGGTATAGCTCTCTTCCAGTTTCCTGCCTTCATTCTCTCTGCTTTCTGGCTACCAAGAGGTGAAAAGTTTTCCTCTGCCAGACCCTTCCACTGTGCCCCTCTGCCTTGGTACAGGCCAGGTACAGACTAAAACCATGAGCCAAATTAAAACTTCTCCTTTAAGTGGTTGGCATTAAACATTTTGCCCCAAGAACAAGGAAAGTGACTAAGACACCATTTTTTAAAATTCTTTTTTTTAAAAAAACACAGAAGTTTTTTCTTTTCCCTTTCTACTTGGTTGTTTACTGCTTATCTTATGTATTTGAATAAAATTTTTAAAAACTTAAAAAACCTATAAATAAAGATGCATACACACATATTTGGGCACAGATACTTGTATGAAAATATTCAATGAATATTTAAAATAGCCAAAAAGTGAAAACAAGTGTCTATCCATAGATGAATAAATAAATAAAACATGGTGCAGAGGTACCTTAGACTTAATTCTTTCCACAATTCTCATCACAGAATTTGTTCCATAATTCTGCTTGCAAATGAATTACAAGCATATCAGAATCATGAATGAATTCTACAAACAGAACTGTGGAAAGAATTAAGTTTGTTAACCAATGTTAATGAACCATATATAATACCATATATACTATATATATATATATATATAGGATATATATATATACACATATATATGTATGTATATATGAATGTATATATGTATGTATACACATATATATATACAAACACATATATACATATATAGTATATATTTATATATATTGTATATATATAGTATATATGTATACTACCATATATATATATATGTATCCTATTCATCTGTAAATAGAAAATATTCTGATGCATGCTGTAATTTGAATGAACCTTGGACACATTATGCTAAGTGAAATAAGCCATAAACAAGAACCTTACAAACACTGTGTTAAGTGAAATCAGCCACAAACAGAGGAACACATATTGTGTAATTCCCCTCTGAGAAATATCTAGAGTGGGGAAATTCATTGAGACAAATGGTAAATTCCAGATTATAAGCAGTGGCAGCAAACCTATGGCACGTGTTCCCCGGTGGGCAAGCAGCTCTCTCTGCTGGCATGCAGCCAAGCTGCCCCAGCACCCTCCAGCCACCAAGCATCTGATAGCGCCACACAGGACCCACGCACATGCTCAGAAAGGAGCAGAGGTCCAGGTGATGACCTCGTGAGCAGTTTGGGTATTTTGTTTCTAAAAGGTTCACCATCACTGGACTAGGGTAAGGGAAAAAAGGGGCATTGTTGCTCAAGCATAATAGTTTTTCTTTATAGTGAAAGGAAAAATTTGGAAATAGTGGTAGTTGTTGTACAACATTACGAATGTAGTTAGTGTAACTGAACTGCATTTTTAAAAGGGTTACTATATAAATTATATTGTATATACTTTACTGCAATAAAAGTAACTAAGTGGACATGTGTTTCTACTTCTGACCGCTCTTTTCGGCTCCTATTATGTATGTGTCTAGCTATCTGCCTGTCGGACACTATCCTGATAGTCCTGGATGTAGTAGATGGACTTCTCCTGCTTGTTTTTCTTGTTCAAAATGGGTGTGCTAGTTATATAGCTTTCCATATAAACTTTAGTATAATCTTTTCTGTATCCATAATGCAAAATACCTGGGATTTGGATAGGAACTAGTTAAACCTACATCATTACGTCTTCTCCATGACTTGGCGCCAGAAACTGTGTGATAATTCCAATATCCCTTTTAGTGTTTTGTGTCATAGTCTAATTTGCTTTATGGAAGTATTGCTCCTCCAGATCTCTTATTTTAGTGTATGCATGATATATAATTTTCAACTTTTTATCTATGTCCTTATATTTAATGTTCATTACTATTAGACCAAGTATAGATTTATTCTTTTAAAAATCTAATTTATTATCTCTGACATTTAATTGTTATATTTGCACTATTGACAATAAAAGTATTATCTCTAGGATACAATATCATACTTTACTCATCTGATTCATTCCCATCTTTCCTCACTGCAGCTCCTTTTGCATCAATTAAGTGTTTTTAGTATAGTATTTTATTTTTTGCTTTCTTATTTTCAGTATTTATCTTTTTATTTGGTCAATGTTGCCAGATCTTTAAATATTACTCTACTTCATTTGTAATATAAAGTCATCATAACAGTATATTATAGCTTGCTTCTATTCTTTGTGTTATTATCATACAATTTGCCTTTATGAATAATATAAACCACAAAATATTGTAATTATTTTTATCTTACATAATAATTTCCCTACCTCAAAAATTATAAAAAAGGAAGAGAGGCTTTCAGTCTATTCCCATACTTACCATTTCTGTTCTTTATTATTAATTTACATGGACCCAATTTACTCTCTAATATCATAATCCTTCTAAATGAAAAAATATCAAGCATATTCTGTAGAAATTCTTTCTGTTGAAAATCCCTTCAGCATTTGTTTGTTTAAGTAAATTTTTGTAAGTTATGGCGTGTGTCATTTCTCCTCACTTGGGCCGTAGTATTTCAGTATTTCTCTTTATCTTCTTTACCTTCTGGGACCTATGGTTTGATATTTTTGTTGTTGAGAGGAATTCTTAGTTATTCTACCTGAAAACATTTCTTTGCCTTTACCCCCTCTTATTCTGGGAGTCCACTTAGAGCATATAAGAATATTTGCTTTTCTCCACAGCTCTTAAATGTTTTGTTCGGCTTTAGTTTTCATCATTCTTTTCTTTCTGCTTTCAGATCAGCATAGGTCATTCCTATTGACCTATCTTTCAAATTACAGTACTAGTTTTTCCTTTCACTATGCCAAGTCTAATAGTAAACCCCTCAGAAGTCATTTTGATATCTGGTTCCTCTTTTTTTCTCTTTCTTTTAGTTTCTAACCATCTGTTGAAATTCCCCATTTGCTTAAACATTATGTTTACAATTTTTATCAGAAACTTTACCATATTGATTGTAGTTAATTCTAACTTTCTCTTTTAAAATAATATTAGACTTATAGAAGAGTGGTAATAATAACATGGATTTCCTGAGTATGCATAATCCAGCTTCCCCTAATGCTAACACTTTATGTGTTCATGGTAAAATTATCAGCTAAGAAGTTAAGATTGGCACAATACTATTGGTTAACCTATTCAACTTTCACTGAGTTTTCTACTACCTTTTTATTCTATGCCAGGATCTCATAGGGAGTTCCCACACTGCATTTAATTGTCATATCTCTTCCACACTGTGGAAGTCTTTGCCATACTGTGAGAGTTTGTTAATCTTTCCCTTTTTTAATGACCTTCATGCTTTTGGAGGCTGCTACTCAAAAAATATATATACTAGGAGCTGAGCTGAGTTGGTGAGGTGGTAGTGTTGCTACATTTACTCTGTGCAGGAGGGTCTTCCATTGCTTTTAATGTTGTTTTGTCAGGGTGAGGACCAAGGAGGAGCTTTTGCTCAATGCTCCTGTTCTACATTGCTTTTAGACTTTGACTCTGCACTTCAGATGTGTCTCACAACAATCATTTTTCATTTATTTTATGTAGTAGACTAATCTTATTTGTTACTCCATGCTTGCTAGCTTGGTGGAAAAGAATGGGAGACATTTTGTACTGCTCTAGTTTGGCCTTGTCCTAAGATAAGCCCTATGCTCCTAATTCTCAGTGATGCTGTCTCCCCAGGGTTAGAGACTACCTTAGCTTCTGGGTGCTGCCACTTTCCCATCCCTCGCGAGGAGCAGTGGTGCTTTCTGCTCTGTTTCTAGCCCTGGCTAAAGTAGCTGTTCACTTGTGCCTGCGAATGGCTGAGGCCTGGGTGAAGCAAGTCAGTACCTAGGACACAATGTTCAAGGAGACCCTTTCTCCCAAGCCTGTACAAATGCAAGGCTGACACTTCAGAAACCAGGAGTGATTGCTTTCTAGACTTTTCCCAAAAGCCTTGACTACCTCAGTGCAGTAGAGGCCCAGGGTCTAGCCTTGGCCCAGGGCAGTGGTAATGAACTTATGGATCCAGTGCTCTGTAGGTAGATGTTTGTTATCACTGAAAGCTCTAAAAAGTTTGCTATCAGTACCCTGTGGACCTTAGAGTGCTCTGCTCTTCCTCTAATGGCTTAAGGCTTTTTAGCCCACAGGAAGGAGAATCTGGTTAGGTCTGCTTCACCTTCCCTCCGCTTCACACAAGGGAGGGGTTCTTGGGTCTCAAGTCTTACCACAGGGCCCCTTGTGCACAGGCTGTGGGGTCTGTGGATGTGAGCAGATGCAAATTGATACTGTGTCTGTGATTCCTAGAGAATCTATAATTTCACTGTAGTCTTTGCCTGGAACAGTATGTCAAGTGTTTTAACTGAAATTTTACCAGCTATTTTGGAAACCCTGTCTTCGTCATCTCATGCTGTAACCCAGGTAAGACTGTCTGGCAAATGCATGGCTTTGCTTAGGTGTGGGCTACTGTGTTGTCCTATGTCTTCAGTCCAATGGGTAAAAGAAAGGTTATAATTCAGGAGATTATTCAGATTTTACTGCTTAGCATAGATATGAAGCTCTTTCTAGTTTCCTGCATCTTAGGTGAATTTTTCAGAACTATCAGGTGTCATTTACTTGTCTTCTGATTTGCACTTATTTTTTTGGTTAAGTTCCAAGCACTCTTATGTTTATTCCTCTGTATGTAATGTTTTAATATCTGCTTTTTATAATTTTTGCTAATTTTTATTTTGCAATTTTCACATTATTTCTCAGAAAATTGAGTATGACCTGCTTCTGAGTAGTTTTGCTTGGATTTATCTTTCTTTGTATTCACTAATTTGCTTGGATTTGTGGGTGTATATTGTTCATCAGATTTGAGATTTTTCAGTTAGTATTTCTCTAAATATTTTCCTCCTCTACCCTCTTCTTGACTTTTTCCTCTAGGTCTCTTACATATAAATGTGAAAGACCAAATAATATTGTTCTGCACACCAGTGAGGCTTTGTTAAACTTTTTGACTTTTTTTTCTTTTTCTGTTCTATTTAAAAATGTTTTTGTTGCTTGTCAAAGTCTTATTTCATGCCTAATCTTTTTCTTCTACAGAGTATAATGAATTTTTTCTCTTATCTAATGATTCTGTTTTTAAATATTTTTACATAGTCATTTCATTTGGTTACTTTGACAGCTTTTATTTTTATCATTATTATATTTATATTTTTTAGAAATATTGACCATATTTATAATAGCAATCTATCTTTGAGTCTTGCTGTAAAATCTCTTTTCTTTCATTTCTTTGTTTCTCTTGATCCATTTTAATTTTTGTTTTGGGTCACATTTGATGCTTTGTAGCAGATCTGCTAGGCTTTCCAGGCCATAATAAATTATAAGGTAAAAAATTGACAGTAGGAACAATGTTACCAGCAGAAACACTATCAGAAGCCAAAAGTGACAGCTAAAGACCCAAAAAGAAAAAAAAAAGGTAAACCTCATATAGACAGTGTGAAAACTTAACAAGCATAATGCTTTCTGACCATTTCTTTACACTATATCAAAATTATACCATTTTGTAGCATGATACAATCTTTAATGATTAAAATAATGACGTGAAAAAGCTAGAAAAAAATCTGTGGTATATTTAACATTTATTTAGGGTAGGGAAATGCTAACTATTACAGAGATTGTTTCTGTATTCCAGGAATTTGCTTCCAGATTCATTCCTGGCTCAGACCCTCAGCAAGACTTTGCTATGTGGGGAAAGTCCTTTTTCCCTTTCTTTTCAGTTAGCTAAATTTTATTTTTCAGCCTTTGACAATGTAATTTCCCATGATTTTTTAAAAACTTCCAGTTGTATACACTCTCACTGGACCCTAGTTCTTCCCATTGTGACACTTAGTCATAATTACAGCTTCTTGTGTTTCTTGTTCAGTGTTTATCAATACCTCTAGTCTTCAAACTCCATGAATGCAGTGGACTTAACTGATTATACATCACTCTGCTAGTGATGACAGCTATGCAGTAAATAAGTTTGTTAATAAATCATGTTCAAAGTAACAAGAAGCTTAATGCATTGCCATGTATCTGCAAAACCTTGCCCTTAATAAAAATGTGTATGCTGATGAATAATTACATTTCCTCTTAGTATATGGTTACTGTCCACCATAAATATGTTGAATGAATGATGCTAAACAACAATAAACTGTACTCTGGTTCTTTTTCCTTAGATCCAGTGGTTCTTAGCACCTGAGACTTGACATAAAACAAACATTTTCATATTTTAATTACAACCTTTAACAGACAATTTCTTTTAAAATATTGGAAGATTCAAAATCTTGGCAAATGTAGTAGTGTTGAAACAGTATGTGTGTGCCTAATTAGCCACTTTAAACTTTGGAGTGGTCTCCATTTTGATCTTTTGGATCATAAACACTCTTCAGACTTAAACTGTCATGCTTGTCTAACCAAGGGAGTCCTTGAATGGATGCTGACCTTTCCTTCATGAATGCCCACATTTGCGGTAGTGAGAGACAGAAACGATTTAGCTAGGAGGGGAAACAAACATTACATTTGAATGTCATGGAAAATTAGGAATGCTAAATAATTTGCTCATCAATCAAAACATTGGAAATTTCAAAAAAAAAGAAACCTCCAGTTAACAGTATTTTCACCTGGGGCTCATTAGTGCTCCTAAAAGTCATTCTTTCTCCTGTTTCTCACTAATGCATGGCTGGGAATCACACCAGGTGTTCCTTACACAGATTTCCACTCAGAGCTGCTTTATCTGAAAGCCCATCACCTTCACACCACACAAATGCAACCCTGTTCACTGGTGTCGTTAAATTAGCTCAGCTTCTACTACTGTGCATAGAACAAACCAAGTGGCCGGCTTCAAATAATAAGCACTAAAAACCCCAAATTCTTCTACTTTTATTAATGGAAAATTGAGCTGTTGAAATTCAGAAGTCTTTTTAGAAGTTGTCTTGCCATATTGAAGAATTAAATGAGTTTTCAAACTTGTATCAGCAATTTTGTTGAGCAACAAAAGCCATAGGACAATATTTTTAAGCATAAAATTTAAGTTTATAAAAGTCTAAAGGTCATATGCAATACCAATTTGTCTTCTGTTGCTGCATGGGGAAGGAACTTGCTTCAAATCAATCTGGTTTCTCCTATCAAATATCTCCACAGCTAAAGTGGACTGCCATGTCTCTTATAGTAAGCCTTGGTGAGAAGTCCCCTGACACATTCTTTCTTTTAATTTAATGTAAGACCTGGCCTTATAATCTTTCTGTGTTATAGACTTCCTTTTCAAATCATGGCAGGTCTGGCAACCAAGAATATAAAACTTTGCCAGACTACAGCATAGCCTACTCCAAGCACTGTGAACAGTGTGATTCAGTGGAATGCCTGCCAAATACAGACGGCTACCACAGACCAAAGAGCTTTGGAGAGCCATTAAGAAAGTGGTACATTTTAATGGCTTGGGGAAATGTACACACGAGATAAAACTATCCTAAGGAAGGGACAATCTAAAGAAAACTCAGAGAAAGGTACAATGGAAGAAGTTTAAGACAAATAATATTAAAACTGAGTACAATTCTGGAAGTGAACTACACAAAGTGGGGGACAATATATTTCATCTGTGCCTGCTAATTTAGATCAGGAGAGTTTAATTAATGTGACAGCACTGTGTCCTGCTTGCTTCTTGGTATAAAGACCATTTGCAAAGTCATTGATTAGACAACTCTTCCTACTTGACCGACCACATCCTGACGCACATGAAGAGCAAGCGCAGTTCACCAGGACCTTAAGTGTCTCCTAGTTAGGGACAATGTGTGTGTGCTTCTGAGTCTCTTTGCAAGGACAATAAAAAGTTTTCACATGGAGGTGGCATGCAGAACATACCGAGAATGGCCCCTGGCCACTGAATACTAAACACGCATGGCAGCAAAAAGAACCAAGTGCCAAATGTGCTCACCTTATTTCCACTATAGTGTCCAGAGAGGAAAATGAGTGAAGGTTTTCCCCATTATGGGCATGCTGGGGTACTTATTATATGGCTGCCTTGGCAGCAGACACAGAACTAAGAAGCTTTCTATCCCAACAGTGTGGTGTTCTCTTGTTACTCCACATCTCATCCCTGTTCTCCCATATTCAGAGACCTAAGTGCTCGCTCCTCTGTAAAAGAGCGGCAGCCGTACCCTCTGCCTTTCCTTAGGCTGCTGAAGCCCTAACACATGCTCTGACTCTCTCTGCCCTCTGTGTCAGCATTCAGGAAATGGCAGGGGAGCAACGGGGAAAGCACACCTCCTTTTTTCCAAAGAGAAGGGGTAGTTTTCTGTGCCTGGTAGGTTACTCTAGGGGAAAAGTTGGAAGCAGTTTGTTCCCTTTGATCAGCTACAGTCACTCAGGGTGTGACCTCTACAGAGGCAGTCACAAACAACCATCACCAAATATGATCTTGTTTAATTAGGAAGGGGTTTTCTCTCTCATACTTCTAAATGGTCCAAAAGCCCTAAGGGTGATAGCTATCATCCAGTTGTTTTTTGAAATGAACTGGATGAAGCAAATAGAAATTATTTATATAAATGTATTCTAAAATATTACAAAATCACTTCCCACCCATATCCCTAGACTGAAATGATTTCTGATCACTAAGCACTCCAAACAAACATTAACTCTTTTTAACCATCTGGAGAGTGTGGTAATTATAGCTTAGCACTTACAGTTAAGTCGAAGGGCCACATAATTTCAAAGAAGGAATTAATTTGTTAAAGCTCACACATTCTGGATTCAATGTGCAATGAATGATACATGATGGAGGTAAACAATGTGCCAATTGCTTAAGCGTTCCTTTCAGAAACTCCTTGAGCTGTGTCTGTGCCTCCTATCAGACTTCGGAAAATACAGGCATATTTAGTCAAACTAAAACATGGGTGGTTTATGGTTCGCAGAAGGAATTAGCTTGAGAAGGAAATCACAACAGGTCCTAGTTCACACATGTATGTGGCCCTCACAGAATTGGCCTACTGAAGACTTCAAGAAATTATACCTGTGACTCCAGGTTGTGTTTTGTTTTTAGTGATACTAATGTAAGAGAGATTGATTTGCATTAACCTGATTTAGTAACTTGTACCACAAGTTCAGATTATAGAAGCCAAAAACTCAAATAAAAATTGGAACACAACTAACTTTTATTTTATTTTATTATTTCATTTTATTTATTTTATTTTTAGCAGACAGAGGCAAGTGTACTTTGCTGGGCTATATCCTTACCCTAAACCTCCCGCTTGGAGAACTAATATGAGTATAGAAAAACCAGACTCTGCTCTGTAGCAGGCTGTGCATGCACCCAATAAACCTATGTCCAAAACGAAAAAGCGAAAGAGGCAAAGAAGGGAAGAAAGGGGAGAGTACTATGTTATTGATTTTGTTTTTATTGTTCCTTTTGAACAACATCACTTAGGAATCCAATATTCACTGAGACTGCTGTATGTGCTATCACTTTAGTATTTCCTGTCCTGTGATTTCTTCCATCGCTAAGGCATTAATTATTTCTGTAGTTCTCACCTCATGCCACACATTTCCTTTATGCTATTAGCTTTCTTTCTAGATATTCTTCTTCATTCTGTATACCAAGGTGAAATGCTCTCACAAGTTTCATGAGTATCCAAATTATGGGGCATTATATGATATTTATTGTAGATTTTTATAAAACTAGTTTCCACTTGATATTAATTTAATATAAAAGCTATAGGATTATATCTTACCTGGACTAATCTGTTGAAGTACTGAAGATTAGAATCTCTTTTTAAAAATGCTAAATACAGGGAGATGTCCTAAAGTTTAGTAAAAGAACCTGATAATGCTGTTTAGTTGACTGCTCTGAACTTTGTCCATGCCTGTGGGTAGGAGGATGCAATCTTTGGGAATCATCTTCGCTAAAAGGGACACATTATTGTGAACTTTAGCATTCTCATCTGTTTCTTTAAAATACTTAGACTCTCTTAAATTCAAGGAAATATAACTTATTCTGGATAACTTTGGAATTTATTCCACACTTTTATAAGTCTTAGGCCATGTAAAAATTTGGTCGGTAGTGATGAATCTTGCTTTTTGTGCTTTCTAGATGCATTTCTTTTTAAATTTTTATTAGTATATGTTTATGATACATAATAAATACATTCAACACAGGGAACTGGTATGTGCACTATGCATACTAATCCTTGATTCTTTTTAACTTCTTTTCCTCCTCTCCCCCTACTCCAATTTCATTGTATGCGAAGGTTATATAGAAATCTATTAATTAGCTCTTTAAATCATTTATTTTTAAAATTATAATTTTTTTCATTAACTTATAATTTTATTTTATCATAGAAAGAAGGCAAACTCTGTATATTGCATGTCATTAAAGATTTAAACTAAATTTAGAGTTCCTTCTGTATATTTTCTGTTTTTACTTTTTTTTCATTTCATGGGGAAACACTGAAGCAGGTGTTCCAGCTTTTTGAAGTGCTGCAATGGTACCCATCTTGGAATTTGTTCTATGCATTATGTTCTTCATGTCAGTGGCATTTTACATAACCACTATAAATATTTTTGTCCATCATTTATGTTGTAACTCTCTTCCATTATCTCTCCCTTAAATACATTTACCAAGAAATTTTAAATCCCAATTTTCAGCAATTCTACTTCAAGGATATACATTCATCTTTTGTCTTCTGAGTTATTTGGGCTTATGATAGTCCCTAGAGGTATCAGCTATTCAGTCAGAAAACAAGTGGGGAAAGTACTGAAGTCCACGTCCTTCCTGAACAGAAGCAGATCTAGTGGTGTAAAAAGACAGAATATGCCTCGAGAAGGAGAGGCTTGAGTACCAGAAATCTACTACTGGGGACTCCTGGTGCTGACACTATACCATGCAAGCCCCGGGCTAGGATTCCACCTTTCCACACGTAGTGACATTCAGCAGGGAAAAGCGTGGAGACAGGTGCACCACTAGCCATGCGAGTGTGGAGCAAAGGGTCTGGAGAACTGAATGCCCAGGACAAACACTCAGTCAGCTCCCGCTACCTACTCCCCTTACCTCTTCTCACAAGCAGAACTTTAAACTGTCCTGATATCAAAGGGGGCCAGGACAGTGCTGCGGGCCGTTGGCACTCATTTCTAAGGCTGGCTGGCAGTGACTGCACCAAGTCTGTATGGAGAGAGAAAGGTGAGAACCAAATGCTTCCCACCAGCTTCTTCTTTCCCTGCCGCCTAAGCGCCTCTCTGCTGGGCTGCAGCTGCTCGGCTCCCACACACATCGGTTTTGCATGATCTGCAGCTTGAGCAGGTGCTTGCCATGTTTTTTTTCTTCTGATTGTTTCTTGTTTTAGAATCCATATTTCCTTAGCTTCTCTAGTTTCTCCAGGTTTGATTTTGGTGGAGGGAGCTAGCAGTGAATTTACTAGCTTGATAGAAACCAGAAGCAGCGAAAGAATTTCTAACATATACCTCTGAGAAACTTCTTTTTATATGCTGCCTAATCTCTATTGGTCATCGGAAAGGTATTTGTATGCTTACTAGCTAAGGAAAAAATAGTAGAAATGCCTCAGTCTTCTTAACCTTCCAAATTCCATGTAGTGATTGATTGTTGATTTATTAACATTTAAAAGTGTTAGGAAAACTTTTTGTATAATTTAACACTTGGCTAAATGGAATGTGATCATATTGATGAAAATTTTAATATGTTTAGCTTTCTATGCTTAACTGTAATCCATAGTTTGTGTTGTAAATCACAAGTGACTATTAATTAATGAGAAAAAGCAAATATACAAGTTAATGTACACATATGAAGCCCATGCTTTAGATAATATAAAAACAATGATTGTGAGCTCCAACCACACAAAGCAACCTTAATAATCAACGGGAAAAGCTGTCATTGTTTCTGTGACCTTTAACACTTTGCTGTTATATTGGATATTCTCTTGCTGTTGGTTATAAAAACACAAGGAAATAAAAAATAGTAAATCTAGTATTTCTTTAGTACACTCTAACTCATTAGAAACATTGAGAGGTAGACTTATATATCATTGTGAAAAGCTTATCAAGAGTAAGTAGTTTGAACAATAGTTACCTTCACATCACAGAATTCACAATACTGAATGAGGACCATGCGCTTTTAGGCTTTGGCTAATCATCATTCTTCTACATTTGGATCAGTACAGAATGTGTTTTATTTGTGGTTTCAGTGCTGTGAAATATCACTGAGGGTCCACTTAAGATGAAGACTTTTAACAGCACTGGTTTCTCTGGAACATCTTCATCCTTTTCACTGCAACAGCATTCCTCACTGAACCTGATAAATCCACCTTTACTATGAGCTGCAGGTCTTGTGTTTTTCAGTAGTGCAGTGGTACCATTCCCATGATCAGGCAATTCTTCTGTAACTTCATTTTCATTGAACTCAGATGTCACCCTTAGTTCCTGTTTATCTTGCTTCACTTTCATATTTGTTCGCCCATTCCCTCTTGGATTATTCATTTCTATAAATGTTGTATGGGCTGGAAGTTTAGCTCAGTAGCACAAGTGCCTGGTTGGTAAGTGAGAGGTCATGAGTTTCAACCCTAGTACAAAAAAAAATTAGATTGTATATCAATGTTGCATGGGTTTATCACTGAGAACTGAGGAGACAGTACGCAAATTCTTTGATGCCCATGCACAAGCTGAAAGACTAGTGCGTAGTGACATCATTAATAGACTTTGAAAGAAGTGACACATGCAGTCCCTGATCGTGATGTGCACTCTGTTATTTATGTAATGATACATTACATAATGGACAAAAGAGCAAGGAGCAGAGTTTATACAATGAGAGTTAATACAATGTAACAAAATTGTTGGAAGAAAACTTCAAGAAATCATACATATAGGAAATATATGAAGGGACAACTGCTTGAATATATTTTACTTTAAAGACTATCATGCAGCTGGATGAGTGCAAGGCTATGAAACTATGTCCCTCCCATCTCCACTAGGGGAGTTACTTGATGAATGGCTTCAGATACTAACCTCTAAATTTACTACTGAGTTTCTCCTAGGGCTGTGTTTGCCCTGGGCTGCTGTTAGCCAAAAACTTAATATGGCACAAAGTAGAAGGTAGGCCCATTGCTGTCCAGTGAGTGCCCTTGGTTGAAGGACTTTTCACTGGCCTAATTGAAACATTTTTAATAGAATGTGGTGGGTGTTTTTACCCAACATTGCAACCTTCCCTTTCTTTACAGGGCTCACATCTGTGCTGTGGTTCAATCTCTCTACCACCTTTCTAATATTTCCTCCAGTCAACCTCTGCACCTCTTATCTCATTTCAGCCTCTGCTTCTCATCCTGAGCATTGTGGAGGTCATAACGACAGTTTAGAAAATTCAGTTTAATTTAGTTCACTTGATTACTATTCTGCACCCTAGTGTAAAATTTTTTCAGTAGTGATTTCAACTTTCAGTATCTGTTGTTAGCAGATTTTTTCATTTGACATTAGTTCTAATACTTGAAATAAAATGCTTCTAGGAAGCTATTTTTGGAGGAGCAGAAGACAAAGGGAAATATCAAGTGGCAAAAAGATATGAAAATTGCCTTAAAAATATAAGGTTGCCTTAAAAACTATATATATGGTTGGAAGGAAAGAAATCTTTTTTTAAGATTAAAAAGACACAGAAAAGAAAAAAAAGCAATACAGACAAACAACGAGAAACCAAATACAATGACAGTATAGGTTTACAAAACAAGACGATAAGAATTTGACAATGGTTGTAATATTGTATACTGTTACCTTCAAGAGGGTTGCTTAGATTAACAGATATAGACATGCAAAACTGATCTAAACATAGGAGTATTAACTGTTCTTTCCAATAACTAATATAATTAGTGGTGGACTCACTTTAGCTAACACACACACACACACACACACAAATTTGTCTTTTTCCTTTTTCTTCCTTCTTTTTTCCTTTCTCTTACTCTAATTACTTTTCCTCTCTAAGCAATTTCTTACCCTTACACAGTATTCATTGATAGATTTGGAATATATATATAATTTTTCAGTTTCTTACACTAGGGAGACAACATGGTATTCACACACGTGGGTTTGATTTATTTCACTTATGAGTGGGAAAGAAATCTTTATGATCCAAGCTTTTGAATAACCAACTAACTTATCAGTTGGAAATATGTGTCTCTTCCTAGAAATTTGACTTTACAAAACCTCACTGAAAATAATGTCACTGATGTCACCTGTCACCACTGTGTGACTTCTTGTTCCTATAAATTGGAACCTACATATTTTTAGTACTTGTTTTGTTTTGTTTTTCTTAGTGAGAGAGCAAACAATTGGAAAGTTGCCTTCATTAAGTAGCTGTATGAAAGACTGGAATTTACTTAAAATATTTTTCCCACCATTATTTAATTTCAGACTAGAGAGCCGAAGCAGCACAAGATAGAAAGATTTTTAAAAAATGGATGTGGGTTGATTTGGTGTGTAGGGGAATATATCACATTCTTTCATGGAGTATTTTCTAAGATTCTTTTAATTGTTGGGTTCAATGTTATTTTTATACCTGTATTTTATTTGTTGATTAAAAATGGATTCAATGAGAAATGAAAATATTCATGATAGGGCAGAATTTGATTGATCAATAGAAAACAGTGTTGTCATAATTCTAAATGGATTTCACATGAATATGGTACACCCAATTCCAGATGCTTCATAAAAGCCATCAGTATAATGAATTAGATAGAAATATGAATCCTTCATATGGTGTATTTTGATCCCCACTGGTAATAGGACTGTGACCGGAGGCAAGAATTTCCAAAAGTACTAAATGCAATTGGAATAGCAGCAACAGATATTAGTCTCAGCTATCAGGATATCAGGTTTTCATCTCTTTCAGCTTGGCACTATATGAAGGATACAAGCAGTGCTGTGAGATGCTCCTCAAGTGTGCAGTTTTTACGTCCAGTGCACAGAATCTAAATCCCTACTTGCATAAAAAAGAGAACCTAGAAAATATGTTGAGAAAAAACAAGAGTTAGGATGGCAAACCTAACTTCCTTAGGAATTTCTCCAATGTGACTCAGGGTGCTGCACTGACAGGAAACCTGCCCAGCCCCCATGGTCACAAAGAAGAGTTAAAAGACAACCAGCAGCTGTTCCCCTTTCTCCCGAGGCCAAGGAGGAAATGGCTTACACTGGAGCAAGAGGGATTTAGAGGGCTACATGGAAGGATTTTTACCCCAAGGTGATGCTTTCTCACGATCAGCAGCACAACCACAGCCCTCGCTTCGCTTTTTAAAAGCGCAAAATGCGTTGTCTTCCCGTTTGCATGTTAGAAACCAGCCCCGCCCCCGCATGTCAGGGGCCTCCAGAATGGCTCATTTAAGCACCAGTACAATGTTAGGTAAATAGACTGATAATATCTTTTTGAAAAGCATTTGGATGTGATTTATGTCAGCTTAGTATTATCCCATTTTGGTCAGGTGGTCTTATTTTAATAAACTTTTTGTGAATAAAAATGACAAAATTAGTTGTGACTTAATATTTCTCATTTGTTACTGGACAAACTTCTGTCAAAACTTGAATCTAATGGGAGGAAAATAAAGAATTAAAAAGAAGGCTTTGGTGGTTGAAAGATAGGAATCCACCTTTTTTTCAGCAGGGAAAAATGGGATGTATTAAACTAACCTGGGATTCAGATTTCTCTAGGTTTGAAGTCTAATGCTAAACACTGTCCTAGCCACTTTTACTAGCCTCAGTCGCCTTTACTTGACTTATTTAAAAATAATGATCATACTTAACTTGCAGACTGGTTGAGAATGAGAAAAGAAATAAATATACCAGGGAAAAAAGTCAACCAACATATGGTATCATGCAATGGAAAAAAGTAAATTTTGTTAAGTGGGGATCTAAAGTGACAGATTCCTATCACCATTGCCTCATAACTGTCCATGGTTTTCTGTTTGCCTTCATTAATAAATCGAAAAGATTCATTTGCCAAAACATAAAGCATAAGAATGAGTAGATTTTACTCGTGGCAGTGATTTTATTTAGGTTTTGATTTCTCTGTCTTCTTGGTTATTACTCATTTTATCAAAGCAACTGTACCATAGTTATATATCTAGCAATTTATTATTTGTAGGATCCATGTGTTATTATTTACTTCTTTGTTTCTCAAGAGCTAAACATTCATTAACTCTGTTAGAAAACAAATATGATGTAGTTCTTAGGGTCTATTTTCCATATTTCCTTGGGATTTTTTTCCAACTTTTTACTAAATAGCTCAGTTTAACAAAGGAGATAGCAGGACACTCAAGTCTGCATTACACCTAATCCTCAAGTTGGATGTGCTGTCCTGTTGCCCCTACTCACAGATAGATAGTATGTTGCTGTCCTCTCTAAAGTTTGCAGGTGACCTGAGGGCTCAGTAAGAGCAGAGTGCCTGGCTCCCACTGGAAAGGGCCATGAGGGCTGCCTGTGAATGGCAGCAGCTGCAGAGGCAGAGAATAATTCCATGTAGAACTTCTGTGGATTTTCTGAGACAGTGTCAGCTTGCTTTCCCAGAAGTGTCTCACTAGGAACTTTACACTCTTCTACTGAGAATTTACCACCAGATCCACCAACCATAGCTTTAACCTCTTTCTGAGGTTTTGGGATATAGATATCTCCACACCATCCAGAAGACTTAAACAAGACACACATATTGCTGTGATGAATCTCATTCCACGCAGGATTGATTTCTGTGCCTTTTTCTTAAAGTAACATGCACACATCTCTAATAGTTAATAGTTCGAAGAATAAAAGAGCTCTCTCTTGAATGATTTATTTCTTACAGACTTTAAAGAAAATCAGAAAATATTTGTGTCACAATATATGGGATCTTATTTTGAGACACAATTAGCTGAAAGGATAGATCTTTTGTTTTTAAGAAGGAACCGTGTAGAAATTTATAAACTATACCATGTCCTCATATTAGAAAGAAGATTTCTGAAGGGCTGAAGGGCTCATCCTCAGAAATTATTACTTAAAAGGCAAACTCAAGCTGTGTGTTTCCCCTAGGGACTGGCCCAGCCTTAGAAGGCCAGCTGCGGACCTAATGGCCAAGGCTACTATTCTCTCCACTCTCATCTTTGTAGTGAAATTTGTCTCAAAATGCAATTAGTAGGATGCTTACAGAAATATTTTCAATGAATAGTTACAGACAGGTTGGGGTTACCCCAGATTGGAGCATGACAGTAAGAAGACCCTACAGCAGTAATGGGGACCCTTTTAGAGAAGATCGCCCAAACTGCAAACTCAAATCCACTAACTTACTGCAAAATGCCAGTACTGCAATTAACCCTGAATACTGAGGTTCTAGTTTAGGAAAAACAACTCACACATTAATATCTTTTGTTTTAAAATGAATAACACGCATACTATAGGTTTTCCACTACTGCCCTGGACTTTTCATGTCTGAAGAAAGCAAGGTTTGTGCTTGGATCATGCTCTACTTAGCGTTCAAATGCACTTAATTATAGACCTCAAGTGTCTTTGCTTGCCCCTTTCAAAGACAACACGCAGCCAGCAGCATGAATTGTGCTCTAGGTTCTTCGCTCCTGGTTTGGAGAGCCTCTTTCATGTTTCTCTTTCTTTTTTCTCACTTCTGATGTGTATTAAAGTCTGTACTCACAGCTCTCTCTGATAGTTCAAGGATATTTGATCTTTTAGTATTTATCCATTATTGGCTCCGTTTACCCAAGGGAAAATTAAGAGCAGAGCCTTAGAACAGTGAGCGCTTTAATACACGGATGCATATGCTGATCTCTGGCAGATGTTAGTCTTTGGGAACAGCAGAAAGGGAGCTACGTCATTCACTTGGGAAGCTGTGTGTGAGCTGACTGATCCTGCAGGTGCCCAGGCAGCATGGTCATGAGGAGTGAGCAATGCTGAGAAAAATATCTGGAGCAGGGACAATGCTGAAATGGTCTGCGTTTTCACACACACACACACCCAGCCAGCTGGCAGGGCACTCAGAGCAGGGCCTTGTGGAGAAAAATAGTGGTTCTAATAGAGTTTTATTTTTGTTATGCAGTCCTGGGTTTTAAAGTTTGAATTTGTGTTGCCTATTAATAAGATATTATTTGTATTTATTACTGTGTAATCATATTTCTAAAACTATCCAGATATTTTTCTCAGGCCAAAACACATAGTTTTAAGCAAGGTGGCTTTTGTGTAGGTGGGTAGATTGTGATATGTGCCTGTGTATATGTGTGTTTACCCATGCGCATGTGTGTGTGTGTGTGTGTGTGTGTGTGTGTGGTTACCTGTATGTTTGAGGTAACAGAGAGCCCTTCAGGAAGATTTTGGTAAAAACTCTTGTTTCTGATTTAAGATTCAGAAACAGAAATTGTGGGTGCTATAGAGGCCTCAGGAATGATGCTACACCTTGTGCAGGAGCAACTTTTCTGCTGAGTAAGATGCAATCATTTCAAAGCATCTGGGAGGCAGGGCTGTGTCTCATGCACATGGGTGTCCCATGTGCTTCTTGGGTGCTTCTGTATCCTAATAAGGCAGGCCCCAATGCAGAGAAGTGCCACCACTCCATGGGTCATATTCCAAAAAAGGAAAGAAACTCTACAAGGGCAATCATGACCCTTAGACTTTGAGAATTTTAGGAATACTATACTTTCATGGTGTGTATAAAAGTCATTTTCTCAGTTACCACACCTTATTGAGCTATCACTGGTCAAAATTACCATTACTATTTTCTCTGAGAAAGTCCATTTCTAGGACCCTATGTATTGTCAGCATTCGCTTCCTGAGAACTTATCATTAATAAAGAGCTGGGATCCTAGAGCCCATCTATACAGGTTGAAACCCAGGCTTTGCCGCTCCCCAGTTGACCTTAATCATTTAACCTCTCTAGATCAGTTGTTGGAGAGAGAACGACTGGTAAGTGAGATAACTCATGTATATGCTTAGATTGGAGCCTGGCACATAATACATACCCTGTATATATTACTGAACCTTATGCTGAGTTCTCAGGTAGCCTGGGTTTCTTCTATCTGTACCCAGGGTAAATGAGAGAAAACTCGGAGGGATCCTTGAACTTTTCCTTCTTTCCAGTGATTCAGAAAACTCCTATCACAGACTTTCTGAGTCCTCAGGTGTCTTTTCTCTCCTTTACCTCATGCCCAGCCTGTGCACCTCAGCTCCACCCAGTCTGCTGCTCTCCCACCCCTGTCACTTGTCTGGGCTTTCAGTCCAGGTACAAATACACACTCAGCTCAGACTCACGCTAGTGTCTTTTGCTTATGCCACCCTGGACATTATAACTGTAAGAGGCTGAAAACCTCTTTCCGGGGCTTTAATCTAAAAATCCTGAATCAAGTCCCTTCAACTCCAGGAAGCCAGAAGTTCACTTTTCAAGAGTATTGAAAGAGTATGCTAAGTACCTACTTAGCATATGGCACTGTTCTCATCAGTGTCCAGGACATAGCTGTGAATGAAACAAAGTCTCTGCATGGATCTCACACTCTACAGAGGGAAAAAGGCAACGAGCAAGTAGTGAGTGGTGGGATGTTGTGTTTCCAGTCCACCCAAATTTACTAAGGGGTTTTAACATTATCAGCACAAGAATCTCCATCTGAGGAAAGTTCAGCCTGTGGGAGAATCTGTCCAGTGTCCTCCATTTCTGCTTACAAAGACCGTTGAGAGTCTCCTAAGCTAGGAAACCCAAGGCTACTACAGATATGTCAGAGCATTTTTAGGCAAGCAATTGTTATCACAATGGCTTACAACTTCTCTCCCTAGAAATGTCTGCTGAGTTCCAAGACCAAGTTGGGTTGTTGTAATTCCATTCCTTCCAGCCAGGATGTGAGCAGCATTGTAGACTAAGAGCTTCCCAGCATTCCCAGTTGAAAGTTCATGGGCCAAGGAAAGACATTCAGGTTTAGAGTGAAACAGAGCTGCTTTAAATTTTAGGGTCACCATTGCATATCAGCAGCTCAGCCACAAATAAGTCACTTACTTTCCATATCTTAGTCTATTAGGTCTATTTTAACAAAATGACTTAAACAACAGACATTTGGTTTGCAAAGTTCTAAACGGTAGAAAGCCTGAGATCAAGGTGCCAGCATGGCTGGCTCCAGTGAGGGCCATCTCTCTTCCTGGCTTACTGACGCTGTCTTTGTAGTACCTCCTCACACAGGGGGCAGATGAAGTTCTAGCCTCTTTGTCTTCTTGTAACACTAAATCCATGACAGTGGCTCTGCTTTCATGACCTCCTCATGTCTTCCAAGGGGCCCCACCTCACAAGCCACTACATTGGAAGGTAAGACTCCCACCTGAAATGTGAGGGGCACAAAAATGCAATCCATAAACACTCCCTAATCTTCAATTTTCTCATCTTTATAATGAAGACTTCAAGTATGTCGGCCATACAGTTTATGATGATTAAATGAGACGATGCACCTGAAGTTTGACACAGTACAAAATGAAGTATGCCTAATGCTTTAAAGCCAGCAAGGTAACTGACCTGGACTTGGAAGGAACACCTCTGTGACAAAATCGAGAAAATGTCCTCCGGTGACTTCAAATAGAAACTGATAGTAAAAGGATATTATTTAATAAAGGTTTTGTGGGTATGGGCACTATAGGAATTCTGTAATAACCTTTTTGATTCTTACATATAGAATTTTCTATTGTAGAATTTTCAAATGATTATGTTTTTAATAGTTGATTGATGGTATTTACCTCAGCATCATAACTCAAGCTCTAGAAACACTGCCTACAAAGAAAGCCATTGTGCAGCAGGTGGATCTCTGTTATTTGCTACAGGGACATTTACCAGTGTCACAGCCAGGTAGCAGCCCTTTGCCACAGTATTTCAGACTCTCAGTCGACACTTTCTTTTTGCCTCATGTGGTCACTGACTTCTTCGTAAATCCTGTAACTGCACATAAAATCTACCTCACAGTTGTGACTCCTTCCCTTTCTACTTTATACATGTAAGTATCTACAAGTGAAAATTATTTTCTTATAAACATAAAATTGACACTTCTCAAATTAATTACAAAAATCTTTTAATACTCCAGGTTCATGTTATTGTCTATAAATCACACCAACCAAATTTACACATGATTTTTGAATCATCAAAGTTACCATCAAAGTTATAGTCTGCTATTCTGAGCAAGTTTTGTGGAATCACAAATTTGCACAAAGTAAAACAGATATTGAATAAGGAAAATTGACATTTTGAGCTTTTAAATAAATAAATGCCCCAATACAACTTAGCACAATTCTCTATAAACCTTAATTTTTATAATCTTAATTTAATATAGAGTAATAAAAACTAGTATTTCCTTTCAATTTAGTTGTATAGATCAGAATCACAACCAAGAAGCAGAACCAATAGGTTATATAAAGATATATAAAAGAGTTATTATGGAAATCAGCTCACATGGTCACTAACACCAAAAAGTCCAGGATATACTGTCTGCGAGATGAACAATGAGAAAAGTCAGTGCCTACTCCTGAGTGAGGCCAAAGTCCTGGCAACTGCGGGATAAGATCAGCGGGAACTGCCTGTGTCAGGCCCAACATCTAAGACCTGAGAATTTGTCTAAGAAAAATAGACAAGATTGTCCCCGCTCAAACTGAGAGAAAATTTGCCTTCCTCTGTCTTTGTTTCCCATAGGTCCTCAGTGGATGGACTGGATGATACCCACTCACCTTGATGAGGGTAACCTTTTTTTTTCATTCTTCTCAAACTCCAATTTCTTCTAGAAACACCTTTGCAGACACACCTAGGAGTGTTTAACAGCTATCTGGTTTTCCTTAGCCTGGTCACATTGACATGTCAAATTAACCATCACAGTCATCATAACTCTCCGTGTTGGGCCCCAGCTGTACCAAGAGTGGGTTTGGAAGAGATGGACCTGTGGCTAATCTGAACTAACATGAAGAACGTTCTGGCTCAGAGAAGTGAGTAAACAAATTCAGAGTGTTCAAGAAGGCACAGTAAATGCTGGTCTCATCTGTGCTGTCACAGATATAGGTGGGGATTTATAGAAAGGAGCAGTATTTTTTAGGCCTGGACTGGGGAAATCAAATATATTAGACTTCATCTGTGAATATAGGAAACAAAGTCAGTCCCGGGAGAAGAAGTACTCTAAGAAATAAGTAGGGGATTCAACTGGGTTCAGCAGGGCTTCAGTGATGGTAAGTATGACACATGAAAAGGAAATTAAATTGACAGAAAAGCTGGGGAACAGGGAGAAATGCTAAACCCAAAGGGTAGACAGATGTACAGTATTTCAGCCTTCGACTTAGTGGATAAATCTCAGTAATGAGCACTAAGGTTATGGTATTAAAGTGCTTCCTAGCTCAGATTCCTTGACTTAGGAGCTGTATTTACAGCTATCCAGGGTTGGAGATTTACCGACATAGCTCTCAGCTGTGCAGTGGGACCCTATGTACCTTTTCTCAGCTGATCTAATTTGCTCGGGCCTCACCTGCTGAACTGTAGGATGATCAGGGAGTTGTAATCAGATTTCAAGCTCACACTTTTCTACTGTAATTTGTTTGGGTAACTGAGTCCCTAGAAGATAAACACATAGCTAAGGGAATTTTGGTAGTTTGGCTTCTGCATGTGAGAGAGGGCTTTGAGGAAGGACTTGCATTTCCTCTCTCACATAATATTGAACAAAACATTTCATTACAGAACCTACAAATACAGATTTTTTTAAAAATGACTTTATTGCTCCTTTTCTGCCTCCTCCTTCCATGCTCGGAGTTCATGTTCTCTTCCTCTCACCCATCACATTCCAGCATTTTCACTTTATATAAAAAAGTGAGGTCCGGGGCCGGGATTTAGGTCAGCATGTAAGCGCCTGTCTGGCAAGTGCAAGGTCATGAGCTCTATCCCTGATACCCCCCCCCCAAAAAAAGCAAGGTTTGGAGTATAAGTTCTCTATACATGGTGAGCACCACTCCAAGGAAGACATGTAGAAGGGCGAAGCCCAAGAAAATGCAAATTTTAGGGTAGAATTTCAGGCCCCACGTTTTAAAATCAAGGACTCTCTTTTTCCTGTATACTTCAATGTCACTACTTGTCTCACAACATAAAACAACTTTTAGTATCAACCATGCTTCTTTGCATATAGACAGATCACACTACTATGTCCTGAGAACTATTATCCTATTTATTTAAAGTATATGTTCATCTATAAGAACTCAGTTCTCTCTATATTAATTTTTCTATTAGCTTTCAATAGCTACATACACTACACAAAGTATGGTTTGAAACGCTGACTCCCTTTTAATTTTTTTAGGTGCACTTTGGCTTTGGTGAAAGTTTTAAAATACTTAATAATTATGTGTTATGTATCTCAACTATACATACAGTAAAAATGCCACCCATTCTGTAAGGAAATAGACTGAAATTCAGAGTCAAATGAATGGCCTAAGATCTATGGTCCATTGTCCAAATCAAAATTAAAGTACTATTTAATTTTTATAAAGGATTGTTATTTTGAGAATTAAACAAGGAAGGAAATTTACTTATTTAAAAGACCTTGCCCAACATTAATGACAGAATACATAGAAAAAGAAGAGATAGGGCCCTACTTTGAGATGATTAAGGAAATTTGATTGGTTATTTAACTACTGAGTATGGAGAGGTTTTTTTTTTTAAATTAGCAGAAGTTATTTAACTTCAGAGCACTTGGAGCACTGCTTGCGTATACCGGAAGTCTGAGGAGGTGAGCTGGTATTGAGGTGTTTCTGTTGCAGAGCAGGGTATATTCCAAACCATCATGGCTCTCCCTGAATATACCTTCATTCAGCATAGCATTGCCTGTCAATTAAGAGCCAGCTTGACCCAGTTCCATCCTGGTTTATTTCATGCAAGAAAGTGTATCGTTCCTTTCACATTCCCCTACTTTGCTAGTCTTCTTGTTTGTTATGCTATAATAAAATACCATAAACTGGGTAATTCATAAGGAATAGCAATTTATTTCTCACAGTCTTGAAGGCTAAGAAATCCAAAATCAAGGTCCCAGAAGATCCAGTTGTCTAGGGAGGGCTGTATCCTCCTGAGGAGAGTACTGCTGTGTCCTCTGTGGTGGAAAGAGGAAAGCAAAGGGCCTGAATACTGTGTGAAGACTCTTTAATAAGAGCCTAACTTGCATACAGTAGGAGAAAGCCCTCATGGCCCATTTACTTCTTAGAGCCTTTTCCTCTTAATATTGCCACATTAAATTTTAACATCTGAGATTTGGAGGGGACACAGTCAAACCACAGCTCATTCAGCTAATGCAAACAGATGCCAAATAAGATGCCTTTCTAGAACTCTTCTGTTTATCAGAATCCTAGAAGTTGAGACTGTCCAGCTATAGCAAGGATATATTTGTGCTTGATCTAAAACCCTGAGCCTTACACAATTTAATACAACATTGGAGCAAAAATACAAAAACACCTAATATTTCAACCCAATTTCAGAATTACCATGCTTCAGAAGTAATTGATAATAGAAATACAAAGTACTAGGACATCCTGGAAACGCACATATGAAATCATATTATCATTTCTCTTAGACCTCCAATTGAGGTCATACACTATCCTGCCAAGAGAAGAAGTTTTGTTCTTGGTTAGATAATGTGACCCTATGGAGCCCATTTGCTGTGTAGTAATCTCACTAAGTCTGTTCTTGCCTAAACTACTACAGTGACCTGCTAGTTGGTCCCTTTGTTTTCTAATAGTGATACTTTTAGCATCAGTCATTATCAAGTTGTTAATTTGAAAACATAAATGTGTTCATGTCATATTGTCTTAAAACTTTTGGGCATGTTACTATTGCCTATATTATAATGTTCAGATTTTTTAACATAACATGCAAGACCCTTTGCTCTCTGACTTCCCCATACTTCTCCAAAATGTCACCTCCCATGTGTCTTCACTTTTCTTTTAGAATGCCTGTCCTGTTGCAATGTTGTGGTTGTTGGCACTCCATGTCTCCTTCCTCTGCTGTCCAGAAGGCTTCCTTAACTTACGCACAGGGAGAGTCTCATACACCCTCCTCAGTCTACCTGGATTTCACTTGCTTTGTTTTTGTTTTTTTGTTAGAACCATGTTAATTTTATCACAGTAGTATAATTTCAAGTCAAAGATTGTGATGCCTCCTACCTTGCCTTTGTTGCCCAGAATTGTCTACTCTTCTAGGTCTTTTCTGGTTCCAGATGAATTTTCAGAATGTTTTCTCTAGATTTGTGACATATGCTAATGGTATTTTGATGATAATTGCATTAAATCTGTATAATAATTTGGAATTATGGCCAATTTCGCTATGTTGGTTCTTCCTATCCATGAACATGGATATCCTTCCATTTTCTGATATCCTCTTTGATCTCCTTTTTCAAAGAACTGTAAATTTCGATGTATAGATCTTTTACTTCCTTAATAGATTCATTCCTAAATATTTTTGGATGCTATTGCAAAGTGTGTTGTTTCCCTAATTTCTCTCTTGGTGAATTTGTTCTTTGAGTACATGAATACTATTGATTTTTGAGTATTAAACTACATTTCTGAATTTTATTATTAAGTCTACAAATCTTTTGGTGGAGTTTTGGGGGTCCTTTATGTGGAGTTTCATGTCATCCATAAATAATGGTAGTTTAACTTCTTCCTTTCCTATCCTTATTCCTTTTATTTCCTTCTCTTATCTAATTGCTCTGGTTATTGTTTCCAGAACTATATTAAATTAAAGTGGTGATAGTGGGCATCTTTTTCTTATTCCTGATTTTAGAGCAAAAGCTTTCAATTTTTGACCATTTAATGATGTTAGCTATTGGGTTGGCATAGATGGCTTTTATCAGATTGAGATAATGACTATTCCAATTTTCTTAGGGTTTTTATCATGAATGGGTGTTAGACTTTGTCAGATGCACTTTCTGAATATACTGATATGATCATGTGCCCTTTTTTTGGGATCTATTAATATTATGCATTACAGTTCCTGAGTTGCTTATGTAGAATGATCCCTGCATCCCAGGGATAAATCCAACGTGGTCATAGTATATAGTCTTCTTCATAATTTGCTGCATTCTGTCTGTGAGTATCTTATTGAGAATTTTTGGTCCATGTTCATTAGGGAGATGGACCTGCAGTTTTTTATTGGTTGGATCCTTTCCTGGTTTTGGTATCAGGGTAATATTTGCTTCCAGGAATGATTTTGGAATACTGCTTCCCTTTCAATTTCATTAAAAAGTTTCAAAATTAGTAACATTAGTTCTCTAAGTTTTTTTTTTTTAATTCAACAGTGAATCCATTAGGACCTGGGCTTTTCTTTGCTGGTAAGTTTTTAATGACATTTCTATTTTCATTGACCAAGTTACTTAGAATGTTTATATATTCATGATTCAGTTTTGGCAGTTCATATGTGTCAAGGAATCTGTCATTTTTGTTTTTCTTCTTATTATAGTAAAGGTTCCCAAAGTATATATTGATGATCTGGAGTCTTGCAAAGTATATATTGATGATCTTCTGGATTCTTGATGATCTTGCTGGATTCTTGAATGTAGTGCATTGTTGGATTTTGTTTCTTGATCTATTCCACCAGTGTGTTTCTTTTGATTGATGACTTGTGATGGTTTACATCGATGGTTACAACTGATACGTATTGGCTTATCCTTTTCATTTTCCTGTTGCGGGAACAATTACATGTGGAACACAGAATTTATAATATTATTTTATGATGGTCACCTAGAGTCAAATACAAGAAGTTCAAGAAATCCTTCTGCAATACTAAAAGCTTAGAAAACCCAGCCTAGGGCCTGGATCCCATGAAAATAACCTGCATGAGTTCAGCTGAAAACCTAGAGCCCATGACAACGACTCATGCAAGTCTGTCCCACAGATCTGCACTGGGAAGGTCCAGAGGTCAGCGGTGGAAGCTAGAAAGTCTGTGTCAGCAGGGTAAAGCATCTGTGCCCATAGGTTGTGGGCTCTGCAGTGGAGCCAAGAAGTGATGCCCAAAATAAGGACAAGGGCTCCCCCAAAAAGTACCACAGCCATCCTTAGTGATAGTGAGGTCCCCAACTCCTCCTCTGACAAGAACAGTCAGGTACATATCAGGTATCCAGCGTGAGAAACATCTCCTGGAGATTAAACAGTACACACATCTTGCCCTTTGGAAGTAATGCTCAAGGTAAGGACCAAACCTCCCCAAAGTGAATCACAGCCATCCTCAGCAACAAAGTCCCGAGCTCCTCCAATGATAATAGCCAAGTTCATATCAGGAAAGCCAGCACGACAGTCTCCTCCAGGAGAACCAACAGCTCCAGACAACAATTAGGAGAATCCACAATGTGACTCTTTCTCTTCATTTCTCATTTTTTATGCTAGCAGTTTTCCTCAGGTGGGCCATCTACACTCAGCACTGTGCTGATTCAATTCTCAGTTGGTGTGAAATTGATCCATAACACCCTGCCTGGTGGCTTCTTTCTATTAGTGTTCTTGTACTTGTGGTCTTCATTTGCTCTTTCTAATACATCCTTCTGAGCATTCTGAAGTGCTGGTTTGGTGGTCACGAATTTCTTCAGTTGTTCTTTGTCATGGAAGTATCTTATTTCTCCATTTATTTTGAAAGATAGTTTTGTGGGGTACATCAATCTGAGTTGAAGATTGTTTTCTTTTAGCGCTTGAAATACCACTCCAAGCTCTCCTTGATTTGAGGGTTTGTGTTGAGATGTTTGCTGTGATTCTGATGAGCTTTCCTTGCTAGGCAATTTGTTTCATTTCTCTAGCTGCTTGTAATATTTTTTTTTCTTGTGCTGAATTTCAGGAATCTTGATCATCATGTGCCTTGCTGTAGATTTACTTTGCTCATGGTTATTTCAAGTTTTATATACTTCATTTATTTCTATGTCAAATATTTTATTCTTTTTTGGGACACTTCCTGCCATTATTTCTGTGAAAAAAAATTTGTTTTTGCCTTTTGTGCTGTCTCCAGCTTTCTCACCAACTCCAGTTAATCTTATGTAGTTCTTCTTTCCTTCATCTTGTAGCTGTTGGATTGATTTGTCATGGTCTTTTGCTATTTTTAAAATATCTTTCTTTTCATGGGTGCTAGCTGAAATCCTGTCTTCTAGATCTGACAGTCTATCTTTGACTTCACTCAATCTGTTGCACATACTTTCAATGGAGATTTTAGTCTGCCAGAATTCTGTTCGAGTATGTTCCATGGATTCCATTTGCTTCCTTTGTTGGGCATTCATGGCTTCCATATTTTTCCTGAGCTTCTGTTATTTTTTTCTAATCTGTGTCTGCTTTCGTATTTTTATTTGGGTTGTCATTTCTTGTTGCACCTTAGATATTATTTTTTCTATAGCATCTTCTATTTTTTTTTTCATTTCTGTTGCTGTCATTTCAGAAAGTTCCAATGGTTGGTTTCTGATTTCCTCTCTTATTGTACTCTGGACTTGTTCTGGGTAAGCTAGGGGTCTGGTGTGTGTATCATCATTTTCTGTTTTCTATGTTTTATTTTATTTTATTTTGTGTTGATACTTATTTTACTTTCTGTAGATTTCTTATGGTAAATAGCTTTATCCCTAGTATCGAGGCTTCCCTAGGAAAGGTCTGTTTCTTAGGGATTTTTTCTAGACATAAGTGGTCCTTGATCCTTGTGTATATCTGAAGAACATACCTCCTCAGTGAATTGAGGATGAGACGTTGTTATCTATTGGGATCAGCACCCAGTCTTTTGGTACTGGATGGTACAGTGTTTGTGATGACCCCATGCAATAATAGTGTTGTCATACAGTCAAGAAAAATTGGTTATAAAGGGTATGATATCCTGGAGAAAGTACTACAGTTTGCAGTAACAATAGTCTCGAGCAATAGTCTGACAAACTGTGGTTAACTTAACCTGATGCCTTTAACTATAAGAGCAAATTCTACTTAAATAATAGAATCCAGTATATATGCAATGATTTTCCTTGTAATGAAGTGCTTTTACCCTGTTGCAAGAGTGGGAGTTAAAAAAGACAGGGGCAAGATAGAGAGATGAATGAGGCCTAATATAGTAGATGCAAGGCTGGAGGGCAAAGGGTGATGACCTAAGTTAAAGCAAACTGGAGGATGCAGGAGGGAAAGAATGGCAGAGAAAACAGATGAGTGTTGAAGTGAACCAGAAAGAGAAGAGACAATGTTTACTCACATGAAAGTATCATAAAATCAAGCAAGATAATTAATGAAAGAGAGTAAGAAGATAAGTAGATGAAAATAAAAGTAATGTAACAAATCTAAGTTGAGAAAGAGAAAAAAAGGAGAAAAAAAGATAAGAAACAGAAAACAAAAATAACCATAAAAAATGAAACAAAACCAAACCAAACTAAACAAACAGAAAAAAGCTCCAATTGGACAGAAAAATGAAAACCAATTTAAGGAACATAGAAAAATAAATGTAGTAAAATTCCTCTGGTGTTCACAGTTCTGTGGTATGTCCAAGTCAGATTCCAGAAATGTGTTGCGGACTCCAGCAAAGTTTGCAGTGGGATTTGTGCTGGGTATAGGGCTGATTTTGGCCCTGAATATGGGGTCTGGGCTGGTGTTCTGCTACTGGAATTCTCCTGGAGCCCCTTGATTGAAAAAAAAAAAAAGGAAAAGAAAAGAAATGGTAACCCTGCCTGCCTGCTTCTATTCCTCAGGTCTGTGTGCCAAAGCACAATGCTGGTTTAGCTAACTTACAACTGCTGGTGTGTGAGCCCCTGCCAAGGCCTCAGTGGGTCACCAGGCGTCCCCACCTGGACTGTTCCAGGATGCGTGCACGTGCCCCCACCATGAGTTTCATTTTCATCCCTAGAAAGTGTTAAATCTTCTCTCTATTTTGACATCAGCCTTGGTGCTATAGCAGCATTGATTATTCCTTTGAATTTATCAATTAATGTGCTTATTTCCTCACTAACCTCAACAATTTAAGGACAGTGATTTTCTTTTCTCTCTTTTTTGTATATAAAAACTCAGCCTCAAATTTCTCCACTCTTCCTTGATCCAAATCTGCTGAAATAATAAAGGGCCTATGAAACACAAGCAGATGAATCTCAACATGTGTCATTCAACAAAGATATTATTTTAAACACAGAAAGTCACAAGATTTTCTTCACTGGGGGAAGAATAGGTCATCAAACTATTTGTTGATCAGTTGAAAAGAACCCTGGAGAGGATATTGGAAACAGTGAGAAATAAGAAAAGGCTCAAACAACATTTTATCACATGACCTAATATATGGTATTTTATCATTGTAAATACAAATATAAAATATTTATTAGAGTGTTTGAAATCCAGTCTGTTTCTTTTCCTGGCTTCTCAGAACCCTTGACTTTTTAACTGATTTTGAAGAAAAAAGTAGAATCAGTCAAGAGGATGGAGGAAAAATATCCTGTAGAGAAATTTCTCACCAGGAAAGGAGCCAAAAAAGAAGAGAAAGTCAAGAGAAGGACTAGTGATTCCCCTTGTTTGAAGCACAGGTATTGTGGAAATAAAAAAGAGAAAGTTACAGCGGGGTTGGGACAGATCATAGCAGATAATATGAGCCTTCCTAAAGTCCAAAGACCAAAGAAAGCCTCAGAAGCATATTTCCTAGGGAAGGAAGTTATCAGAGCTGTGAAAAAGCAGATTTGAAAATAATTCTAAAAGTAGTAAGATGCTGGAAAAATAGTGGTGGACACTTACTCTTTGTTCTATTCTGTACAGTTGTAGGTACTTAAGAATATATCTTTCACAGAGGATGAAGTGATTCATTCTGCTTGAAGTAGACTCAGATAAGACAGATGGAAAGGAAAGGATAGGAAGGGAATAACAGGCATAGGAACAAAACATTCCAGCTTAAGCCCAATAAAAAAGCAAGGTGAGTCCCAAGGCATAATGAGATTTAGATAGAACTGGGTAATAGGTAGCAGGGAAAAGGAGGAGATGAAGCTAGAGGTAGATAGGAGCAGGACTGAGGAGGGTATTCTCATGATTAGGAGCCACTCATTTCTGCACATTTGCCAAAAATAAATTGTGAGTCCCAGAATTGGTCCTTGCTTATGTATAGTACTTTGGAATTTGTTATAGTTTATATCTAGAATGTCCCTCAAAAGTCTCATGCATTCAAAGGCGTTTGGAAGAAAATTGGATCATAAGTTCACTATGGTCTCTTTCCATTGATCCTTTGGTGGTCTCAAGCTAAACATGCTTTTAGGGCATGGTTGAAAGAGGTTTGTCACTAGGTCATGACTGCAAGAATGTATTCCAGTCACTCCCCCCCATTTATTTCTCTCTCCCTCTCTCCCCTTGGCTGCCATAGGGTAAATACTTTTCCTCTGCCATCCCTTGCTGCCATGCTCTTCCTGTCTTGGAGCCAGCCAGCCATGAATTGATCTTCCAAACCTTGTGAGTTAAATTAAAACTTTCCACCTTTAAATTGGGGTGTAACGTATTCCGTACAACAACATGAAAGTTGACTAATGCAGAAAATTGATACCAGAGAAGTGGAATCATTGCCTATCACTTAGAAGCCACTGAAACTAGTTTGTGTGAGGAGTTTGGTACGGTATGGAGATGTGGACTAGAGAACCCCTAGAATTCTGTAAACAGACTTGACAGGTGATTTTGGCCCAGTGTCAGAAGGCTGGATACTGGTAGGAATGTGGACAGTAAAGGCCATGCTCATGAGTTTTCAGTTAGCGATAAGGATTCTGTTGGATTTTAGGAATAAAGGCCATGTTCCATTCTGGCAATGGACCTGTCTACATTTTGTCTATCTTCTGAGACTTTGCAAAAGACTGAGTTTAAAAGCATTTGACTAGTTAATCTAGGAAATTTTAAGACACCTGATATTTAGGCTGTATCATGGATGTTTGTGTCTGCTTTTGGCCAGACTTATAGTAAGAATCGGGGCAAAGTGCAGACTCAAAAAGTTTGGCTCAAAGTAACCACTTGTTATGTTGGGACAAAAGTAGATGTGTTTTCTTCACAAATTAGCACCAGCAAAAACCGAAGTACTTTTAATTGAGACCATAGGAAAGTTGCACTGTGGGTATTTCAAGAAATGGCCAGACCTCATCCACTGCAAGCTCGAGGTGAAAAAAAAGTAAACTTCTTTAAAAGATAGTTTCTCACAGCTGCCTAGTGAAGTGTTATCCTAAACTCAAACATCCAGAGCTCAGTTATCTAGGCTTTTCCACTGGTAAGACTGATGCAACCACTGTGGAAATCAGTGTGGCAATTCCTCAAAAACTAAAATGACATTCTGTTTCACACAGCTATTCCCCTTCTTGATATTTTCCTGAAAGAATTAAAAGCATCATACCACAACAATATATGCACACTCATATTTATAGAGGCATAGTTTATAATAGCTAAATCTTGGAAACAGTCCAAATGCCTATCAATCAATAAAGTTATATATTTTGTAATACAATGAAGTATTACTCAGTCATAAAAATGGGTAAAGGAAATGTTTCTAGGCAAATTGATGCACCTTGAGACCATACTCCTAAGTGAAGTAAATCAGATACACATGCATAAATTGTTTCTTTAGTGAGAGAAACCAAAAGTGTAAATAAAGACCAAAATGTATAATGAATGTGAAATGGGAAGAAAACATTCAAGTGGAAAGGGAAAATAGGGATTAGGGGGAGGGGAATAGGAGGAAAGAGAAAAGAAAAAGTGACAAAAGAAGAAAAGATGGAAATCAAACTTTGGTAAATAATGAGGGGAAGATGAGTTGAATGGAGGGAAATGGGGAAAACAGAATCCAGATATATAGATATAGATATAGATAACATATAATCATATATATACATATATACATAATCATATATATACATGTATACAATCATATATATGTATGATTATAAGTGATGAATGCGATCATTAAGTGTATCTAAAATTGTACCCCAAAAAGTACCAATACTTATAAGTACCAATAAACTTAATTAAAAAAGAAAAAATAATTGAGATGTTTTGCATACACATACCAATGTCCATGAGAAATGTAATCATTATGTACTGCAAACATGTATTAATTAAAAATAAAAATTAAAAAATGGAAGTGCTCTAATGTACAGTAAAAAACAACTTTACACATAAAAGTTAAGTACCTTTAGTTGTCACAGAATTAACAAATAGTTGAATAGAGTTTAAACTCAGATAAACAAACCCTCATGCTTAATTACTATCTTCAACATCCAGGCATCTTGAAAAGTTATCAGAGGTTCAAGCAATAATATTATTCTTCAAAAGATGAGATTAGGGTTTCTCTGAGCATGATAAGTACTAGAAAGAATAAAATTACTAAACAATGTAGATAGGGTTATGCTTTTAAATGACAGCACCTGCCCTTGAACTGTGAATATTTGATCTATTTTATAATAATGCATCATTTAAGAAATAAAATCAAGCATATCATGTTCTACCATGTTAATTATATAAAATATTTAAAGAATTACATTGATGTAAGTCATTAAACAATCTCTCTTCCCTGTTCCAGCACAATCAAGCTAAATTTATTTTTATTTTATCTAACTGGATTGATGGCTATCTTAGCACTATTTTAGTAGTACTTTTTTCTTAGGTAATATAAACACTCTTTCAAATCTTCCTGACCTCATGTATTCAAGAAAACTAATTGAACTCCCAATATCAACACCTTTTATAATAACTTGACTCACATGGGATCATAGAATTGCAGAACTGAAAAAATATTAGATGGTTTCTAATTATCTAATCAGTTTCCAATCTACGGGATGAAATTCATGTCCAAAGGCAATATGGACATTAGAACCATATATAGCTAGAGGGCTAGGGATTTAGCTCAGTGCTTGCTGCCTTGCAAGCACATGGTTGTGAGTTCAATCCCCAGTACTGACAAAAAAAAAAAAAAGAAATATAGAGCTAGCAACATGTCTTCTTTCACTAACTGAACAATCATGCATAACTTCTTGTCTGTATAATACGCTAAGAGCAGAAGTGAGTATTTATTTCTATTCATTTGGCCAGTAGTGACTATGCACACATTTTCTGAATAGAAACATAGATATATAGGAAATGGTCATCCCTTCCATTGACCAGAAACTCTGAAAAAGGGAGACAAGATCTACATGCAATAAGACACACATGTACCCAGTACTCAAGGTACAGATATATAGCACAATTCATTTTATAATACAGAAACAATCATTTGTTTACAAACATATACATTGCTATAGAGATTTACAGTTGGCCGATGTCACTGTCTTTGAGGAATCAGGAAGCCATCTATGAGGAAGCAGAATCTGATTTGAAACTTTCAGGATGGGTGTGTTTGGATATGGAGAAGTGTCAGGAGCCTGAAGAGAGACCCTAAAGGCCATGGCAAGTCTGGGAGCACACATAACTTCAGGGCCTCATGTAAAACACAAGGAGAATGTGGCTGCAGAAGATGCCGTAGTGTGTTAAGATGACACTGTAGAAGACCCGCGGATCTGAACTTTAATCAGGAACAGAAGTGATACCTATTGTGCTTGTCACTTTCTTCCTCACTGATTCAAAATACCTGGCACCTGCAACTGAAAGGAGAGGTTTGTTTTAGCTCATGTTCTACAGTCTCAAATAAAGAAATTGCATGCTGAAAGGACAGAAGAAAGCTGCTAACATCATGGTGGCCTGAAAACAGAAAGAAAAGCAAGAAGGCCAGGTGGAGATGTATCTTTCTAGGACATGCTCCGCACTTGTCTCCCCAACCGGGCTTTACAGCCTAACAAGAAGTCAGCTATAGTGCTCCCATGATCCAATCCTCTTCCAAAAGTTTAGGGGACATCTAGACACCTGTACCTGTTATTTTTCAGAATAAGGTCAATTTCAAATTTTTCAAATTTTTAATTCTTTTAAAATAAAATTGAATGTTTGCTTATATTCACCTTTTTGTCTATATGACAAATAGGAAATTGGCCACAGGTTTTACTATATACTCTTCTTTAAGGAACAGAAGAGATATAAATCTTGATATATGGTAAAGTGGTAAAGCTTGGCTTATGATGTCTGTTGTCTAGAGGTGAGAACACTGCTCATGATATGTGGCTCTCTCCTCAACCTGAACCGTCAGCCATACTTAGAATTCATAAGCTTTGAAAATAATCAGTAATTCATATTACTCATTGTTGCTTATGATTTTCATTCATTGAATCTTTCCATTCTCACAGAGAATTTTATTGGTTGTTGATTCATACTTTTTCATGTTTCTTGTGTAGTAACTTGGCATAACTGATGCTATCTTGTGCCCTGTATTTGAATCATGCCCTGGGTTTGACCCAGAAGAGTGGAAAATTATTTAGAGTACAAGTCCTATGAGAAAAGCAGAATAAGCTGCATCCACAAGACAGAAAAATTAACCTGCTCAACAAAGAATCAGGATACAGGTGTCAACCAAAATTAATGTAAGATTCTAGCTGAATTGTTTCCAACAGGATGTCTTGCTTTTCAGTTTTCAGCTTTAAATGCCCTGTAAACCTCCAGTTTGGGACCACTCGGATTTGACTCTGAAACAGGAGTCTACACGAGTGGTCACTGAGCTCAGCTAGTAAAATCCCAAAATTTATCAATTTGGCTGCTTGGATTCCTATATGGGTTATGAACTCACTTCATTTGAGGGCTCATCCCGGATCTCTATCTAGAGATTGATAAGATCCAAGTATCTCTTTGAGAGAATTAATTCCTTAGGTGCATTGCCAGAGACATTCCTTGCCCCCTACCCAAGGAATATTTTAGTTTCAAAGAAAAACCGAAACCAAGACCTGGATGCTAGTTCAGAGAGAGCTGTCTGGATCCTTGCTGGTAAAACTATTTTAGTTTGGTGCCCACCCCCACCCCACCCCCGCCAGGAGTCTTTGGAGATGCTGGATGCAACATTAGTCTCTAGGACTCATTCCCAGACCAAGACATTGGCTGGGACTTGTTGACTGTAGGGTCGAAATAGTTTTTGGTGTCAGTTAGTTTCTGTTGTCTTGTTAATCTTGTGTTTTGTTAATCTTGTTTGTCACTGGTTTGGTGGCTGTCATTTGTGTCATAAGTCAGTCTGCTTCTGCCTCTCTGTTGCACCTGCAATATGTCTTTAAACATTTTCAGGAATTTCATCAGACAGCCTCCTTCTATGGTGAACCAGTTTACCCAGGAAAACTCTGAACTTTTTGTAAATTTGAATGGCCCACTTTAGGGGTCTATTAGCCACCTGAAGAGTCTTTTAACCTTTCTTTGTGCCAACACGTTCATCAGGTCATCTTTGGAACACCTGGACACCTGACCAAGTTGGCTATATATAAACCTTGATTGACTTGGTTCTGGATCCCCCTAAGTGAGCCCCCTCCTGTCACCCCAAATGCCATGTTATTGTTGCAATTGCAAAACCTGACTCTCTCAGACCTCTCCCTGTTCTTCCTCCTCCTCCCAACTCCTCACCCCTGATCCCTTCATGACCCCCCTCCTTACCATTCTCCCACTGAATAATGTGATTCCTCTTCCTTAATCAGCCCCTCACACACCCTAGTGGGTGCCCCTTTTCTAGGGCTTCTGCCCTGGAACCCTCTTTTCCCAACTCCATTTCTGCCCCTCTGGCCCCTTTTTACCTCTCTGTGAGGCTCCCCCTGGAGAAGGAACGCCCCGGCCTTTCCTAGTCTTCCTCCCTTTCTCCACCAGTGATCTCTACAATTGGAAACAACAAAACTCCTCATTCTCTCAAAACCCTCAGGGAATCATCTCCCTCCTTGAGTCTGTTTTCTTTATGCATCATCCCATGTGGGATGACTACCAACAGCTTCTCCAGACTCTCTTTACTTCTGAGAAATGAGAATGCATCTGGGACAGAAACTGGTCCTGGGACTGTATAGCGACCCTAGTTCCAACCCAGCCTGCTTTTACCTTGTGTTTCCCCTCTCTCACCCTACTTATATTCCAAATAATGACCAAGGTAAGGAGGTTCTCGAACAGTATTGCCAGACTCTCCTGGGTGCTTTGAAAGCAGCTGCTCAGAAGCCAACTAATCTGTCTAAGGTTTCAGAGGTAAGTCAGGGACCTCATGAGACTCCATCGGCATTCTTGGAGCACCTCCTACAGGCAAATAAACCTACTGAGCTGGAAGTGCCAGAGAACAGGCACACCTTAACTATCACATTTGTCTCCCAGTCAGCCCCGGATATTAGAAAAAAAGCTTCAAAGGTTAAAAGAATTCAAAGGTAAGGTACTCTCACAGTTAGTGAAGATAGCCCAAAAGGTCTTCAGCAACAGAGAAGATACACAGGGCTTAAACAAAAAGATGGCAAAGGTCCTTCTTTCTCTAGGAGAAAAGGAAAATCCCAAGACCAAACATTACTTAGGGAACTCTCTTAAATCTAAAAGGGTTCTACTAGCCAAAAGCCAGTGTGCCTATTGTAAGAAAGAGGGCCACTGGAAAAAGAACTTTCCAGAGCTCCAAAAAAGGATCACCTTCACTCTGAAGGTCTTAATTCAAGACTGAGCCAGTCAGGGTTCTTTTGCCCCCCCAAAAAAACTCCCATTAACTCTTACTGTGGGGGGCCAAAAGGTCAAATTCCTGGTCGACACAGGAGCAAGCTATTCAGTCCTACAACAGCCAGTGGGTCCCCTGTCCCAGACCAAGACATGCATTCTGGGAGCAACTGGAAAAATAAAAGCTTACCTATGAACTTGGGTCAGTACTATAGACTTGAGCAGAGGGTCCCTAATCCACTCCTTCCTTGTTATGCCTGAATGCCCGTACCTCCTGATCAGACAAAACTTGCTCCTCAAGTTACAGCTTCAAATCTCTTTTGAGGACACAAACTCCTTGGTGACTCTTGGGTTTCACGGAAAGACTAGAGATCACTAGGAAGCTAGATCAGAGGTGACTACCACTCCTTCTCCTGCTATTCTTTTTATTTTCTCCCTGACTGAAGGATACTTGTTTCTGGTGGACTTGCCTCTGGTGGATCCCACCCCAACTTTGTTGCTACAGAAATGGCAGAAGGAGATCCCTGGAATCTGGCCAGAAGCCAACCCACTGGGTCTTGTGATCAACCATCCTCCAATTTTAGTCACCCTTAACCCTGGGGCCACCCCAATCTGGGTCTAGCAATACCCACTCAGCTTGCAGGCCATGGAGGGAATTTCCCCAGTACATCCAAAGGCTGAAAGAGGCCAATATCCTGGTTCCTCCTAAGTCAACCTGGAACACACCTTTGTTATCTGTCCAGAAGCCTGGAACTTCAGACTATTGGCCTGTCTAAGACCTCTGAGAGGTAAATAAATAGTCATGACTCTACATCCCACTGTCCCTAATCCTTATACTTTGCTCAGTCTACTGCATCCTATGCACACCTGCTACTCTGCACTGAACCTGAAGGATGCCTTCTTCTCCCTACCACTGGCTTCAGTAAATCAACCCCTCTTTGCCTTTGAATGGACATACCCTGAGATGGGAAAATCAGGGCAATTGACCTGGACACACTTACCCCAGGGGCTCAAAAATATGCCAACTCTATTTGATGAGGCCCTGAGCAGGGATCTCCAAGATTTTGGGGCAGAACACACCTCCATCACAGTGCTTCAATATATTGATGATGTACTGCTGGCTACTGAGGACTTGCCCTCTTGCCTGGAAGCCACAGAACCCTTATTGAGAGACTTAGACAAACTGGGTTATCAAGTTTCTGCCAAAAAGGCACAGCTCTGCCTGCCCAAAGTCACTTATCTGAGGCATATCTTAGAGGAAGGAAAATGGATTTTGTCAGATAAAAGAATTGAGGCTATCTTGAAAATCCCTTCCCCAAAGACTAAGCGCCAAGTTAGAGAATTTCTAGGTGCCTTGGGCTACTGCTGGTTGTGGATCCTGGGTTTTGCTGAAATGGCTCAGTCACACTATTTCTCTACAGGAAGGGATCCAGCTAGACCTTTAACCTAGACTGAGCTAGAGGAACAACCTTTCAATGATTTAAAGCAGTCTCTTGTGAATGCCCCAGGCCTTGCTATCCCTGAATTATCCAAACCTTTCCAATTGCATGTGGCTGAGAGCTATGGGATCATGAGGAAGGTCTTAATCCAGTACTTAGGACCCTGGAAGTGGCCTGTCACCTATCTCTCCTGGCAATTAGACCCCATGGCTGCAGGGTGGCCAAACTGCCTACAGATAATTGCAACCACCACAATGCTCACCAAGGAAGCCTTTAAGTTGACTTTTGGCCAGAGACTCCAGATAGTGGTGCCACATGCTGTGGAGACACTATTGCAGTCGCCTCCTGATAGATGGCTTTCCAACACTCGCATTGTCCAGTACCAAACCTTTCTACTGGATCCTGACTGCATCGAGTTCCTGTCTACCTCTGCACTCAATCCAGTGACTCTCCTGCCAGATGATGACCCTTCAGTGCCTATACATAGTTATATGGACATTACTGACTGGGTCTCACGCCTGAGAGCTGACCCGACTGATGGACTGATATTCCCCTTATGCAGCCTGAAGCCATCCTTTTCACAGATGGTAGCAGTTACATCCACCAAGGTACCTGAGTGGCAGAAGCTGTGGTGACCACAGAACCTGAGGTAATATGGGCCCAAGCTTTAGGGTTGGGAACTTCAGCTCAATGGTCAGAACTGATATCACTTACTCAAGCCCAAAGATAGGGACAAAATAAATCTACAAATATATATATATATATATATATATATATATATATATATATATATATACATACATACACAGATGGTCAGTATGTTTTTGCTACCATTCATGTTCATAAAGCTATTTATCTGGAAAGAGGATTACTAACCTCAATAGGAACAAAGATCAAGAATGCCTCTGAGATCTTAGACCTCTTGGCTGCCATTTGGTTGCCCCAGAAGGTTGCCATTATGCACTGTTTGGGGCACCAACAAGAAAATACCACAATAGCTTGTGGAAATGCCTTCACTGAAAAGACAGCCAAAGAGGTAGCACTAAAACCAGTGGGGGCTGTAATGTTCCTCCCAGCTCTCCTGCCACCCATGCTACCCAAGCCTTCCTATTCAGATTCAGACTTGAGACTAGCCAAGAGCCTAGAGGCCCAACTCTCTCTGGAAGGTTGGCAGACCTTACCAGATGGGCGAATTCTCATCCCAGAATTGTTAGGCCCTCAGCTCATCCAGGAGACCCATTGGGCCTCCCACTTAGGGGGAACCAAATTGGCCAAGTTCTTCTGAGGGCATTACTTCATCCCCAAATTGTCTCTCCTGACTAGAGAGGTCACCCAAAAATTCTCACAGTGTCTTCAGGTGAACCCTAAACTGGCCCCACTGATGTTAAAAAAAAACACAATGAGCACTTACCCCTGGAGACCACTGGGAAACAGAATTTACTGAAATGGGCCTAGAAGAGGGGGCATAAATATCTCTTAGTTCTCATAGACACATTCACCAAGTGGACCAAAGGATTCACCACTCAGACTGAATCAGCTCTCATAGTAGCTTAGAAGCTCAACTAAGAGACAGTGCCTTGATTTGGTTTGCCCACCTCCCTTGGGTCCAATAATGACCCAACTTTCATAGCTCAGGTCACTCAAAATTTAGTTGCAGCTTTAGAAATCAATTGGAAATTACATTGTGCCTACCAACCTCAAAGTTCAGGCCAACTAGAGAGAATGAACAAGAAACTATTATTAAAGGAAACTATTTCAAAGCTGGCTCTTGAGACTGGCAAAAACTGGGTGAGTCTCCTTCCTTTTGCCCTTCTGCATGCACGATGTACCTCCCACCTCTAGGGCATTACTCTTTTTGAGGCTATGTACAGCTGCTTTGATTCCCATGTCCAAGATGGTAAGTTGGTTGCTCTCACTAATGGGGAACTTGTAAAGTCCTTACAGGCTTTCCAGCGCTTCCTACATTCAACCCACCACTTGTTCCAGGGTCACCAGACCATTCCTGAAAGACCTGATGAGCCCCTGGCAGCTCAACCTGGTGATCCAATCTACACCAGAAGGAGACAGCCCACATCCCTAGCACCTACTGGCAAGGACACTATACCATCACCCTAAATACTTCTATGGCTATCAAAGTCACCAGAAAGACCCATTGAATTCATCACTCCAACTTCAAGCCTGCAGAGCCAGAGACTGAAGCCAAGTGGATTATAAAAATGTCTTCTGACCCTGTAAAAGTTGAGATCCAATGATGCAGGCCCTAAGTCTGTTTATATGTATAATCCTCATTATTCTACCCATTGCCACAAAAGACCATCGTCCTGTAGCTTATACATGGGTTATGACTAGAACTTCAGATGGAGTAACCCTAGGCTCTACTAGCAGCCTTGAAGATCCCCTCCTTAATGCCACCCTCTGTTCAATTATGGGATGGGATATCACAAATAACCCTAAGTGCACTGGCCTTGCCTCAGCAGCCTGGATTCCCCCAGCTGGGACATTTGGATCATCGGGATCAGCTGGGTATTTCCCGTTGGACCCAAATATCCCCTTTTATTTGTGTCCGGCGATCTCTAAAGTAGATGGATGCTCCACTAGTTCTGGGTCAAACCTGCACCACTGTTATTATTGTCACCAAACTGCTTGGGGTTGTGAAACTGTAGCCCCCTGGTTAAACAGTGACCCTTATCGGTCTGCTAGGTATGACTCCCATAAGGGCTACATTTTATTTTGGCCTAAACAATTGGGAGATTCTTGGAATGGAGGAAAAACTTGGGGCATTCGCCTCTATGTCACTGGGTGGGACCCTGGTTCATTCTTTACCATTCAGAAAAAACCAGGAAACACTCTGATTCATCCAAAACCTATAGGACCCCTCAGTGGGTTCACCCTGCCACCAAAAGGTTTTCCCACTCGAGAAGTTACCCTCACCACAAATTCCCCACTCTCCCCATCTGTCCCCAAACAATCTCTTCACTCCCCAGCACAGCTGCAACTTGAAAGCCCCGTCTTTCGATCACTGGAACTGATGTTCAAACTACTTAATAGCTCTTCCTCCAACATTACCCAAGACTGTTGGCTGTGCTTAAATCCTGAACCCCCCTACTATGTGGGACTTGCTGCGAACGCTACTGTTGGGACCAACAATCGAACCCAGATAGTAAACACCTCAAACCTTGATTCTGGTTCTTCATGCTGGCGGGGACAAGGACCTAAGTCCCTCACTTTGGGAAACATTCAGGGCTTTGGACTTTGCATTCAGTCTGTAAATTTCCCTTTGAAGCGCTCCCCATTTCAAATCAATTGTAATTCAACTGTGTATGTACAAAATGTCTCTTACCCCCTCAGCCAACATTTAGTCGCCCCACCAGGAACTTGGTTGGCCTGTACAAACGGCCTCACCCCTTGTGCTTATCTGGCTGCTTTCACTGGACTGAGCCCTGAACTCTGTATTTTAACTCATGTTCTTCCCCAAGTGTACTGGTATTCTAGAGAAGGAGGTAGAGAACATATGGGGATACCCAACATCATGAGAAAAAAAAGAGCCCCAGTCCTAATTCCCATCCTTTTGGGATTAGGAATAGCTGGTTCCACAGCACTAGGAATCACAGCCCTCATAATGGGAGACCAAAATTACCAGATACTAAGTAAAGAAATAGACCATGATCTGGGCACACTTGAACAAAATGTTCACCGCCTAGAGGAGGCTCTAAACTCCCTGGCCGAGATGGTCCTTCAGAACAGATGAGGTCTAGACCTCCTATTCCTGAAACAGAGAGGTCTATGCCTAGCCCTTGGTGAATCTTGTTGTTTTTACACCAACCATTCAGGAGTCATTAAGAACAGTTTCAGTCAGCTCAGAAAGCACCTAGCAGATAGAGAAAATGAGAGACAACATCAACAGAGCTGTTATAAAAGTTTGTTCTCTGCCACCACATGTCTGATCACCTTACTTTTGGCTCTGGCAGGACCTTTAGTTTTCTTCCTACTAGTCATCACTATTGGCCCCTTCAGGATAAATTGTTTAATGCATTATATCCATGGCCGAGTCCAATCTATTAAGCTAATGGTTATACGTTCTAAATATGAGGATTTACAAAATTTAAATGAGGAAGATAATTTTTAAATGAGGAAGATTTTTAAATGAGACCAGGAATCAAGGGCTTGATTCACGTACTAAAACTGATGCCATCTTGTTCCCTATATTTGACTCATGCCCTGTATTTGACCAAGAAGAGTGGAAAAGTACTCAGGGTACAAGTTCCATGAGAAAAGCAGAATGAGCTGCACCCACAAGAGAGAAAAATTAACTTGTTCAACAAAGAAACAGGATATAGGTTTTGGATGTCTTGCTTTGCAGTTTTCAGCTTTAAATGCCCTGTAAACCTCCAGTTCAGGACCACTTGGATTTGACTCTGAAACAGGAGTCTACATAAGTGGTCACTGAGCTCAGCTAATAAAATCCCAAAATTTATCAATTTGACTGCTTGGATTCCTACATTGATTATGAACTCTCTTCACTTGGAGCACATCTTGAATGTATAAGCATAATGATGCTACTTGTTGGTAACAGACTGAAAAATCTTGACAATTTGAAGGATAAAGTTAGAGTTACCAGAGTGACAGATTTTTTTGTAGCACAAGGAAAAGAATATAAGCAGAGATGTTTGAGGGGACCCCCAGAGCTAATTACATAGCTTTGAATGTCCTGACTGTTGTTTGCTAATTTGTGTTAACATTTCAGTTATTTTTCCACAGAAAGAAGGCCATATTCATTAATCAGCAAGTGCCTGAAAATTTGGTAAAGCATCAGTATGCTTGGAGTCACTAACATCCAAGTTTATACATTCTTAGAAAGCTATTAAATTAGTTTTCTTGCAAGGAAAGGTACTTGAATGCTGATTATAACATGTTACAGTTGAATATTAACAATACTAAGAAATAACTGCTTCTGTTCTATTTGATTGCCAGAAGTTTAAAAGAGTTTCTAATTAAAGGATTATGTGTTGGTGTTCTTCAAAAGGATTCTGCAGAGCAATAAAGTACTTTTGGGACATTTAACACCAGCACAAAATTTTTCAAAGTAACTAGACCTCAAAACTTGAGTGCAAAAAAAGAAAGCATAAATCATCCAACTTTTAGTTAAGACGTTGTTTTGGGAGGTTAGAATGCATGAGTCTTTATTTACATATAAAAAACTACACTTTTATTATGGTGGTTAATTCACATGAGACACATACTAAGCTGTGTTTACCTAAAAGTTCTGTTTTAACATACGATCTGTTGATTCAGAGTAGTATAAACTGATGTTAGACTATTTTTTTACTGAAAGCATTTTCATACTGTACTATTATAGAGTTGCTGTAGATAGATCACAGCAAAACACATATTTCAAAAATGTTTGATTGCTGTAGTATATTTAATACAAGTCAGAAGTTACATTTTTTGTAAATAAAAATATAATTAGTTAAGAAGACGGAAGTACATTTTCAATTTCCAATAAACCAGGGAAGAGAAAGAGCAAAGATTGAAAAAGCAGTAACTATTGCGCACAAAATCACCATCTAGTGACCACAGTGAGTAATTGCATGTATGCAATCAATGTTAGAAGCGTGAAGAAACCAGAAAGCAACAGACATAGAAACTACTTATGGTCTAATTGGTCTACCACCTTAGTGTCACTATCAAGTGTGCATAAAAAGTAATTAGCCAGTAGTAAATTTCAAGCCACACTTTCATCTCCTTACAGTAAATCCTTAGGGTTGTATGTTTTTATTCACTTTCCTTGTTTTCCTTCTATTTATTTGCTAAGTTTTGAAATGACCTGATAATCAATTCAATTATAAATGATTATTAACTTGTTCTCCTTTCAGGGTGTATTTGAACTTTGAAAGACATAATTCTTTTAGTTAACCAAAGGTTTATAGGTTGATAGGACTGGTGCTATTTTTGGTGAAGAAAAGCCTTTCAATTATTCAAAATAACTGACCAAATATTTACACCGTTTCTTCTACTGAGCTGGCATGGTCATTAGAAACATTATCCAGGTACTAAAAATGCTGATTCTCAGTACTTTTCTGGGAAATAATGGCAAAGTGAAACATTATAAAGTTAGGTTGATATTATGCATTATTATGTGTTCTTTTGGATGTAACATAGCTTTTTGTTATGGCTTTATAATCCAAGTGTACACCTACTAAAATATTAGAGATGGTTGATGCCTCTAGTGAAGAAGAAACAGACTTCTGAGTGGTCACCCAGGCAAGTGTATTGCAATTTATTTTTTCTGAACTGAGCTTCTGTTTTCTACTTTTACAACTCAGCATGTTTCTACATACTTCTGTGCCTCAGAAGAACATTATTTTTCTGATTTGGGGGCATTCATCCTACTTTCAAGAAAATATTGTCCATAAACTACAGGCCAATGATAGTTAAGGTCAAATGAATACAGTGATCTCTATGCTAGATTATACTTGCAAATACCAGTTGTCTGAGATTATTCAATGACATAGAAAAGTGTTCCAACATACTTTGAAGAGGTTTTTTTTAAACCAAATCATTGAATTTTTGGCATGATCTCAAGTTTGAGAAAAATCTTATATCCCTGGGAAAAAACTGGGACCATATACTCACTATTAATGCTGCTCATCTGTGAATAGTTGGATTAGGGAATAATTTTATTTCACCCTTTCTAAAATTTTAAGTATGATTTTTCTGGATTATGCTAATATCCCCACATATTAGCCCATCTTTTTAGTCAAGTACTTTCCAATGTGAATTTGAAGTTCTCCAGTTAAAAATGTTCAAGCCTCTTCCCCATCCCTTATAGTTGGGTTCCACCTTGTGCCTCACTTTAATCAAGGGAGGGTCAGTGGTGCTGTCATGAGCAAAAGCCTGAAAACATGTTTCTGTGATTAGCTTGCCCTCAATGCCATCTCCACGTGCCAGGCCTAGACCTACTTGCTGGCTGCAGGGGGAGGACGAAGCACTCCTCGCCAGTCTCAGAAGACCCTTTCCAAGTTGTCTGTAGCACACATTATTACAGCAATAACCACCCAATTCTTTTTTATTCAGTGAGAGAGCCGTGGGTAACTCCAAGAAACATTGTTCAGTCTAATTCTGAGCAGAACAGGAAAACCTAAGGATAGAACAGATGTCTCCTCACTGCAAAGCAAGTACAACTTTGCTCATTCCCAGCATTGCCTCTCTCTCTGCTAGTTTCTTCTTGAGATCTCAAATAGACTTTGAAAACAATAGTCCAGATGCATGAGAATTATAATCCTCTTGGTCAGTTTGTTTCACTTGTGTACTTTTCCTCAGAATTTTTCCTTTGTTTTTTTCTGAGATTAGTTGTTCAAGAGGAAATTTATCAATACTATATACCTTATTAAACAAGTCACATGATTACTGTTCAATTTCCCATGCTTTGATTTTTGCCCCCACCCTCTTTCTAGCCATGTCCCTTCTTCCTTCCCTCCTTTCGTATTTTATATTGTTATGACACTGAAACAGTACAAAGAATAGCAACTCTAGAGGGTTCTTTCCAAACACAACTCCTCTGGAACAATTCCATTTAGGACTTTCCTGTTTCTGTACTTATTTTTTCCTGAATGGGTTAATCATTTACCTTCTGTAAAGGCATTTTCAGTCCCTTTACATAAGGCATTTGACTACATGGACCAGGCAAACTGAGTAAAAGAAATATAATCACCTTTTTGCTTTCCTCCTGTCAGAGGGACTGGTGTCTGGGTGGAGGCTATCCATGTAGCTGTCTCAGCAGGGTGAGTGATACTTTCAACTCAGGTATGCTTCACTCCTGGGGGGAGAAGATCCAGCCGCCTAAGGTACTCTGGGAAGAGACAGCCAATATTCCACAGTGTTCCTCATAGAGTCATCTCCACTCACGTGGGTCAGGGTGGGACAGTATGTGTCTCACTATTCCAGAACAGTGCATGGGAAAGCTGTAAACTTGGGATGAGGGGAAATCATGCTCTATGCCCTCTGTGGCATCCTAGGGGACCTGCACAGCCACACTTTGCCAGGGGCACAAGACCACATATGTTAACAAGAGCATATTTCATCAGAAGTGTGTCAGAAGAGCCATTATTTTAGTAAACTTAATGAAAACCTTTGTATCCCTTCAAATTTACTTTTTATAATATGAATAAGTATCTTACACCCCATCTTTGGCATGCTTTTTTATTGGTTTTTCTAAAGTCAAGTTTAGCAATGTACGTCTTGGAGCTAAATATGAACTGTCATACAGCTTATTAAAATGGATGACTTGTCAAGACAAAGTAGCAATAAAAGATATAACAATAAATTTTCTTAAGTAAATGCTAAGCCAAAGAAATCAAAACCAGAAGTTATGATAGGTTTGTTTATTTGAGAAAATTTAGAACTATTGTTCACGGAAAGCTACAGTGCATTTATTTCAAGAATCCTCAGTTCTAAGAAATTAACATCCTGATAAGAAATAGAAGTTAATTGAAGCTGGGTACACTGGCACACACCTGTAATCTCTGCATTTGGGAGGCTGAGGCAGAAAGATCACCATGAGTTTGAGCCCAGCCTAAACTATATAGTGTGCTCAAGACCTAACTAATCTACATAGTAAGATCATGTAAAAAAAAAAAAAAACAGACGTTAGTTTTTCAGGAAGAAGTTGTTTCTAAAGCTTTCTTAGCTTTCTTCAGGTTCCAAAGTATGGCTTCTGCTGCATACTCCTCTCCAGTTCTAACTTCAAGCTTTTAGAAAAACACTTTCTTTGTGCTTGAAGTCACACATCCTAAAATTCTGCAGCTGTTCTCTTAAGATTGCCAGCAAGATAACAGCTATAAAACTCAAGCCATAAGATGCAATTTTTCATACTTTTCTTAGTTCCAGCTTCCACTAAACATTCTGCGCCCTTCTTTGCTTCTTAAGAGCCTTTGTAAGGTTTTACCACCATTCACAGAGAAGGAAGATTTTGCAAACCATTTGAAGTCACTGTATCTCAGCTTCTAGAGAGACATGATTTGCCTAGGAGCCACTTGGTTTACAAACACTGTGTTTGTTTCAAAGGGTGGTAATGCGCTGAGGGACCATCACTGAATCGAGTGGGTCCAGACCACCCTTTTGCTTTTGCCAGTGAACAAAAACACAGCCTTCCTACTTCTAACGGCTTGTACTAATACAGTGTGAAAAACTAAATATAGAATACTTTTGTTAAAATCAGATTAGACTAATTCTATATGAAGTGCTTTAATGAAAAATGTTTAATGGTTGAAATACTATAACTCTGGAGTTAAAGTGCAGGTGCAAGAATGATATTCTACACTCCCTGGAGAGCGAACTAGTACATACTGTGAAAAACCAATTAGAGTTTATAGTTGCCTCGGTTGGCTAAACGTTTTTTTCCTGGGAAATTTTCATTCTCTTGTGAAATAATCATATTGTGTTAAAATATGTGCTGAATTATGTGGGTATCCTGAGTTATTAAGAAATGGATTTATTTTACAAGTGAGCTGTAAGCATTCTTTGCTGTTTTTATGAGGTCATCGACATGACTTTTAAATGGGGCTCCTGGCCAACTCTGATTCTCACATCAGTTCATTAATTCACACAGCTGTCTCTGAAAACTACAAGAATAATATATACTGCAGACAGAGGGCCAGCGAGGAGGTGGGTGAGATTTCAAGGCTGTATTTCAATCAGGAGATCCTGCTGACATCATAAACTATGAGAAGACAGCTTAAGCTGTTTGGGGAGCAGCAGCAGCCCCCCTGATGGAAATATGGCTGGCTTAATTGATTCTTTTTAGTTTCAGAATATACAGAGCAGGAACACCCACTCACTTTTATTCTGCCCAAAGTCAGAACATGAAAGGCAGGCTCTGCAGGAATGCATTAGCAGAGAAACCCAAGCAGCCACTCAAGGTGTGGGGATGGATTTGATTGTGCTGATGATATATGAGCAGCTGCTCTGACACATGCAGGTCCTGGGCAATGTAGTCACCCAGCAGTCTTGTTTTATAGACAGTTGTGAACTCATCACTTTCCGGAAGCAAATGAAACGTGACAAGGATGATACAATTGTAGCGTGAATGAGTGTGGGTAGAATAAACTGTTTCCCCACTTTCTGATTGGTGGTGCCCACCAAAAATGGGTACTACATACCCTGAGGTGAGACTTCTGACAACCTTTCCCACTTCGTTGGAAAAGAGAACCCCTAACATATGCACTAAAATCTCATTTTGTGAAGAGCCCATGTTTGGTGCTCTTGATACCAAAGTGAAGCCGGAGGTACCTTACATGCAACTAATGCTTATGAGAATGTCTTCTTTCCAATGCTGCATTTGGCATGAATATGATATTTTCAGAAAGGATTTATGCAGTTTCAGATCCTTTACATTCCAAATTTGTTTTGGTTACCATGGGAAGGTGAGCTAACTCTCTCTGAGAGTAATTTTAGTTTTAAAAATAAATCCAGCCAAGTTTTTATGTCTTTGGATGAAGTATAGTTTTATGAAATGTGACATTTTAAGTGCGTTCTTCAGTAACTCTCCATTAAAGCACTGACACCTGTGTGCATGTGACTAGTGGAGATTTGGTGGCCCTTATCTCATTTGTATGCACAAATGTCTTTTTGTCCATGTGAATTGAAGCTTTGCATGAAAAACGGATGTGTCCTTAAAGAATATGAGACTGCAGACATACAATAAAGAGTGAAAAAATTCAAACTGACAGAAGACATCGGGGTGACTCTCTTCTGGTTTCCTTCTATGTATATATGTTTACACTTTTCTCCATACTTAATTACATCATGGACAAATGCTGTGCATTTTTCTCTTGGAATCTTAGAAATATGTCAAATCCAAGTGACAGAGACTGCATCCACCAAGCATTATCCACGGTGTCTGAGCTAGCAGAGCTGGCTCTGCAGCCACCAGCCCTGGTCTTGTCATCACCTCTCCCAATACATGGCCAGTGAGGGCAAGATGAAGAGTCAGTCGGAGTCCGTCCTCCTACGGGAGTGTTGGAAACGTTGGGAAGGCAGCTCCATCATCCTCTGAGGGTATGTGTTGAGAAATCCAAGTCCACTCAAGTAGGCTATAATTTGTGTTAAAAGATGTTTTGTATTCCATTTGAGTGACTTTCAAATGGTTTTCCATTTGTCAAAAGAGGGTTTTTACCTGTTCTGTGTTCCACAGGTGAACTGATGGGATGAATAACACCTTGTGGGTGTTAAAAAACCACCATCAGGCAAAATTGGGCATTTTTTGTTAAGAAAGAGTAAATCAACAAATTTGAACAGGGAAGTTGTTTCTGGTTTTGGATTTTTTCTCTCTCTCTCTCTTTTTTTTTGGAAGGATAAACCCTCAGGAGTTCATAGCTGACAGGTGTTACAGCATTGAGTGAGTCCCCTCAAAATTCAGTGTTGAAACCCTAACCAAGAAGGTGTGGTATTATATTTGAAGATGGGGCATTGATAGGTAAACAGATATAGGTAAGATCATGAGGAAAGTGCCCACAGGAGGAGGGTGACAGCCTCCTGAGAAGAAACACCAGAGTGCATCAAGCATGCTCTCTTCCCCGTGTGAGGACACAGCAGGAGGATGAGCCTGTGTAAACCAAGAAGGGAGCCTCAAGAGAAACTGCATCCACCAGCAGGTTAATAGTGAACTTTTCAGACTCCTGAACTATGAAAAATAAAGGTTGCTAAGCAACCTAATCTATGATATTTTATGATATAATGAATTGGGCTAACACAGCAAAATTATTATGAATTATATGAATTTATTCCAGTGAATAAGTCTTTCTTTATAGTTACTGAATTTTTTATTTATTTGCTTTCCTTTATTTATACATTATAGATACATACAACTGAATAATTTTATCTGAATCTTCCAAACTGTATCTTTCCAAATTGCTACTTAGGACATTGAATTACAGGTTAAGGATCCCTTGTCTGAAATGCTTAATACTGGAGATGTTTCATAGTTCAGATTTTTTAGGGTTTTAGGAATATTTGCATTAACATAATGGAATACCTTAGAAAAGGAACCCGAATTAAAAAAATAAAATTCAACTATACCTCATATACTTCTGATATACATAACTTGAGGGTAATTTTATACAGTATTTTTGTGGGCCTGCATTTCGACTATTACCTCTCATATGAGGTCAGGTGTGAAATTTTTCTCTTCTGGCATCTTATCAGTAATTTAAAAGTTTCAGATTTTGTAGCATTTTAGATTTGGAATTTTGTTGTTAGGGATGTTCAACTTTAATCACTCCTGACTAGCATCTAGTAACAGACAAGTGGAATGCCAACTTAACCATAAAGAAATCAATATAACTCCTCTAAAATAAGGGGTAGTCTAGAATTTATGACTCTTTTGTACATTTTTCAACTTAAAGAAATTTAATATTTTCCACACTTAATAAAAGGTGAATGCATTGAAAATATACCATTTTCTTGTAAGAATCTGTGATATTGACTCAAAAATCCCTAGTTTGGTTCCAAGAATGGTCCTTGTTCTCAGATGGAAATGTACTCTGAGAGGGAACCTCTAAAAGCTCAGATTCTCAGCAGTCTGAACAGTCTCTATACATAAATTCCTACTGTTACTGTTTAACTTAATGGATAGAAAATCATGCCAAATCTGATTTCAGATATTTGTCATGGAAGCAGTAGTCTAAGTGCTGTTGAGAGTAGCATTTCCTAACAATTGGCCATTCCTTCTAAGGTCGATTGCTTTATTTTTAAGTAGATATATCTTTCAGATTCTTTCTTAGAAAGACAGTGGACCACTTTAGATGATGTAATTTCTTTTTCAATAGGACTTTTTTATTCCAGTATTTGTCCTCAGGAACACCTGGAAATTGTTCTTCAGCACTGATTATAGGCTCTGCTGACCTGGGTCTGGAACTGTGGCTCTGTGGAGAGCTAGGTGTCCTGGCCTGCAACGCGACTGTTGGGACCACTGGACACTGACCTTTCTTCTGCAGCACTGGACTCCCTTCCTTTTGATCCTCCAGTGAGCTCGTATGTGCCCTTACAGCTACTGTTCATTATTTCTGAGGTCCCAAGGAGCAGCGTTAAGTAGTCAATAAAAGCATGGACTCTGGGGTCAAAGTTTGATGAATGTTTCCATTTAAAATTTTATTACAGTAAAAGACACTTTTGCAATGAATCCTTCTCAAAATACTCCCTCACCACTACCTTGCTTCAAACACACTTATCCCATCATTCTTGACACTTTCTGAAGCAGTCCTGGAAATCATCTTTCATAAGTGTCTTTACAAGGTATGTTAAGAAATTAGGTGAATGCTGTTGTTGAGTATCATCCAATCGAAAAATAGGCTCATAAAAACATGACAGTGTGTCCTCACCTACCATATTTACCAGATCTAGCACCATGTAACGTCCGACTATTCCTCAAAGTCAAAATTACTATGAAAGTCAAATGTTTTGTATGGATTCAAGATGCTAAGGCAGCCATGATAGCACAACTGAAGACATAAAAGAAGAATCCAGAATCTCTTCAGAAAGTGGGAAAGAGGAAAGGATAAGTGTGTTCAAAGTGAAAGGGAGTATTTTGAGGGTGATTAATGATGGTTTCTCAAACTTTAAACATTAACTGTATTTTTCTATCACATCTCATATGACTTTGGAAATGACTATAAAATGGAGCTACTTGCTTACAGAATAATGGTGCAGGTTTTAACAGGAAATTGTATGTGAAGAACCTGGACCACCTGCACACGAGGCAGTGTGTGTTCACGGTGTCAGAACATGTCAGTTTTCTTTTGTTCACACCTGAACCCATTTCTTCTGTTTCTTTCTCCTTTGTTTCAGTTCAAAGCTGACTTCAGGTAATTAGCCTATCAAACAGATATGATTTGCTCATAAATATCAATAACTGATCAACAGATTTTTGGGACAATCATGCAGATTTCCTAAGATGACGGAGTAAACCACAAGGTCAAATGCAGAGTAATGTGACATTAAATCCATTCTGTTAATCAGTGCACTGCACAGGTTCTTGGGTTCTGATTCTAAGCCTCCAATGAGGCATCCTCCCCAAAGGCATTGTGGTATATAAGTAGTAAAGAAAAGAGAAAAGCAGCCTGCACAACAAACACGTGCAAATGTTCTTTAGAAACTGTCTTTCAGTGTCCCCCCCTTAATAAAAGGGAAGACATCTATTTGTTAACACTAGCTTTCTTTTCAGCTTTTTGATGGATGAAAAATGTCACTTTGTTCAACATTTGTATGCCTTCTTTAATTGTAAATTTCATTTGCATTTGCCTGATTTCTAGTATCAGTCTCTTCAAAGGCACTTTCCAAGGTAAGGATTTACTCTCTAATGGAAATAAGAAAATAACTCACTGATAAAACGCTATTTCCATGACTTAACAGTGGAATTGCTGCTATTACTGAGAATAGAAAGACTAGCTGTTTTTTTTTTTTAATTTTTTATTTAAAGAGAAGGAGAAAAAAAAAACCCAAACCAAACAGAAGGAGTGTAGTAACAATACAGAATTCTGAAGGGGAAAGTAAAAGAAAAAATAAAGAACAACAACCACAACAAAAAACAAAAACAAAAACACTAAGAAATGGCCACTTGATAAGTTACATACTGTCATCATCGGAAATAGTTGTTCAAGTTGCAAAGTTAAAACATACAAAGTACACATTCAAACAATGAGCCTGTTAATGGTTCTGCTCAACATTCTAACAAAAACAGTAATATGGACATCTATCCTACACACTTAAACACACATGCAGTTATATCCATTAGAGCACTTTCTTTTCCTCTCTTTTTTACAGTAGCAATTACACATTTTAGGTTTCATTACTCCTACAGTTCTTATTTCTTTTTACACTAGAGAAACAATGTGATATTTATAAACATGGCTCTTATTTATTTCACTAATGAGGATAGAAGACTAGCTGTTTTTTGATGAATGTAGTTAAGATAACAGAAATTAATGAACATAGCATATGGTCTTTTCGAATACAAAAAAGGAGAAAATATTGAAAATCCAGAAGCCTACCAGTAGATTTCAATAGATCAACACAGATTGAATGTTAGGTCTATTGTCAGTATGTGATACAGTACTTGTGACAACCACTTTTTTTCTCTTAAAAAAATAGACAGTGCTCTATTTTTTTAAATACATTGTGCTCTTGGCATCAGGACCTCAGAATCTAGATAAAATTGTATGTTTTGAAATGTCCTTTTCAACAGTTGGTGTTACAGAGCTTGGGGTTAACAGGTGATGCCTACTTGTTTGAGATCTCACAAAAACATGTATACTTGGATAACTATGTATATACCCATACAAGTCTTTATTACTAGAAAATCATAACACATCATTACTAGAAAATCATAACAAGGGTAACATTTACTAATATATTTTTTATTTACTAAAGTACAAAGTAAACTTCAACCAACTTGGGATCTAAAGTATTTTTATACATAAAGGTACTTTTATGTATACATATCATATAGGTATTTATGTATAAAATATACATGATATTATCTGGGTGGAGTCCAATTAAACTGATAATAATTGACCAAAAATATCTTTTAGACTACAATTTGTGACTACAAATGTAGACTACTACTACTACAATTACTTTTAAATAATTATTGACTATGAAAAAGATAATAACAAATACCTTACTTTTATGATTTTTAAATTTTAGTTCATTGATACATGTGTGTAAGAGATAATGTTTATTCCTTGTGGGTAGTTGGCACATGTACATAACACATCTTCATTCATTTTTATACCCTTTTCCTTCCTCCCTGCCCCTTCTAACCATCCTTTGATCCTGTCTACCTCTTTTTGTGTATATTTGCTGTACATAATGTTTACATTCCTTGTGTGGGTTGGTGCATGTTTCTAACATGGGATGTTCCTTTTTTATGATACTGTTGTAGTTAAAAAGAGATGCAGATTAATAAAATTTACTACATTGTAATCAGAAGAGACTTTAAGGAAATGAAAATTTCCTTCTGTGAACAAATGCAGGCAAGTCACAAACTGGGAGGAGATACACAAGCTAATAAGCAAAGAAATTCAAATGAGGAAAATATTTTACAAGTCCTATGCCCAGTTGGAATAAACAAAGGATCTAAATTTAGTGACAAATAAACATATTAAAATCCACATGTCTTAACATTTAAATTAAGATAATAATGTGATGAAATTCACATCAACCACTTTGGCTTTGAGTGTACTTTGAATACACTAAGTGTTGGTGAGGAGGTAGGAAATCGAGACTTCTGACTGCCAGTGGGAATATAAATTGCTGCAATTCCATTGGAAGACAATTTAGGAAAGCGCACTGAAATTGAAAAAACACAGACTGGGAGAACAATGGATTATCTTTTTGTACCAAATGTTATGGGACTACTTGATTACCCAAGCCATGAAAAATACAACTTATTTAAAAGTTTTAATATTAGTTAAAAATAAAAAAAGGAACTGTATCTGAAAATGCAGGCTAAAACCAAACTTTAAAATGTCTCAAATATCAAACTAAGCTCTCTTTGTAATGGATTGGGGTAATAGTAAACCACTGACTGGTTTTAAAACATGAAGTAATAAAACAAACCTATGTGTTAAGATTTTCACCAAGATGTAGACATTTCTGGAAGTGTAGCACTTGTCTGAGAATAGACTATAAGAAGCTGAACAGTACAGTGATGCTAGGAATTGAGAAGAAAGATGGATTACAGAAATATCCATCTTTTAGCCAACCTCTCTGCCTGCTGTCCTGCACTGTGACCAATGTCTTACTAGTCCAGTACCCCTGACCCATTAAGGACATGCTGGCTCTCACAAGTCTGTATGGACCCTTGGCAACCTAGAGGTTTCAGGCCATCATGGACAAGGTAGCCTCAAAGACCGTGCTTGATTCACAACTTTATCCTCCTGGGCTCCCCCAGCGTCTGCCTCTCTACTCCATTAAGTACCACCTCGTTCTGTTGGAAGATGATTTTGATGATTTCCTGCATATATACAGTGAAGAAACAAAATTAGGCCCTCCATTTTCTTTTTATCTCTGCCATATGAGCACTTTATTTGATATGCCTTCAGGATTCCAACTTTTCCATAAATTAAGCACAATTTCAGTAATTAAAGCCATCTCACTGGCAAGAAAAAATTAATATTCTGTGGGCTAGAAAATGCATTTCTAGATACTGTTATATAGACGCTTTCATGTTGCTGAACATTTGTTAAAATATTATTTAGCAAATAGTGAAAAAAAATTTAATGTCAACCAAAAGTGGATAATATTCATACATAACAGTTAAATGGAAGAAAAAAATCTGCATTTTATGGGATAATGACACTCAGTAAAGCTGAAGGATGAAAGCTGTAACTGTTATCACAATTTAGATCAGATAAGTATGCAATAATACTAATAACAGTATAAGGAAGGATTGGCTTCAACCTCAAGCTAGTGATATTTCTGAGAACTGAAAGAAAATAGTAGTAGAGATGTGTAAGGGCTTTGACTGTGTCTTTGATATTTGATTTCTCAAAAGAACATGATAACTAGGGAGAGATAGTAGCAAAACAGAGTTTGTTACATGGTTTTATTTTCCTTGTGCTGACATTATAATTAAAATAACAGGCATGAGTATATGCTGTGGTGCCAAGAAGAATTTAATTTTATTTCATTTATTTTTTTAAGCAGAATGTAATTTGAAAGATAGCATGTGCACTTAAGAGCTTATGACAGCTATTGCTGATTTAATATTATCCTTCTTAGAAGTCCTACCATGCTTTTTTTTTGTTCTATTACCATTGGTTCTGTCTACCACATTGTGTCTCATTGGAATTTGAATATGTGTGATAGTTCAAACAAATTTTTTTCTTTTTTATCAAAAATGAGATATTATAATACCCATTGATCATTTTCTGTTATTTGG
>PVJX010000279.1:0-203875 GCA_004027295.1 Dolichotis patagonum | reverse complement strand
GAGCTACGTGGTTGGGAGGGGACAGTGGCTTCCTCCTAGCTGTAGATTAAATGAGAATATAGGTATAGGTCCTATCAGTCAGTCTAAAAAGAGGTTCAAGTAATATCTGTTTGTCTTCTCCCTTTCCTCGCCAGACATATAAAGAAAATGCAATAAATGTTTATAGAACCTTCAAGTTTTATTTACACACAAAATAAATAAATAAATAAATAAATAATTATTATGACAATAAAAGCTTATTGCCCTTTGGTGTCTGGCCAATGAGATGGCTTTATTACTGCAATTGTGCTTAATCTATAGAGGGGTTGGAATCCTGAAGGCATGTCACAAGAAGTGCTCATATGGCAGAGATAAAAAGAAAATGGAATTTTTCTCATTCTGTGGGTTTTCTTTTCACTCTAATGGTGATTTCTTTTGAAGTGCAGAAACTTTTCAATAATATGAGATCCCAGTTGTTGATTCTCTGAAGTGTTTCCTGTGCAGTGTGAATTTTGTTCATGAATTCTCTACCTACCCCTATGTCTCCAAGATTTCTACCTACCTTATCTTCTAGTAGATTTAGTGTTTCTGTTTTAATGTTTAAGTCTTTGATCCATTTAGACTTTAATTTTGTGCACGGTGATAGGCATGGATCTAGTTTCAGTCTTCTGCATGTGGAGAGCCAGTTTCTCCAACACGATTTATTAAAGAGGCTATCCTTCCTCCAATGAACATGTTTAGCCTCTTTGTCAAATATCAGGTGACTGAGTGTCTTTGTACCTATACTCGCATCTTCTAATCTGTTCCATTGGTTCTCAGGTCTATTTCTTTTCCAATGCCACTCTGATTTTATCACTGTGGCTTTGTAGTACAGTTTCAATTCAGGAATTGAGATGCCACCTGCCTTGCCTTTATTGCCCAGAATTACCTTTGCTATTCTAGATTTCTTCTGGTTCCAAATGAATTTTAGGAGTGTTTTCTCTAGATCTGTGAGGTATGTCAATATCTTGATTGGGATTGCATTAAATCTGTATAAAAGTTTGGGAGTATGGCCATTTTCACATGTTGTTTCTTCCTAGCCAAGAGCATGGAACATCTTTCCATTTTCTAATATCTTCTTCAATCTCCTTTTTTTTAGCATAGTATAATTTTCAGTATATAGCTCTTTTACATTTTTAGTTAGGTTGATTCCTAAGTATTTCATTTTTTTAGATGTTATTGTGAAGGGAGATATTTCCATAATTTCTCTTTCGGTGAATTTCTTGTTTGTGTACAGGAATGCTATTGATTTTTGAGCATTGACTTTGTATCCAGCTACACTGCTGAATTTGTTTATTACCTCTAGTAGTCTTTTAAAGGAGTTTTTTGGGTCTTCTATATAGAGTATCATGTCATCTGCAAATAGTGATAACTTAACTTCTTCCTTTCCTATCTTTATTCCTCTTATTTCTTTCTCTTGTCTGATTTCCCTGGCTATTGTTTCCAGAAGTATATTGAATAGGCGTGGTGATAGTAGACATCCTTGTCTTGTTCCTGATTTTAAAGTGAAAGCTTTCAATTTTTGTCCATTTAGTATAATATTGGCTGTTGGTTTGTCATAGATGGCCTTTATAAGGTTGAGGTAGACATCATGCGTTCTAAGTTTCTGAAGGATTTTAATCATGAACATGTGCTGGACCTTATCAAAAGCTTTTTCTGCATCTATTGAGATGACCATGTGATTTTTGTTTTTGGCTCTGTTGATGTGGTGTATTACATTTATTGATTTGCATATGATAAACCATCCCTGCATTCCTGCAATGAATCCCACTTGGTCATGATGTATAATCTTCTTGATGATTTGCTGCATTCTATTTGCCAGTATTTTATTGAGATTGGCCTATAGTTCTCCTTTTTGGTTGGGTCTTTCTCTGGTTTTTGTATCAGAGTAATACTTGCCACTAGGAATAATTTAAGGAGGATTGCTTTCTTTTCAGTTTCATTGAAGAGTTTAAGGAGTATTGACATCAAGTCTTCTCTAAATTTCTTGTAGAATTCAGCTGTGAATCCATCAGGACCTAGGCTTTTCTTTTCTTGTTGGTAAGTTTTTTATTACATTTTCAATTTCAATAGCAACCCCTCAGATAAAGGACTTACATCAAGAACATATAAAGAATTGAAAAACATCAACCCCACCCAAATTCAAAGATCCTTTCCAAAAATGGGCATCTGAGATGAACACACAGTTCTCATATAAAGATATTCAAATGCCAAATAAATACATGAAGAAATGTTCACCATCACTGGTCATTTGAGAAATGCAAATTAAAACAACATTGAGATATCATCTCACACCAGAAAGAATAGCTGCCATCAAGAAATCAACTGATACCAAATGTTGGCAAGGTTGTGGGGAAAAAGGAACACTGCTCCATTGTTGGTAGGAGTGCAGACTGGTGCAACCACTATGGAAATCAGTATGGAGAATTCTCAGAAGAGTAGGAGAGGAAACTCCATTCAACCCAGTTATTCCCCTCCTGGGTATTTTCCCAGAAGAACTGAGAAGTTCATATCACAGTGATATATGTGCACCTATGTTTATAGCAGCCCAATATGTAATAGCTAAGTCTTGGAAACAACCAAGATGCCCATCAACTGCAGAGTGGATGAAAAAGATGTGGTATTTTTACACAATTGAATACTACTCTTCTATAAAAAGGGATGATCTTGAGGCCTTCATAGGGAAATGGAGTCAACGTGAGGTCATCCTCATTAGTGAAATAAATAAGAATCATATTTATAAATATCACATTGTTTCTCTAGTGTAAAAAGTAATAAGAAATGTAGGAGTAATAAAACCCAAAATGTGTAATTGCTGCTGTATAAAAGCAAAAGAAAGTGCTCTAAAGGATATAACTGCATGTATGTTTAAGTGTGGAAGATAGATGACCATATTACTGTTTTTGTTAGATTGTTGAGCAGAACTGTTAACAGCCTCACTGTTTGAATGTCTACTCTGTGTGCTTCAATTTTGTCACTTGAACAACTATTTCCGATGATGACAGTATGTAACTTATCAAGTGGCGATTTCTTAGTGTTTTTGTTTTTGTTCTTGCCATTCTTTTATTTTTTCCCCTTGGAATTCCATATTGTTGCTACCCTTTTTCTCTTTTGTTTGGTTTTTGTTCTTTTTTCTCTTTAAATAAAGAGAAGAAGAAGAGAAAAAAGAATCATATTTATAATATCACATTGTGTCTCTAGTCAAAAAGTAATAAGAACTGTAGGAGCAATAAAACCCAAAATGCATAATTGCTACTATAAAAAAGAGAGCAAAAGAAAGTGCTCTAAAGGATATAACTGCATGTATGTTTAAGTGTGGAAGATAGATGACCATACTACTGTTTTTGTTAAATTGTTGAGCAGAACTGTTATTAGTATCACTGTTTGAATGTCTATTTTGTATGCTTTAATTTTGTAACTTGAACAACTATTTCCAAGATGACAGTATGTAACTTATCAACTAGTGAAAACCATTAGCAATTAAACTATACCAGAAAAACATGGAATTTCTTCTGGAAGCCTATAAAACAGATAACTTAGCTACCTTCCAAATGTATTGTTTCAGTCTTTCATTTATTATGAATTTATGAATTTACTTCTAAATTCTATAAACAAAGTTCCAAAACATCTACACTGGACACTCATTTATTTTTCTTTTCATTTATAAGAAGGTCGAGTTAAAACCCAAAACAATGAAATTTAGCTTTTATTAGACATTCTGGCTACCTAAAAAAATCAAAGTTGAGTTTCCAACCTTTCTTATTGTATCAAATAAGAATTTTCTAGTATTGCATAGTATTTTCCCTTTCAATGCACTGTACATAAAGACAGTGCATGAGTGGAAATTAGGAACAAATTTTCAAACTCATTTCTAAATGTCCAGATATTGTGCTTTTCAACTTATAATCAAATATTAATATTTTAATAATAAGAAACCACCTTAAAACATCAGCTTTATTAATGACTATATTGGATACAATATGATTAAATATTTTAAATGCTTATAATTTATTTCACAAAAACAGTTTCCTTAGGCTTTTTTATTTTAAAAATTCCCTATTTTTTACAATATTCAGACTGGTTTGTAAATGTTGATTTATGCAAATATATCGTACAGTTATATTTTTCCCAACTGGCAGTTTCTTTTCTTTTCTTTTTCTTTCCCTTTTTCTTTTTCTTTCTCTTTTTCTTTCTTTCTTTCTTCCTTTTTTTGTGTGTGTCTTTTTGAGACAGGGTCCTGCTATGCAGTTTGGGCTGGCCTTGAGATCGCTTTGTAACCCAGGCTGGTCTCGAATTAGCAAACACCCTCCTACGTCAGCCTCCTGAGTGCTGGGACCACAGGAGTGCACCACCACACCCAGCCTGGAAATCAGTTTCTAAATTTGATATTGCCCTTAGTTGGAATTTTTTGTTGTACAGTGCTCAGAAATCAGTGCAGTTGACTTAAATGAGTTCATCTCAACCTTCCTGGGATTGATTTTGGTTCATTGATGGTTCTCTGTAGTTCTGTTGATTCATCTCCACTTTTAAAATGAGATACATACAAGAGAAATACTGTTAAAATACAATAAAACAGAAAAGTCCAGTAAAACCACCTTATATGAAATTTATCTCTTACGTTGTGACATTTGAGCCTTTAGGTTGGTGAGTTGGACCACATATCAAGTGCTAACTGTGGAAATGGCTGTTTTCACAGGTAGATGTGTGACTACATAGAAATGATTGTAACCTAATCCTGATGGAATTTCACATATGAAGAAGTAATTTATTACATATCTGACCCATTAAATCTGATAAAGAAAAAGATTCCAGAAAAAAATTGTAGTGCCTCCTATAAATAACTTTTTGGATATGTGCTATTTTGAATGCCTCATCCCATTCTTTGTCAAATTAGAAAACTTTTCCATCAAACTAAAAATCAAATTGCATATTTTAAAGTTTAATTGAAGTTGCACTTTATCTGAATCAAAGATTGAAGTTTATTTTGGAATTTAAATGTAAGTTACATAACTGTGGAAAATAGTAGATAACTATTATCAAATTCTCTTTTAAAATGAACTCCAAAACTTTGGCAAAGTATGCTGTTAGGGTTCTTAGTGGCAAGAACTTCCAGGGTCCTCCAGTTCTTATGATTTCACTTACAACAGTCTTAACTTTTTTAAAAAAGTCAAATACATAAATACAGAATAAATAAGTGGTTGTCAGGGTTAGTGATAAGGGAAGGAGAAGCAGGGTAATACAGTCCAAATAATATAAAGTAGAAAACACGTAGGGTGAACAAGCTGAAATATCTAATGCACGGCATGAAGATTATACTTTATAATGTGTTGCATTCAGGATATTTTCACGAAAAGTAGATTAGAGCTTTTGCTGCAAGAAGGAAGAATGGCTAACTAATATAATGGACCAGTTAATTTTTTCTACTACAGTAACCATTCTACTATATACCTATATATACTATTTGTCTATACATCTTGGCATATACTTTAAATATACATGCTAACATTTACTCAAATAAAATGTTAAAAAATGAAAATTGATTGTAGAGTTTGACACAAGTTCCTTTTTTACTCCTAGTGGTGAAGTGGCTTCCTCAGTAAGCTGACACAGTTGTTATTTATTTGAGTGGAGGTTTACAGTGACCTCAGAGAAAACTTTCTTACCCCCAAACTCTTTCCCATACAATTGCCACATAATAACTAGTAGCTACCATTCTAGGTATTTCCCATTCTTTTAAGCAATTTCTTAGTGCAACAGAGTGACCACCAGCCTATTGAACTAGCTATAAATCTGTATATCCTCAATCTATTTGTCTTACGTACCAGGCCCCACGCTCAGTGGATCCTAAATACCTCTCAATCTTTCTCCATCCCCTGATGTCTTGCAGGGTCACATTCCAACTCTTAGGGTGTTGGAAGTTACCTTCTGATCCTTCTGATTTCTTGCTCATCTCTTCACTATCCCTTTTGTTTCAGCCACACTGAATTCTTATTTTGTGTGGAGCATTCCTGACCCTTTTGCAACTTCACTTGCTCTTTCTGGCTATTCCATAGTTTTCTTCTGATCAGGCTGGGGAAAACCCTACTCACCAGTTAGTATGCATTACAAATTCCATGACCCCAGTGAAGCCTTTCCCTGTTGGTCTCTTCCATAGTCTAGCAACACACATCTTAGAGCACATCCCACATTTTAGTACGTGTAATTACTCTTATCCATGCTCCACTAGGCTGCACTGCAAGAGAAGGAGGAGGGCTTCTTACTCATCAAGGTAGCTGTGAGGCCGCGTTGCACCTCCTTGTGCTTGCATACATGGGCTTGGCAGCAGCAGGTGCCCCATTCTTGTTTGGTGAGGAAATGACCAAATTTCAACACTGGTGTGAAATACCAATCCACTGCATACAGGACTGGGTTTTTTAGTGTGCATCCAGTGTGTTTATTAGTTATATTTCACTGGGACTGGAGGTACACAGAACTGAAAGGACACCATCGGCAGTAATTTACTTACCCAACAGTGGGAACAAGCTAGATCTTGTCAATGTGACTGATACTAAGAAGCTTATAATAGAAACTGAAGAAAAGAAGTAGGGAAGGAGAGCTTAGTTATGAACCTTTAATCATTTAAATGACTGCTTTGTGGATAAATAAATGATAAAAAATACTTGAGGTAAAATTCATACAGCATAAAGTTAAGCATTTTCAAGTGAAAATTCAATGGCTTTTATTACATTCACAATCTGGTGCAGTCAGGAGATGGTAGCGTGTTGGAATTAGATAAATATGTATTTTAATTCCATCCTCCTATCACTGTTTCATGCAGTGTCCCCTCAGCAAACACTCCGTAACACCTTCAGTCTTGAGGCAAATGCAAGGCCTGGATGTGAGCACTTTGTCTCAAGCCTGTCTGGTCTGAATTCCACCTAATTCTGGTATAATTATGTGATACTGACAGAGGGGTGGGGGTTGCCAGTCAGATGGGTGACAGTAGAGCAAGACCTGTATTTCTGCTCAGAAATTGGGGACAAGAAATACATTACCGTAGCTCCACTATATTGAATTTCCAATAAAATACGACACATGAGAACAATTCTCCCATTTTAGAGAGGAGCAATAAGCACAAACTACCTGAGTGGTATAAGACTGAGCCACACTAACTTCTGTCTGGCCTCCCAGTGAAGAGAGAGATCAATGTTCTCTCTCCACAGTATGGTAAATGTTGGTGACACTTGAGATTTACAAATATGTAGAATTTTGAGTCTATCTCCTTCAGCACTCTTTAATTATTAAAACACCCAACATAGAGCTATGGGATACCATTGTTGTCTAGGGCAAATATACAATCCTGCAGTCTAATCATCTATCACGTCTAAAATGTGATTAATATAGTCAATGACACAACCTAGAAATACAGAGACCATGCAGCTATGGACAGTATTAGTTAGTACATTGTAATGAATGTAATGAATGGTTTAAGAGGCTACACATCAAATACAAAAATCATAACTGGCAAACTTTGTTAATGTATTTTATTATTTTGCTTTTAAGAATATTATTAGATGACCATTCTTCCATAAGAAATTTATTTTTTATTTTATTTTGTAATTTTAGAATTAACCACAACTCCACATTATGAGGAACAAAAATAACTTTCAAACAATCATGAAGATCATATCGTCAAGGTAAGGTTGTCCTCATATTGTCCCCAAATGATTGGTCCTGTGTAATTTCAAATGACAAAAGGGAATAGGCTTCTACCACCTGCATAGACAACACCACCATAATAGAGCTAACAGGCTGCGAGGAGATTTATCTTGATACGCAGTACATGGTTTCCTTCCAATAATATCGTCTGTTGCTGGTTCATTTTAGGGCTTGATTTAATCGATTCCCTGAAACTAAATCACATTTTTGAGCTCCTGTAAAAATTCGGTGCTTTAACATTTCCAGAAAAGAATTCTTCTGTGAGAGGAGACATAAATTAGGCGTCACTCAGTTTATTCTGAGTTTCTCATGGGCAGAATTTTGATGAAATAATCTTTGGGAGGAAGCCTGCCCACCATAGTAGCATAATACAGTTTATCTCTGGGAAACAAACACATGGGAAAATAAGGAGTCTTTTGGGTGAAATTAAGGACAGATGAGAACTGCAAGTACTTTGCTGAAATGTGTATGCAGAATGTATCAGCTCCCCATCTTCCAGCTTCTTCTGCTTTGTTACCCTTTTGATTCTCTCACCTGCAAGGTCAGCAGCTCTAAGGAACGATTTATAAAGTTGCAGCTCGTATTGTGTTTGCAGTTCCAGAACCAACATGAAATTAAATCAGTCCTGAGTGCTGTAGAATACAAAAGCTACCGTCCTAGTTTACTGAGCCCTTCAAGACTCCTAATAAATCTTAGAAAGGTAGCATTCCTCCACTGACTGCCAGCTTCTCCCCTCACAAAAGGACCTTGAAAGGGAAACAACGAAGTTTTCTTTGAGGCTGTATTTTATACCATGGAGAATACACGGGAGTCACATTTTCAAGCTTCTTTTTCTAACCCTGGGGCAAGCACTTCGTGAGACAACATTAAATGAGCCCTTACCGGACTCCTCCACATTCCAAATGACCGGGGCCACACTGTATGAAAACACCCATGGAAAGTTGATGTACCTACAAAGAACTTTTATGAAGACTCAGATTGGAGTGGCTGGGAAGGAATCTGAAGCAGATTCCGTCACATGGAAACACTGAATTACACTCAACAATAATTCACAATTTCCAGTGTTTTAAATTTAACCTTAAATGTTTTGTCAGATCCATCTAAAATCTTAGGGTGTGGAGTCAGTCACTGAGTCTTCACCCATTGCCATGTGTCATATGGTAATTTACAGCTTGATCCCTTGTGATTGTTACTTGATGGGTTAACTCACCTAGGCCATGGAACCAGGGTACTCAGCTGTTGCTTAAATATTGGTCTAATTTTCGCTGTGGAGGCATGGTCCAAATGTGAGTTAATGCTGAAATCAGTAAGTTCTGGGGTGCTGCACAGTGACACTGCACACCCTTAAGATATGCAAAGCCTTGGGTTCAACACAACCTCCAGGAAAAAAAAAACACATGCAAATCAATAAAGTTTGAGTCATGTAGGTTATACTTCATAATATGAGTGAGCCTCCTCCAATCAGTTAGAGTCCTGACGAGGAGGGAATTCTGTCTCCATACTAAGCTGGAATGCCAGCTCTTCCCTGGGCCTCCAGCCTGCAGGCCTGCTCTACAATGTTTAGACTTGTCAACTCCCCTATTTGCATGTACCAATTCTGCAGCCTAATTTTGTCTATATGCTTCCACCTTTGTGCATCTGTTTGTCTCCTGCACGTGTATATCTATGGCTACTTTCGGTTCTGTTTTTCCTGAACCCTAACACAACCCATTTTACAAATGAGAATGCAAAGACTCAGAACAGTAAAATAATGTGCCAAAGGCCACATGGCAGGGCAGAGCCTCGTTGCCCTTGTTTCTGGCCATCTGCTCTGCAGGCTGGTATTTCCACTCCTCCCAGCCAGCAACCATGTGAGAGGCATGGGAAGAATTAGATGTGTTTAATCCTGTCGTCAGTTTTATTAGGTTCTTCACTTTAGCCTGAGCCAGGGAAGCTGATTCACTCAGGATGAATGTGGCCACCAATGTGTTATTTCCCTCAATCTAAACACAGCCTCAGGCACACTTCATTGATCATGCCTTGGAGTTGAAAGGTCCCCTTAGTGCAGTCCCACAAACACTGTTTCTCAGGCAGCCTTGTGCTGTCAACCACGTTTCCTGATCTACCCTGATTAGATACATAAACAGCTTCAATAAAGCACAGTCTGAGCTTTGCTGTTAAAAAATGTAAGATAAGACTTCCATAAAGATTCATCAACAAGAGAGGCACTGTCGGAATTAGGGAGCAGCTGTGGGCCGCTGGGCATTCAGGCCTCCTTTTTTTTTCTTTTTCCAATGTTGTAAGAAAGGTCATGGGCAAACCACCATGGTTTATAATCATGTTTTCATAGTGCCTGGAGAGTCCTTAGGAGAAAGAAAGGGTTAAAATAATTGAGCTGGTTTGGAAGTACTCTTGCATTAATGGCTCAGGACAAACTGGATATTACTCAAGGAAACCTGGTCTTTGTGTTTGCTAGGAAGTGTTAATCTGTCCCAACTTTCCTGCAAGGTGTAAAAGCTAGTAGAGAAAGATCAAGAAATGGCCTGGAATACAAAGGACTTGTTAGATAGGGAAATGAATAGTAAAAACAAAGTGTCTGTACCCTCAAACCATTATGCATGCTTCAGACCCTTTGTGTACTATGGGAAATATTATGGGCCTTTATTGTAAGTACCTGTGTTTCTTTGTTAAGGGTCTCAAACTCCCCTTCTAACATTTGCCCTCCCCCAAAAGGACTAGATTATCTAAAGAATCGTTCCCACTCCAAACTCTCAGTTTCAGTTTTAAAGAGGAAAATGTTAGCTAAGAGTAAGGAAAGGAGAAAGTTAACATAGTGAAGTTTTACTACTAATACATATTAATATTTTAATGCATTCAATGTTTCTATATAATTTCGAAAAGATACTTTGCTCAAAGAACTAATAAACTCACTTTAAAGATCATTTAACAGTTTTCTTAAATTTATCAATACACTTTCAACTTACTACTAAAATTAATCACCCCTATGTATTGAACATTTATTGTGTACCAAGCACTATTGTAAACACTTTACACAAATTAGGTGAGAAAAAGTCTTTCCACAACTGAGAAGCTTGTGTTAATGTAACCAATGTCAAATATAAATATATCTTCCATTTTCCAAGAAAATACTTTTAGATTCTTGGAATGATTATAACTAGAGATTTTCCATGTCTGGCTATGCATTAGAATCACCTCAGAAGCTTCCAAAAGAAAGGCCAGTTCCTGAGTCATATCCCATGCTGCCGAATCTTTAAAGAGAAATCCAGGGATCTCCCTGCCCAGCAAGGAAGGTGCTGATTTTACCACCTCTTCCATAGAAGAGGTAAGTGAGTCTTGCCGTGTTAATAGCATCCTGGAATGATACTGAGGGAAAGTGAAAAGCTAAGTGCAAACACATGATGATCTGTAGGATTTTTCTAAAGTCCCATTTAGTTGATCTTACGCTGTTTGTGCTTCTGTGACAACACATTTTCTTGTTTCATTGAAGAATACATTTGGGGAATTGGAGCCACGTCTCTAAAGCATTTAGAAAAAATTTGTATATTAGACTGTCATTTACTTGTTCCTCTAGATCAAATGTCCATGGTCTTGGTTTCTACGTGCAAATGGTTTTAACTATTAGACGGAGAAGACAACCCCATACTGATGTGGATCTGAACATGGCCATATGAACAACAGGGCCATCAGTGTTTCCCGGGGGCAGAGTGAACTTGCTCTGCCCAGGGTACCTGTGTCATTCTGCTCCTGTACTGTTTGCTCAGCCCTGAGTCCCCAGGATCCCTTGGGCACTGCCTCTAGCTTTTGCCTCCCTGGGGCTCTCTAATGGGAGAGTAGCAGCTTCCCCCAGCCAAGACTCAGAACAGAAGTTCAGGGTCAGAGTGCGATGGTCCCATTCCTGATTAAACACAAATGCTTCATGCTAACAAAAAGTGAATTTGAAAGAACCCCAGAATGGAGAAAGCTCCACAGTCCTTGACATTGGCTTGCTTGACACAGTATTGCTGCACAGACCCATAGGAATTGGAAACAACAGAGTATTCTTAGCTTTCCATCTGCAGAACCAAGGTCTATACCCTATTTTAAAGTTACCACAATGTAGTTCCTTATATTTTCTAAGAAAAGAAACTTTATATTATAAATATTATTCTCAGGGCCTTTGAGGTAATGGTAAGTTATTTCCTTCATTCTGCCTTAATTCCCAAGAACACAATGCTGAAATAAACAGACCCGCAGTTTACTGTTTAAGGTTCTGAAGTAGTAATCTGTAAATTCAGGCAGTTCTGCAATCCATAGAATAGATCTGTTTTGGGGAAAGATCATTCTGTCTTGCAGTGCATTGCATGCATGTAATTTCCTGTTTACTCAAGGTAAAAGAGAGTCCTGCTACCACAGACTGGAGTCAGACATAAGCTGTTTGCATCCATGAAAACCAAAGTTATGAGGACAATCTCGGTTTTTTAAACAAACTGTGTTTACTCCAACCTGTATGGGGTTTACCCTGCCCATTTCCTTCATCATGTTTGTGCTCCATTGCTCTATTTACATATTTCTTCCAAAACTGGTTCTATAATTGCAGCTGTGTACATTGTGATCTCCTCCCATGACAGTGTAACACTTTTCACACTGTGCAATAGCTACCTTATCATATGCCCAACTTAATCCTTTTCTGCTACTCTCTGACAGTTTCCTGGTAACATCTAAAATGTGCATGAAGTACAATGTCTAAAGTTCATAAAATAAATAAATAAGATAATTGTCTGCATCTGTAAGTTCATGGTATTCGTGTCACTGAATGTAAGTTTAGTTAAACTGTAAGAAATGTCAGTCTCTCTAGCGTCTAAGCACATAGACTACTGAGACTGAGCCTTGCAAATCCTTTGAACTCTAACCATTATTAGCAGTTAGAGAGGTCTCTGCACTGCCGACTGACTAGACTACCAATAAGTAGCTATGTGCCTTATTTCAGAATGCAACTACGACCGCCTCCAAAGCAAGTACCCAAGAAATGCTGTTTTCATTTCTGACTAATCTTCCTATTTTCAGATATGATGCTGACTAATCTTCCTATTTTCAGATATGATGCTGATTGGACTTTCAGAAATGTAAAATAAGGAGGTAGCTTAAGAATTAGCAAAGGAGAAATTGACCCGGCCTGGAGGATAAGCATGTGGGTAGCTACAGCACATTTTGAGAGTGTCTTATAATTTTATAACTACATGTATGAATAGGACCATGCACAGTGACAAGAGATAATTAGGCTAGATTTTCTGGAAATTCTAGGGACCAGTTAAGCAAAGACTCTTCACAGTTTCTATTTCTATTCTGAATCAAGTTTAATCCTTGTAGTACATCATAGACTTTGACAAATCCCTGAGCATATTCTCCTATAATCTAGTGTTTGTTATCCTCGGCACTGTTGACATTTGGAGCCATATTTATTCTTTACTATGGGAAGCTGTCCTGTACATTTAAGGATATTTATCATCAGATTAATTAGATGCAAATAGTTGCTCCCATAGTCCAGTTGTAACAATCAAATTATGCTTGCCCTCCATTTTTCATAACCCATTGAATACCACTGCTTCAAATTATGCTTTTGAAACTGAAGAAGGCAGAGAGCAAGCAGCATCTCCATCAGTGGAGACCAAGAGCATATACTTCTTTAGGCAATGGGTGTAGACACCCATTCCCCACTCCCAAGAGAACTTCCAGCCAGGAATAAGGCAATCTAAATATAAAAAGACTGAATAAAGAATATTGAATATAGAAATGAGAGGGAGGAATCAAAAGTAACCAACTGGGGAGACACAGTTCACACTGGGGAGCTGAAGCATATTCTCAGTTACACACAAGATCTGAGTCACACTGAGTCAGCTTTCATCTGTCATTTCCCAGAGAATATTAAGCTAGAGCTACACTACTCTCTGCCCTCCATGGAGCAAGAGGCGGCAGAAGGAAGAATTGATGGGGAAAGAGAAGAAGGTTGTGAAGACAAGCTGGGTTAGGAACAGGAAGACATTAAATTAGGTAAGGATTTTTAGTGTCCATAATGAATGGTTTATTACCTAGAACTGGCAATAAAAGAAGTATCTTCAGGACTAGACTTCAGAAATAGTAAAATTTCTTTCAGTCTATAATTTACCAGGTGCCAAGTCCTCCAGAAGTCCTATTACCAGCTGCTGCTGCTTGGCTCTTGGGTGCCATCCAGAGTCCCAGTCATTGAAGGCTGGCACCATCGGCAGTGCTGCTGGGAGGTGGTGGGAATTCTGGAAGTAGGGCCTCCTGGAAGATGTCAGGCCATGCGTCACACAGCCCTGAAGAGGACCTTAGGGCCCTGGTTCTGCTTCTTCTCTCCTTGCTTCCTGGGCTCTTGAGAATGGGCCTCCTCCGCCATGTGCTTCCACTTAATGTCCTATCCTGTTCCTTCGCAGTCCAATGCAGCAAGGGCAAGTAACCATGGACTGGAACCTCTTAAGCAATGAGCCAAGAGAAACATTTCCTCCTTTTAAACTGATTATCTCATGCATTCTGTTACAGTAACAGGAAGCTAACTAGCACCCACTTTAAGGTTTTGAAGCTAAATAAAAATGACAATGTTCTCTGCATATAAATTACCACCATCACCCAGGGGTGGTGGCATATTTCAGTGTCCTAGCACTTGGGAAGCTGAGGTAGGAGGATCACTGTGAGCTCAAGGTCTGCCTGAACTACATAGCAGAACCCTACCTCAAAAAATAATTGAATTACCATCATGAAATTAAACATCTCAGTAGAAAAGTAACATGACTTGCAGTAGAAAAATATTAGCTTTTATCCAGAGACAACCAGATTATCCCAGCTCTTTTCTGTTTGGGCTTCTTGATCAATAAATGATTCCCTTCATGGGTATTATAGTCTTACTTATTATGTTTCTTTTACTAAATTTATCCTATATCCCGCAATGATGAGGTACATTACTGCACATTTGCCTATCTAGATGCATTGAGGCAATAGTCACAACTCCTACACTGCTGCTTCTGAGCCTTTGAAAGGAAGCATTAATAGATGGAGCTGTACTCATAGGAAGAGGACCAAAGTACAGAGAGGTCTGTATAGGGTATTTGGTGGAAATGAGCATGTATAGTGAGAGAAAATTAATAATAAAGTAATAGAACACTCACTAAAAACTTTCAATTTAGAAAACTAAAGAAAGGCACCCTCAGAAGATAAGGCAGAAGGATTGCAAGTTCAAATCCAACTGGGCAACTTAGTGACTTAGCAAGACTTTGTCTGAAGAAAAGTGACTTGGATGTAGCTCAATACCCCAGGTTTTAATCCCCAGTATTAAAAAAAAACTAAAAAAGAAAAATTTAGCATTAACCAAAAAAACTGGCTAGGTTAGGAATCAGATATGAGGTTAAAATATGGACCATCTCTCTAAGACTTTATATGTGGTGACTAGATGCCTATATTGCTAGTCAGATTTCTGTTGCTTTGACAAAATACCTGAGGAAAAAAACTTAACAAGAAGAAAGGTATAGTTTGGTTTACAGCTCCAGCGGTTTCAGTCTCTGGTCAGTTTGCTCCATTGTCTTTGGACCTACAGTAAAACAGAATATTATGGCAAGGTGCAAGTAGCAAAGGAGGCTGCTCACTTCATGGTGAACGGGAATAAAATGGAGAGTGAGAGACAGAACCGGGCAAAGAGAGGCCAGACTGCCAGTATCCCCTTCAAGGCCGCTATCCAAAACCCCAACTTCCTTCTGCTAGGTTCTACCTCTTAAAGGTTTCACCACCTTCTAACAGCACCATAGGCTGGGGATAAAGCCTTTAACTCGGGACCTTTTCCAGACATTCAAAATCTGAACTATAGCAGTGGCTGTCAGTCATGGAAATATTAGAAGAGATCTGGAGTTGGTTAAAAGAAAAACAGAGAATTCAAAAACCAGAATTATAATCAATTTACTTATTGATAGTATACATGGGCCCCAGTAAACAATAGCTAAAATAGTGAAAAGAGGCAAGAATAGATTAGGTGGTATTTTTATTCTATATTGAGGTTCCCTTATAGCCCAAATGCCATTATTAATGACATTTAAGCTGTGTTTCCAAAACTTATTGTCAATCACTACCATCTAGTGTTAACCAGCTGAATGGATTTTTCCCTGTCTTGCTTCCCCAAATTCCTTTCCAGCCCTATGTAGTCTAAAATGGAGCATACCAAGCATCTCTCCGGAACTTCCAGCCTTGCACTGTGATATCTGTGTCCTGAAAATCTGTGTGATTTCCACGCACCCAGACACAGCTGTGGTTTGGTGCGTGTTCTCCTCTTCTGCTCATGTTCCCTGCGCTGCTATCATTAGTATGTGCTGCTGTCTGTGGACTTGGCCTTCAGACACTGCTGTCTCATAGGGCTCGTTGTGTCTGCTGATGAGCAGCGAGTCTGTAGCAGAAAGCTTGTTGCTCAGAAATAAATTGAAGAGATGACTAAGGAAACTACCTCTCTGTTTCTGCTGATGAATCTAAACATTCACTTTAATGAAATTTCAAAGAAAAGACTCTAAACTTTGTGTTAAAGAAATATTTGAGTGCCACAAGCTCTGAAATATTAAGATAAATATGAATTTGCTTTCATGTTTGTCTTAGAACTATAAGAAATATGTCTCCGGGCATAAAGCAATGACCTCTGTTTTAAAAGTTTTAAATGAAGTTATTCATATAAATATTATAACTGGATTGAGATTATACAGAATTTTTTTAAAAAGGTAGGGAATTACCACTAGTTAATATATTGCATATTGTTGTCTGTAGCATCCCTATCCTTTTTTTCTGTTTTGCTTTTTTTAAAAAATAAAAAATAAATATTATAATTGTTTAAGTGAACTTGTCAAGCAACAAAAATCAATAAAGCATTGTATTTAAACTATCTAAAAATGGAATAAAAACAATTTACTCATAAGTCTCAAATTTAAATAGTGCTTGTAAATCTCTTTTGATTTGTATCAGGTTTCATTTTGAGCAACTGCTGGATCCCATCGCAACTGATGTTAAAATATAGAAAATTCAAAAATGCATTTGTAATACGTAAATATAATTATTGCTGTGTTTCATGTTTAGAAGAACATTTATCTGAAGAGCAAATCAACTTCTGCTGTCAGGCCACTGAGCTAGAAAAACCCAGAATTTGGCTGAAAAGCATTTTGCATCACTTACAGAGAGGTGCTAGAACAGGAAAACCCCTTACTGTGTTCACTTAGTTCATCTACTCTTCCTTCATAGTTTGAATGCTTGTCCCTTCCAAAGCTCATGTTGAAATTTAATTGTAACAATGGTAAGAGGTGAGATCATGAAAAAACAATCATTCTATATAGCTCTACCTGCATTGGTAGGATTGATGCCTCTATAAAAGGGTGAGTTTGACTCCTTCATGCCTCTCTCTCTCTCTCTCTCTCTCTCTCTCTCTCTCTCTCTCTCTCTCTCCTTCTCTCTTCCCTTTCACTGAGAAATGGTACAGCAAGAAGTTCCCGACCAGAAGGTGGCACCTCGATATTGGACTTTCCAACCTATGGAACTGTGAGAAATTTCTGTGTATTAGAAATGATCAAGTGAGTGGCACTGTGTAATAGCAGCAAAAAATGGATTAAACATCATCCAAACATTTCCGTATTGGTCAGAGTTCTCCAGAGACCCAGAACCAAGAGGAAATGAATACATGCATCAAAAGAAGTTTATTATAAAGCACTGGTCCATGCAATAATGGAGCTGGAGAAATCCTAGGATTCTCTGCCTGGAAGCTGAAGCTCTAGGAAAACTAGCAGTGAATTTCCAACCCAGACCTAAAAGCCTGAGAACCAGAAAGTCCATGATGTAAGTTCTGGCCAAATACCAGAGATTCAAGACCTGGGGGTCAGTGCCAGAATAAAGATGAAAGTGGATGTTCCAGCTCAAGCAGAGAGCAAATTCATCCTTTCTCCATCTTTCTGTTTTGGTGCAGGCCTTCAATGGATTTGGTTAAGGCCTCCCACCTTCATACAGAAGCTCTTTACCCAGTCTTCAGATTTAAATGTTAATCTCTACTGGGAATGCCCTCATAGACTATCTAAAATAATGTCTTACCAGTTCTTTGGGGATATCTTAGCTCAATCAAGCTGATGCCTAAAATCAACCAGCAAAGTTTCTTTCAGTTGTTCTTTATTCTTCTGGCATATTTTAAAGGCTATTTTTCTCTAACTATTTGAGACTGGATTTTAATGCAATTTCTAGAATCTGGAGTAAAAGTTTTTTGTAATGCCATCCATTATTTCTGTGATCAGTGGGTGCACTGGGCTTTCCCATATCAGCTTGAGAAATGATTGTTAAATATTCAGAAATTTTACAAATACCCGTAATGAATTTTCTGCCCTCGCTCTCAGTGCTTTTTTTCCTAAGGTTATCAGAACAAGGAGAAATAAGAACAGGTATTGTTGAAAAATAAGTATAGTCGCAGCCATGGATCAGCAGGTATTGTACTCAAGGAGTGAGCAGAGAGTTAGGGGAGAAAATGAGACAGAGCTCTGGGAGTGAAAGCACACATAACAGCTCTTGTAAGTTATTAATGCACAGCAAAGTAAGCTTGCCTTCTCCAGTGAAACACACATGTACATTCACACACACACACACACACACACACACACGCTCACACACACGGCAGACTCCCAAAGTTTGCTCTAAAGGAAATCCTACTAGTAGGGAAGGAAGTGTGGTTGGATCATGCAGTGCAAAATGCTGAAATCTGATTCTGATTAGAAGGTTCTTCTCCTACCATCATGTCCTCAAGTACCTTCTGCTTCCTCATTTAAATACTCTCATCTACATGGGAGAAAAATTCTTGACTCGATAACTACCTCAGAGGTGAAACATGGATAAGATGTCCCAAAATAAATGAGAAACCCTTGAGAAAATATATATATATTTCCTTATATATATTATATATAATATATATTTATATATATATAATAGATATATATCTAATATATATTTCTCTCTCTATATATATAGAGAGAAATGTATATAATATATATTATGAATATATATATATACATATATATATTATATAGCCATAAAGCTAAGTAGATTGGCTTGGAAAAAAAAATACTTGCTCTCTAGGGACTTTCAAATGGGATAGCATCCCCCATGGATTTTCAGAAAGAAAAGACTGACTGCTTTATGTCATTTGCTAGTTTTAATCTATCTCTAGACTGATCTGTCTATATAATTTTTCGGTTCTTTTAAACTCTTGTGAATAGCTATCCCTTTCACAGCCCTGACTGAGTCGTCTTTCTGCCTTGAGCTAATGCTTATCCTCTCTGAAACATTTCTATTACAGGTCTCGAAGCTGCCTCATCAGTGACACCATCAGTGCTCTTCCTTTTAGACCTTTCCTTCAACTCACAGCTATCGTAATTTCATAATTTTCCTTATGAACCGCTATAGCCATTGCTAATCAATTGTTGTAATACGTTGGTCCATTCTTTCAAATAACACACAATTGAGCAGAGCACATAGGTACATGAAGTATGAACTGTATTTCCCAACCTCTTTAAAGCAAGACAGAAGCATTTTATTAAGTTCATGTAATATATAAAAGAAGAAATTAAAGTACAATGTGCAGAGTTCAGGAGACTTTAAGGAGACAGCTGGTATAATCCTCCTTTGCTGTTTGTTTCCTTTTATCAAGTCTAGCACATGGATGCCAACAGTAGGAATCTCGAGGATAAGGATCATATGCCTTGGATGTTTGGTTGGTGATCAAAAAATGCTGCAGGGCAGAGTTCCCTCATAGCGCTAAGCCACTCAGCTCTAGACTGTTTGTGTCAGACAGAAATATACTTTTTGATCGTATTATCTCTCAAGGTATGGTTGATTTGAGTTTTGCTTTTGTCAGACAGATCTGTCTGTTATGAGTTGAATTGTATGCCCCTTGCTCCAAAGTTCATATGTTGAAGTATTATTCATAGTGTCTCAGAATGTGACCCTCTTTGGAATTAGAGTTATTACAGATTACAATTAGTCAAGATGAAGTCGTTAAGGTGGACCCTAATCTACTATGACTTAGTCCTTATAAAAGGGAGAAATTGGGGCACAGAATGCTATGTAAAGAAGCAAGACAGAGTATGGTGCTTTTTCTATCACCATGGAAGGTAGAAGAGTACCAGCAAATCAACATAAGCTAAAATAATGAAACAGATTTCTCTTTGAGTCTTAAGAAGGAATCAGCTCTGTTGATCCATTAATCTTAAAATTTTGGCCTCCAAAACTCTAAGGCAATAAATTTCCTTATTTAAGCCACACAGTTTGGGATATTTTATTATTGCAGCCTGAAGAAATGAATATATTACTCGATACTCTTAAATGCTGCCTAAAATAACCTTACATTAATCTAGGGCAACACTCTTGCCATTTGGGAAGCAGTAACTACATACACACTGTGTAACCACCTGAACATCATCAAAATCTCTACCATAGTCACTGCTTGGCAGTATGGCTAAATTTCGGTTCATCTGGAATGTCAAAGTAAAGGAATTTTGGGCTAGCTATCCTACGATGATACAGCCCTATTGCACAGGAACGTGTTAGCCAAACTCAAATGTTTGTGTTCTTTCATTCTACAAACCAAATATTTTCATTCCAATGGGGCAACTTTAAACATCTCATCCAAAATGTATTCACCATTATTGGCTATTCATTGTCAATTATTGAATGAATAAATAAGCAAGGTAGTTCAACAGACAAGGCGGTTCTTAGGAATTACGTCAGTTCTTTCCACTAAGTACTGGGCTATAGTGTGTGCAATGGTTTCGATGCAGTTTGTTTCCCCAAAGTTTCATGTATTGAAAAATTGGTCCTTAAAGTGGCAGTGCTGAGCGATAGTGGACCTTAAAGAAGTAAAACCTGCCAGTAGGTCCTTAGGTCCTCAGGGGTATGCCCTCTGAAGGGGTCATAAAACCTTGGTCTCCCTCTTCATTCCCAGTTGGTGATGTGATTTCTTTTTCTCACATGTGCTTATGCCGTTGCCTTTGCCATAATGTGATGTAGCCACAAAGGCCCTCGCCAGAGCTGAGCAGATTCTGGCATCATGCAACTGGACTCCAAACTGTGAGTTAAATAAACCTCTTCTCTTTATGCCTCAGGTATACTGTGATAGTAGTGAAAAACAGACTAGTATTGTTTATAAAGATTGGCTCTGCAATCCTATACCTCTAACTCTAATCCCATGCTATTATTTTCTAGCTGCATGATCTTAAGGAAATTACAAAACCTTTTTATATTTCAGTTTTCTCAGCTGTGAATAGAGAATATAATGATTACTTCTTTATAAGGCACACATGACTTTGTTTTTCTGTGTTACCTAGAAATAGCACAGGCCATGATGCACTGCATTTGCTTTGTGCTGACTCACAATGACTGGGGGTACATATATTTTATGGTTTTTCAAATATCCCCATCTGCACATCCAGTGATACCATGTTGGTAGCTTGAGATGAAAGTATCACAGTTTTGTGTCACAAAAACTGGCAAATACCATACATTGGGAAAGCTTGCCAGTTTACCATCAGTTAGACAACACCAGTAAGTTCTGTATAAATGTTGGCATCGTTATTATTATTATTATTACCCAGTAGGTATTTCTACTCTCTTGTGGTTTTGAGAAGGGATTTTGCTAGTTAAATAAAAGCCTTACTCTATAATATTTTGGTTCCATGAAAGCAGAAACTTCTCTTACTCTTTTATCTTCCACACCTAGTTTAGGCCTAGAACAGAAGGGTACTCATAAATATTTAGAGAAATAAATAAACGAATGAAATTTTCCCAAACATTTTCTTTTTCATATCTACTTCATCTTTTTCTCCAAACTACATTTTGATGTTCATAACTCCCATTTTATCTTCATTATCTTGACAATGAAACTGAAATTCAGAGATGCGTAATTAATGATTTACCTCTTTCATCATGTTATTTCCATTAAATGTGTGTTTCTCAATATGTGTTCCACAGATGGTGGATTCTGAAGAATATTAATAGCAACTATGTGCCAGGGGAATCATAGATAAATTAGTTTGGAAATAGTGAAGCAAAAAAGAGGGAGGGAATTGGTTTGGTCCATCCCTTGAAGGTTTTAGAGGAGTGTTACTAAGCCAATTTGCGTCATGAACTTTCAAATGAGTAAGGGGAAAAGTAGTTGTGGTTTTGGTTTGTTTTTGTTTCTTTTTATGAAGCATTCAGCAAGATTAGTGAGAAACATTGCTATGACAGTGCTTCTCAGGCTTTCATATGCACAGATTGCTACATGTGAATCACCAGGGGATCTTGTTGAAATGCAGATTCTGATGCTGTGAGTCTAACTGGAATCTGAAGCTCTACATTCAACAGTCCCCAGAATCCCTATGATGTTGGTCCTCAGTTCATACCTTGAATTGCAAGGCAAAGAAGAACATCACAGAGTCAAGAAGAAATACTTTATATCACACTGGAAAATCAATGAGTGAACCATCAGGCTTATTCTCAAGACCAACTGTTTAACTACTGTACTCTTTAAAAGGCAAAGGGAATAAGAAACAAATCCATAAGAGCCTGTTACAGTGAGGCTAAATTTAAATAGACCCAGGACTAAATTTAGCTATCTTAAATAAGGCAGGTATTGATGATGTTGTCTGAAGTCTAGGTGATGAATTGTTAAAGGGATCCACACATGCTTCCAGCCCTTCAGTTTTGCTTATGGACCATGTGACTACATTTTGTTATTAAAAGCCGGACAAGAGAAGAAAGCCAGGCACAGTATTGTTTCAGACTCAGTTGTTATTTTCTCTCTCTATCCACAACCTCAAATTCCACAGGTTGTGAGTTTGAAAATAACTTTAATAATTTAAAATGGAATATAAATGGTAGTAGTTAAAAGGGTAAAATGTAGACAGAGATTTTAAAAAAAATGAACCTGAGTCAGATATAGAGACAACACTAGGGAATGTAAACAGCTATTGAAAGGCAGCACAAACCCTCCTCTAACCTCAGAAGCTCATTTTCTGGCCCTGTTCAGCAGTCCTTCAGGCACTGTTCTGGGCTGGGGACTTAATTTTGGCACCTGTGTGACTCTAGCAGCTGCTGTCCCCTATAAGCTTCATCAACTTAGCAGACTCTTCTCTCTTGATTCTTTGGAAACTGTGTTTCAATGACATTTGTAGATAGATCACACAATTTGTAAGCATAAAGCTGGGATTACACTAATGGAGGTGTGATAAGACTCTCCCACAGTATTTCTATCAATGATTAATTTCTACTAGTTATAGCTTGACATATTTTGATAATTCATTTAAAACAAAAAGGTTAATAAATCATGACTTTCTTGTAGATCAAAACCTTTATCAGTGTAAGCAATAATTGTGCCTAACTTCCCTGGCGTTTGCAGAGTTACGTTCATTTTGCCACTCATGATGTTCCATTTTCCTGTTTACTCCCTTCTCTTTCTGTAGTATTTCAGATTATCTTCAATAATTAAATTTCATAACCCAGGTGAGGAATATTTTGTCAATCACTGAAATTTATATTTATTGCCAGAGCTGACAGGCTTTGTTTTAACCTATGGAATCTTGTTTAATGTTTTTGAGTCATTATGGGTCTGGACTTTTCTTCTTTCTTAGCTTTTTTATATTGCCTATTTTATTCATGTTCATCTTTTATGTAAATTATATTATCACTTACCCAATAACTTCTAAAAGATAGTACTTTATATATCCTTAAGTTTCAAATTATCAAGTATGAAAGTGTCCTTACCTTTGATTTGAATAGAGTTGACCATTTTCTAAATAAAATTCATGATTTAATATACTTACCACTATCTGCTTCCCATTTGTAACTGTGCAATGCATACATTTTGACTCTTTAAATAAAATCAGTGATAAATAATACAAGTTTGATCTACTGGTATGCAGCATTTGATGTGGTCTTTGAAATTTAAGCTTAAGTAGTAATAATTTGTGAAATAGTCATTTTCTCATAAAATCTGCCCAGGCATCCTGTGCCATAGCACATTCGTTTTCCCATTACAAGATTTGTTGGTTAACAAGCATTTGTAGGTGTTTCTTGTTCCAAAGCTTGGCCTTGGCACAGTCCGTTAAAAATGTTTTAAAATATCATAAAACAACTATTCAGTGCTCAGTAGACTTCAGAGAACATTCTTTTCATGTTTCAGCTCTGTATTTTATTGCTCTTGCTTATCTAGTGAGACTGTCACATATGTCAGATGGTCCTCTTCATTAGAATGAAAAATGAAACAAACGATGCTTTTTCCATTACCTTAAATCCTGAAATAGCCAAAATATATACACAGGGCATCAGAAGAACAAGGTGTTTTCTTTTTTCTAACATAGTTTAAAAGTGCAACACAGACAACCTAAATCCAGCTGGGAATACTGTGGATCATGGTGTTATTAGCTAAGCAGATCTGAAACCCCTGTGTAGAGCAGACTATTTACAAGGAAGGTTAAGGTGAAACATATATTTAAGCTCTTGCCTTAAATCTTCTCCTTTGAAGGATATGATAACTGCTTGGTGACTAAGTGGTTGTATTTTTTTAATCTATGATACATTTATTGTTTAATTTGAAACCATTTGACATTTTTATATCAGTTAAAAATTTTAAATTTCACACATAATATCCCATATATTAACAATACCCCATGTGTGATCCTACTCATCTGATTATGTAATTAAAGTGCTTTGTCATTTGAAACATATTGTTTGAAACAGATTTTTGTATTTAAAGATTATCTTTAATAGTAACAGTATAATCACTTGTGAATAGTTTCCTGATTGTTACTTTTTAAAATGTTTAATTACATCTATAAATCTGTGCACTTAAACAAATTAACTGCTTATAATTTGTGTATATGTGCATGAAGACTTTAGCAAAAGATTCACCTAAAAGAAAATTAATAATAAATGAATACATTTAAAATTGTGCTTTATTTTTTCAATTGTGATTCTAAATTGTTTAATCAAAGCACCCATCCTCATTTTTTTCTCACTTGTCTTCTCCTCAAAGACTTACTGACATTTTGACTCTATTAGTGTGCTCCTTAAATTAAACAACTTAACATTTGAAAATAGAACAAGTACTACCAGCAATTCATGTTTGAAATACTTAATTAGACTTTTTTATATTGCCTACACTCATAAATTGATAAAAATTTGAAATCTCTGATGTTTTGTTAATAGATATTATGTTGAGACCCCTTTAGTGGTTTTGGCCACATCTATTTTGAAACATGATATAGTAGCATACCAATTATAGGAATTAAAGGAAGACAAAATATAAAGTCAGATCTTGCACACTGAATACAGTGTTGGAGAGGGAAAAACCATTCCCTTCTCTTGCAAACTGAGAAGAAATGGCAGAATTTAGCGCAAGACTACAGTATTTTACCTTCCCTGCAGGGATGCTTTGGCTCACTACCTTTATCGTCTTATTTAAATGTAAATAAAAAATATTTTTTAGCAAATCTATAATTGGGAAAACTTCCAAATGTTACCGGGTGGTGTGTATACTTTTTAGTAATTAGGATTGAACTCAGGGCCTTCACACTGAGTACATCCTTGGTCCTTTAAAGTTAAAAAAAAGTTATTCTTCAATTTTGAGATAAAGTCTTGTTAGTTGCTAAGGTGCCCAAGTTGGACTCAAACTCATAGTGCTCCTAGCTCAGCTTCCCGGAGCTGATAGTCTGTCGCTGTGCTTGGCGTAGTGCACATGTTTTGATAGTTCAGTGTTGTAGCTCTCCAGGAGATTCCTGGTTTCTGCACCATACCTCATATTTGAAAGGAAAGCATTTCCTGCTCACCAGCTGCTCCTGCTGGGATGGAGACTGAGTTCCTTGCTGAAGACAACCGTTTGGCTTAGTTGGTTTCATTCCTTCATACGATCTACCCTGTATCTCTATAGTTGGGGATCCCATCAGCATCACAAAAGACTTAGTTTTTGTGGATTTATCTGATTGTACACTGGCTTCACTATAGTTAAAGTAAAGATACCAACGGTCATTGACCCCAGCTTCTGGTTTATTCCCACTGTAATTTCTCTAGACAGCTTCAGTTTGGAGCAGACAGCAGGGTATATGAATCTTGACTGATGTACAGTTTGGGGCATTGCTGAATTGATTTTTAAACAGGAAAACAAAAGCCTTTGATTTTTGCCCATATTTTCCAGTTTGTAGAAATCTTTAAGTAAGAACATAAGCTAAGGATTTTGCTTCGCCCCTAAAGGACCACATTCACAGTAATTCCTGATAATAAATTTGAGTTTGAGGATCAGTTGTTTGGGGAGTAGAGGGGTGCATCTGCATAAAAGTTGGTTGTTGTGATGCCTGAGCTTTGGTATTGCTTCTTGCAAGCTCATTTAGGAGGTGAACCCTTCCTTTCAGTACATGTTTTGCTGGTCCTGACTTATTGCTGAAACCTTTTATGTTCATGAGCTAATAAATCATCATCTTCTTGGTCCTCTTCTCCATCAATGTTTTAAAAACAGTCGAAGTATTGCTGACAACTGTTTCTTCTACGTTTTTTTCCTCTACACACAATTTCATTTTCAGATTCAACTCTTGAGAGATTATATCTCCAATAAATTGCTAAGTACTCCTGATTTACATAAAAGTCTCATTTTATATAGCTGGTTACCTGTGTTTCTCTTTATTAGCAACCTGAATATTGTTCTATTGCAGCTGACATTGAAACCTCTTTACACCAGTACCACTACTTGGCATTGGATTTGCAGGCAGATAAAAGGACCATCAGAACTGTAATTGTCACTGTAAGCTTCTGTGAGTTAGGGAACTCTCCTCTCTATGAATAACGTCTTCTGGTTGCCATTTATGATCAACGTCTATGGAATATTGGTGCCTTAGAAGTTTCATTGCATACCTCAGTTCATCTGAACCTCAGGATCAAGCCTAGAATACTGATACCATTGACAAGAAACAGGAAATCAGGGGGTATTGGTTCGTGACTCCCCTCCTACTCCAAGCTCAGGTTTGTGTTTATTTAGAAGGCGTGTGTGCAGATGAAAAGTCAGATACAGACCTCAAGGAGGTAAACTTTCAAGGAGTGTCCAGGGAAGTGAAGGCCAGTTGGGAAGAAAGAAGAAGCAGACAGAGAAGCAGTGGAAAAGAAGAAGAATGTAATGCTGGGAAGTAGAAAGACCGAACTTCAAGAAGTAAATAATGACTTGTTAAACAGTAAGCTTCTTGAGAGCTTAGGAATAGTTGAGGTTGTTGGAAAAGGACTTATTTACGGCAGTATTCCACAAAGGGTGCGGTTCTATGCTTCACATTTTCTTGCTGCTCAGAAAATGATGACTGAAGAATTGTATTACGACACTCGAGGAGTGTGAAGATTGAAAAGACTGCTTCTTTTCTGTTTCTCTCCATTCCCTTGGCCTCTCCCTCTAATTTCTTTTTTCCCCAGGGGCCTTCAAGTAACAATATATTAAGTCCTTTTTTCTTTTAAGACAGGGTCTTGCTAAATTGCCAAGTTGCCTGAATTAGACTTGAATTTATAATCCTTCTGCCTCAGCCTCCCAGAGAATCGGGATTATAAAAGTATACTATCACATCCAGTTTAGCCTTTCTGTTTTAAGACAAATAAAGACCAAAGATCATATCAAAGATTGAGGAATATAAAATTCTCCTTTAAGTCCTGCAATTTGTTGGACACATGAATGTGATAAGTAAAATTATAAATTGTTACTTAATATGCCATCATTTTGTATTTGAGCGTATGTATGAGAAAATGTGTCATATCAGGAAAGTGGAGGTCACCAAGATTGCTGTGTCTAGAGCAGTGTGTGGGGGCTATGGTGGGGTTAGTAAGAGGCCGGTACTAGATGCACATGTGTCTCAGTTTTATCTTGTAAACACAGTGTCCAGTGGAAAAGAGTAAGGAGGCAAAAGCCACAAAATGGTAATATCCATGTACATTAAAAATAAACACTCAAAACATTGTTCCAACACAATACAAGGCCATACATGTTGCCAGAGGTGTATTAATTGGAGTGGGTGTCTCCTGAGGATAGTGAGGCAATAAACATGAGAATTAGGATGAAAGGGAAAATAAAATGAGAAGGACCTTGAAAAGGTCAATGATGAAATATGTGATTGAGTCATACTTTCTACTTGATAACAAAAGAAAAAAGGATAGATAGAAACATTTTTGCAAATCTCATGAAACTAAATGCAGTAACAGGCGCACACCATAATGGATAATCTCCAAGGAGTCACTGTTTTGATTTTATGTTTATTATGATCACTGAAACCAAAAAATACAGAATTAACACATATCATCTGTAGTACAATTCATGCATGCCCTCAATATTAGGACTTCAGCTGTATGGCTCAAAGGGACATCGGCTGTGCGGGTACCAGCAAGCAGGGTATGGCCAGTTATCACAGCAGGAACACGGTGTACACTGGACGCCACCCACAGGTACTTCTGTCACAATAAAGTTTTCTGCATGATAGCACTAAACCTAATAGTTGAGACTATTATCTAAAGCATCTGATGTTATACAATTATCAGATGGGAATACAGGGTTGACATTTGCATTCTAGCTAAATAACTATATTATTCTTTGTCCTTAAAAGTGTGTGTTCTAGAAATTCTGTCTGCTACCCATTCAAATAATAAGATTATTTTTCATTAAAGTTAAACTTGAACATTTCAGTAAATATATTCTCAACAGACAGTGGTTGGCACAAAATATGAATAGAGAGAAAGAGTTTACTTTGATGTAGAATGCAGGAACCGCAGTTTTCTATATAGTGATATCAATCAGATTTCTGCTTCTTTCTCACTCCTGCCAAATGAAAATCAGATGTAGTAAGTCATGTAGCCTTGCACTGCTAAAGAGCCCCATGAAGGACTTGGTGGCTAGTCCTTAGGAGACTGGCTTTGTCTTAACTGCTCTTAAAACAAAATTCCATTTGCTGTTCATTTGTTCCAGCCGCTCTTTTTTGAACCTATCTTGGAAAGAAGAGTGGTTATCTTCATCCTCGGTCTCAGAGATGATCTCCATCTTCTGAATGATGAGTTTAATTAGCTCATGCTGCTTTTCCAAGAGAGAAGTGAGGTCTTTCAGCCTAAAAGAAAAATGTCTATTTTGTGAATTTATTTTCAGTTCTTCTTTTGCCCTCTTAATGCAGGAAGCCATAGGTGCTAAGAATGTTTTATATCTGATTAACTGCTTAGATTACAGTCTGGTGGTATTTATAACCCACTAAACAAATTCATATTTTTGAAATTCAAGTGATTTTACCAAAGTTACATGGTTAGTTCATGGTTCGTTTGTTGTTGTTTCCAGTTTACAGACAAGAAACTTTACAAAGGAAAGTTCTTTCCCCAGGAGCCATAGAGTTAGTAAATAGTTGAATAGGGCTTTTTTTGGTTTTTTGGTGGGGTGGGGGTACCACGAATCAAACTCACAGCTCACATTTGCCAAACAGGCATTGTGCCACTCAGCTATACCCCTGTGCCCCGAGCTATACCCCTGACCCCTTGAATAGGGCTTTAAACTCAGGTAAACAAACTCTACAACCCTCATGCTTAATTCCATATAATTATTCCATGGATCTTCAAGGGCTGCCAAAGGTTTGCTGTATAAAGTCAGATGAGTCATGAAGAACTCATCAGTTATAATATCTTCCAGATTAAGGAAATGAGCATTTTGATTTTCACTCATCTATTTCTTGGAAAGCAAACTGGGAACAGCAGCAGTAAGTTAAGTGTAAGAGATGTCTCATGATGCTACCTATACAGTCAAAAAAGTATACCTAAATTTAGAAGATAAAGAATGATATACAATTTAAGTGTGTACTCTGCATTGTCACTTAAGAGTTTTAATTTCTCAAATACAAATAGAAAAAATACATACCGGTATTTCTGTTTCAACATTTCTAATTCTAAACATGTATCAGTATTTGGTATTTCTTGTCTTGCTTCTTGGATACCAAAAAAATAATGAAATAAACGCTGCAGGATAAGATATAATAGTTACTAAAGGTGATTCAGTTCAAGAAACATCTGCTGTATATATGCCACAATCCCACCATCATGCCAGGCTCAATAACATAAATATTCACTGTGGCCCTCAAAGATTTCTGTGGCACTCAAAATATAAAAATTATTTCTGTGGCCCTCAAAGAGATTAGAGTCTGCTCTGAGGAACAGTTATTAAAAAGCTACACAGGGAAGTCATACATAAAAGAAAAAAAATCATACAAATAATATAGAAGACATAAGATGGTCTAGAGGATTGTTTATGAAGGGCTGAATGGAATAATTTTATAAATTCTCATGAAAATTATGTTGGCCATTGTTTATTTTCTATTGTCTTGTTTGGAAGTCCCATAATGCTTTCATTCTTTTATTTTGATTGGTTTTATACTATTTTGTCTTGCTTGAATTTATTGTATGTGAAGATATGGACAACTACTTCAAAGAAAACAAGAGACATTATGGTAGCCACTGTTGATTTCCTGTTGTCTTATTTTGAATTCCTGTGTTTCTTGCATTGGTTTCGTTTGGTCTGCTTTATTTTGCTTTGTTTTGTTTTGTTTTGTTTTCTTTAAATAAAAAAATTCTCATGAAAAATGCCCACTATGGGTGGTGCTATTCTATAAAACATTTCTCAATTCTTTAAAACATCTTCATACCTTTATCCAACACAACCAAACCCAGGAACAAAATTTCACATAGAGAAATTTATAAAATGTGATTTTAGTAACGTAGTTTAAAAATTAGTGTCATGCGTGTGTGTGTGTGTGTGTGTGGTATAAGGGATTGGACTCAAGGCCTTGTGTGTATCAGGTGAGCACTGTATCACTGAGTCAGTCTCTCTGCTCAATGTAGTGTCCTTTAAACCCAGGATGGACTAAAGAGGGCCAAGGGAAGATGCAGATGTGAAGTGATCAAGAATGAGATAATTCTAGGAGGCCATACAAGAGAAGATGTCCACTTACACAGGCCACCCAGGAAGTTAGTGGATCAGAAGACGAGATAGAGTGAACCTGAGCAGAGAGGAAGTAGGAGGAAACTGTCAAGGCTGACTCTGGTGAGGCTGGTTTACTAGGGAAATGTATGGTGTTGACATTAATCACAATGAAGAACATTTGAGGGAGACTGGGACTTTTTCACTCTTTCCTTGAGAGGAAAAAGGGGTGGAACATGGGAAGAATGGAGTGTGGTGTTGAACACACTGAATTTGAATTAGCTTTGAGGCATAAAAGTGAAGCTGTCAAGTAGGCAGCTGGGTGTGTACTCCTCAACCCCACAGACAAGCTCTTGGCTAGAGAAATGCATTGCAAGCAGTTTGTGTTAGGTAGTAATTAGAACCAGGGACATAAGTGAAATAGAACATGGAGATGATGTGAAACTAGAATAAACCCTAGACTGAGACTTAGATCAATTTTATCATTTTATGACTACACAAGGGGAAACAAACCAGAAAAGAATTCACGAATAATCCTAGAGATGGGAATCCCAGATCTGGTCAGGATTCACACCCAGAACTGACTCTTAATATGCTCACTTTTCCATAATAATGTACTGGCCCAGGTTGGTCTTTGAATCATTGTGTGTATTTTCTATTGGAGCACATTCTTCATGTATGTGCACATATGAGTTCTTACTGTATCTTCTTTATATATGCTTAGACATACACACCCTCATATATATTTACATTTATCTAGACATAAATGTAGGTGGCAAGTGAATAGGAAATGCAAAGTATACCTGCAATACACTGAAAAGGCATGGCTGGGTCACCCCCTGTCTGCTCTCACAGGGATGTGGGTTATCTAACACATGATGTAGATGAGCTACCTGGAAATGGAAAACATCTCCCTCCTCAGTGCATGGCACTGTCAACACTGCATTAGTCACTTACTTTTAACAAAAGCACAACTATTTCTTTCCCACCAGACGAGTAGAATCAGTCTATAAAAAGATACTATAGAGATAACACAACGAATGAATGTCGAGCGGTTTCACATTATTTAGGTTGTCGTCTGCTGGATGTACTTACTAACACTGCTCCATATCTAGGTCTGTTGGGATACACGATGATGGACTTCTGATCCACTCTGCGTAAGAACCAAATGGGCAGCTTTTTTTCTAAACTGGTATGAAGTTCTACCTAAAATGCATTTTGTATTTGTTGATAGAATTATTGATTAGTATCTAGAAAACTTACAGAACACAAAAGCTATCATTAGTATAGCAAAATGAAAACTGATCGCTGTGTCATGATTAATATACAGCATTGGGCTGAGCAAGATTCCTCAGCCACAGACCCCTACCTGTCACCTCATCTACCAACAAGACAAGGAAAACAAGTAAGGGTAGGGGAATAAGTTGTTAAAGAACTTAACATAGCTGGTGTTTATCATTCAAAGACTATGATCAACATTGGAGACACAAGAAGAAAAAGACAGTTGCATCTTTGGGACATTAAAGTACTACATTTATACACAGCTAGGAAGTCCAAAAAGTGTGAACGGTATGAATACATACCCAAGACAAGAGAACAGAGTGCTGAACTGGGGGAATACGAAGATAAGCAGTAAAAAAATGAGAATCACTATATCTAAGAGGATTCAATGAAGTTTAATGTTACACTGTCAGGTGCAAAATGTTTTATTCATGACATCTATTAAGTATAATTTTTATTTTCTGGAATACAAATATTTTGTATCATCATTGTTTCTGCTTTGAGCAAAGGTTTAGTTTAGTTCTCATATTTTCAGTCTTTATGTCTGTATTTTCCAAATTTATCTTTTACTCTTTTTAAATCACCATTCACTCTGTGTACATGTGTGTGTGTTGTTCAGATATGCTTATTGCAAGTACCACATACTGAGACTTGCTTTCTAATCTAAAATTATATGCAATGCACACATTAGGTGATTTATAGTCACAGTGAGATGATAAGAACTTCCCAGACTACACTGGTTAAAACTGTAGTCCCCATTGCTTCCTATAATATTCACTCATTATTTGGATTTCCTTGCCATTTTTATATGCCTACCACCCTTAATATACTGTAGTTTAGTTCTGATTTCAAGAAAAAAAACTGTGTCTTCTCATACTTAGTTTACAATACAAGTTATGTATGTTTTTGATTTTTCATAATCACTTTTTTATTTCCTTTCCTCCCTTGGGTCTTTAGGATACTACTTTCCCCTTGCCATGAATTTTTTGGAGGTCACATATGATTATTATTTATTCACTCAAAGTCAATTGAAAAAGATTTATTCCCAGCGTTGGTCAACAGTTAGAGGACACGGTATATCTTCACCCTTTTCATTGTCTATGTAGAGACAGCCAGGTTGCATCTCTAACAGAGCCAGGGAGGCTGGCAAGCAAAGCTCCAGATCTCAGGTGCAGCCTGGTGGGAACTGCTGAGCACGACTTTGCATGGCCTAAGGTTGGCTCTTCGCCTCCCCTCCCTGTGAGGTTTCTCCATTGAAGAGCAGGATGTGTTCCTTTCCTAATTTGTGGCAGGGAAAGAAATATTTATGGAATGTCTATGGTTGGTGCTGTTATTGGGAAATGCAGATAACAATGTTTAAAAGCAGCCAAACAGCTTCAAATCCCTCAAAATGTAATTTCCATTCCCCCCAGGACCCCACAGTTCTCGTAATGAAAGCATCATCCACACACATTGCCCCAGGGTCTCCCTAGTTTCCAGTGCTTGTGAAACAAAGGGGAAAAGTCTAAACGACTCTGTATGGCACGCACTGCTGCGTGCTTCCTTCTGTCCCTGTTCTGTTGTGAGCTCTGACTTAGGCCTCTAAATGGATGCAGAGAGTTACTTAAAAAATAACTCGGGGAAGTAGACTACTTCTAGTCGGTGCTGTTCTTAGTTCAAAACACACAAGAAATGTTGGAGTCCTTGGTGCTCTGTGATTTTGGGGAACAAACACAGTATTGGATGATGCTTTTTCACCCAACCCTACTGCTTCACAAAACATTGAATCTAGCATGTTTCTGTAAGTTATTCTTTTTGGTATTTTGAAGCGTTACTAAGACACTCAGTATTTTTTGGTATTTTGAAGCGTTACTAAGACAGATATGAGGTGCTGTACTGCTGAGAGGACCACATATTTTCTCTCCCTGTCTGTCCACCAGGAGCCCTAAAGTCATCTGTGTTAAGACTAATAACCTATCATTAGTTCTTCTTTCTAATCTTTCCCCCACTAAGCCAGCACAACCTCAGATCATCTTAAATACAGTACCACCTTCATTTTCATTCTGCTGACTAACAAAATAACTTAAAGCACTACATCATTTCCACTATTTCTCTCAACTCTAAGGTCTTCCTTGTTACTTCTGAATGAAATAATTCTCCAGAACATCCTTGTCATGCTCTCACTGGAGCCATCTTTCTGGATGAGGGGCCCCATTACAGCACCTCAGGGCGTTTCCCTTTCTGCTTCGGCTCCTTTGTCCCACTGGGTCAGTCCTTTCTGGAACAGTCTCATTGCTCTTTTTAAAGTCTACCATCTTTTCACACTGACTCATCCCACTCCCTCTATGTAGCATTGCTTTAATGATTTTTGCATTATTTTCTGTACCCGATTAACATTAAATTACATGTTTTTGTTCTCTGAGTGTTCCAGGCTATGTGTACAAATGCACAGCTAAGTCAAAGAGCATGGAACTTGAGAATGATTCTAAGTTGACTTTATATTTCATTCTCTGAGTGTTTAGCTGGCAGCAATGTGTGTCATGGGCCATTTAGACTTCTCTCCATTCATTTCACAAGCACTGGGGAACTAGAGAGATCCTGGGACAATATGTGCTGGATGATATTTTCATTATGAGAACTGTGTTTCCTGGGAGATGGAAATTACATTTTATCATACATATCAACTTGTGGTTGTATGACATGGAACTACCTCACAAGATTCAGTAGTCAAGTACCTATCTAGAGTCTTCTGATGCTAGTAAATTTTATAACAAATTATCCAGAAGAATGAGAGGCTATCACAAGAGAAAGACACTACATGGATATGGTTAAAACTTCAACATAAAACATGCTGTTGGGACCCTGTAAGTTCCGTACCAAAGTATCAGGAGCTGCTTTGAAAAACTGGGCTAGAAAAAAACACAGTACTTCACTCCACAGAAGTCCCTGGTCTAGCAGCTAACTACCCATATGGCCATAGGTTGACCTAAATAGGGGCTCAGGTGATTTCTCAATTTCTATCTTAAGATTGTTCTATGATACTTTCATCACTCTTGATACTTTGATTATTCCAGAAAACACATGGATAGGGGATTGTACAGCTCAGTATTGAGAAAATATCCACATTATATAATAATTTTCTCAGAAAATTGGCTATTCCTATATGCAAATAATTATAATAGTGTTAAATTTCCTAAGTGTTAAATAAATATAATACTTACTTGCATAGCAATCCTTTTCAATGATGCATGTTTCTGGACCTCAGCAATATCACCAACTGCTAAACCAATCTAAAATGTGACACAAAATTTAACCATGACATTGTAATTGTCCACTTAAAATATACCTAAAGTTTCAGTCCACTCAGTCTTCCACAACAAAATATCTTAAACTGAGTAATTCATATATACAGCATAAATCTATATTCACAGTTCTAGAAGCTGGGAAGCCTGGAAGAAAGGCACCAGGAGATTTAGTGTCTGATGAGGGCCCATTCCCCGTAGAGTGCCTTCTATGAGTTCTCACATTGTAAAAGGCAAAAAGGATCTAGGAAACTTCTTCATGTCTTTTATATAGGAACAAATCCTATTCATAAAGGCTTATGGCTTAATCATCTCTCAAAGACCTCACCTTTGATTACTATCATGTTTGTGATTAGGTGTCCACATGTAAATTTTGGAAGGCTATAAATATTCAAACCATAGCCAGAGGTTTCTGCCCAAAGTGGAGAGTGGACATGTGGTCTACTAGTAGTGGCTATGTAATATTTGCTATTACAGTGTACAGAAAACTGTTAAGCCTATGTAATTTTTCTGAATGAATAGACAGTGAAAAAAACATTAAAGAAATTTCAGACTAGTGTGAGAACCATGAGTTCAGTAGAGATTTTATTTGGCAGTCTGATGCATTTTGGTGTTTCGTTTTTCAATACTGGAGATTGAACCTAGAGCTTTCTCACTAAACTACTTCCCCAGCCCTGTTTTTTGTTTGTTTTGTTTTTTAATTTTTTGGTTCAAGTCAGTGTCCCTCTAAGTCACTGAGTTGTCCAGGCTGGGTTGTAAATTGTAATCCTCTTGCCTGAGTGCTCAGAGTCCTGGGATTACCGTAAAGTGCCACTACACAGTCTTTGGTTGTTAATCTGCCATCCTTTCAATGGAACTTCTCTCTGGGTCTCAAGAGACCCCATCAAAACTAATCATCTACGTTGTGCATCATACAAAAAATATGTGTATAAAACATGCATAAATGGATTTTTTAAAAAAAGTTTCTATGGTATCACTTAGGACTCTCCATGGACGTGGAGCTGTGATCTACTTCTGCCTGCACCAGCCAAAATGCTCTTGGTTTGGTAAGTTCCTAGAAATTCCTATGTGGAAGGGTATGCCATATCTACCTTTGCCCTGGTTAGATATGACCTTTGCATGACAGACTTCTCCCAGCTTAAGTATTTAATCAGTGAGAATTTCAAAGGTGCAGGCAATACCCTCAACAAAGTTTTCACCTCACCTTTGACCCCCATCTTTAACCCCAGAGTAACCTGCACCTTCATCTTTACTGTCTTTCTGAGCTCCCAGTTCCTCATTGCATTTTACACCATTATATTTTTCTATGTATTTATTTATTTATTACCTAATTTCCTGATTAGTTCATAATCATGTAAGGAACAGGCACTGATCTGTTTTGTTTACCACTACTTCCTGGAACCTGCAACAATGCTCAGCAAGTGGTAGGTTCTTGACAAGTATTTGTGAAGTGAATGCGTCTTTGTGCCCCCTGAGCTCTCTGATGTGCCTGTACACCCTAGACTCTAGATACACACTGAGTGAATAGATCTTGTAATAGCTCTTTCTCTATAGTTTTTGCTTGAGTGTTGAATGTTGCCCAAAGGAAGCCAGTATGCAAAGTGCTGGTTCCCGAGGTGACAATATATGGGAGACACGGTGGACCTTTAAAAGGTGAAGCTTACAGGAAGACCTTAAGTCATATGCCCACGACAGGAATTCTGTGACACTGTCCATATTCTCGCTCTCTCTCTGTTTCAGTTTAAAATGCCATTATTGTGTTCCTGCAGGTGTTCTCAACCATATGTGTCAGTGCCTTCTATCCTGGTCAAAACTGAGTTGGTACAGACATGAGTCCTCTGAACCTCCAAAACTAAATAAAAGTTTTCTCTTTCTAAGTTACTTACCTCAGATATTTGGTATCAGTGACATGAACCTGTCTAACACACCTGCGTTTCCCAACAGAGAGACATTACAGAAATTAAGAGTAATTATCATTATTAAATATCTCAGATTATCAAAAAACAGAAAATACAAGAATAAATTACTTACAAGTAAATTCATTAGGACGATTGGGACAAACATCGTAAAGGCAATAAGTTGTACAAAAGACAGAACTGGATATGCCAATTCATTTCTCAAATAGGGTTCAAGGTATGCATCTCGATAATTGACATCTCCTAGCATCATGGTGAAGGTTTGGACTAAGGAAAGCAGTGGTGATCCAAAGGCATCCTGAGAAAAGACAGAAAGGTAAAAGCGAAATATGAATTATATACAGTGAAATGTGTGTCACCTGAAGAGTAAAATGATAAAAATTATATAAGAATTTTTTAAGGAATTATAGGCATGTAGCTACTGAAATACAGCCAAAGAAATGTTAATAAACTATAGCAAAGTCATGAAAAGTTCTTTTGTGCAGATGAAACAAACTTGTGCATTAGCCATAAATTTTTGATGGTGGAAAAAAATCTAGCAGCTGCCCATTTTTGCAATAGAAATAATTTGACAATTATATGATATAAAAAAACTAAATCATTCCAATATTCTTATCACTATTAATTCTCTAGGTCACTGAGACTTAAGTATAAACATACATTTCCAATATTTACAGTGATTAAATCAATAATAGTTGCAACTACCTTACCTGTGCATTTAGAAGGACATAAAAGCTAAGTCCAAAGGCCAAAAGAAGGAAAATAAATACTCCCGTAGATCTCAACAAAGTTCTGAAAATTACCTCTAGCATAACAATGAAAATTCCACAATTTTCGAACCTAGAGAAAAAGAAGTAAAACATTTACTTACTTTGATGGTCAAGATGCATTTTATGAAAATGATAGAATTTTTGTTTTGTTTCATTTTGTTTTGTTTTGTTTTGTTTTGTTTTGTTTTTGAGACAGGGCCTGGCTATGTAGCCCAGGCTGGCCTCAAACTCATGGCAATCCTCCTGCTTTGGCCTCCTGAGTGCTGGGACTATAGGCATACAATTTTTTTTTTTATCCATTAAGTCTTGTACAGGGTTTCATAAATGAGATAGTTGAGAAATTGTTTTGAAAACAATGTGAAATTTCACAAATAATCAGGCTATCTTTTCAAGCTGTTCAGCAAATTGCTTTTCTTTCCTGTTAATGTTTCCCTTTCATCATTTTACCACTTGACCATTGAATATTATTTTAACAAAAGTAGGACGTAAAAAACCATAGTTTGCCATGACAAAGAAAATGGTAACAAATGCTTAATAAAGGAATTAGAGAGACAAATTGTGTGGGACATCAAGTAGAGATTGATAAATTATGTACCTGAAGCCCCTATAATAGGACATACAATGCATGACTTACATTCTTATGAACTTTTTTGTTCCCTCCCCCTGCCCAGCACCCCTAAACTGTAAAGTATTTGGATAAATATTGGCTATGTCATCTGGCCACCAGTTTATACTCTTCCTTTGTTATGGCTTGTCTTTAGATGTGTCCTCAAAGCCTCACGTAGCCATGGGTTGGGCTTTTTCAGAGGAGGCTGGATTTAGAGTGTGTGACACTGGGATGGATTCACGGTGGAAAGCAAACATTAAGGGTACTAGGATTAAAGGCATGAATAAGGGCAGGTGGCCTGCATACAATATAAGGGACCAAACGAGGCTTGTTGCTGTTAGCTGACTTGCTTGATGTCTTCTACTTTCTGTCTTCTGCCCACTATGAACTATTTCTTTGCCGTGGCGCCCTTTTGCCATTCCACCATGCCTTAGAGCTTGCTGACTGCAGACTGAAACCTATATAGTCTGTGAGCCAAAATAAACCTTTCCCATAACTGTGAGTATTCGGTATCCAGTCTCAGCAACGAGAAAAGTAACTGAGACATCCTTCACCAAAGGCAATTTGTTAAAAGAAGGAATCACAAGATATTAAAAATGTCACTATTCAGTACACACATGAGTTAAAACATCCCATTGTATGTGATAAATATGGCCAACTTTATGAGTCCATCAAAAAATAAAATAATTTTAAACAGCTCAAAAGTACTTCAAAGAAGTCTAGTAAATTACAAAGTCATTGATAATAACCAAAGTGGGAGAGGTGTTGCCTGGGCTTCAGTTGAATTCCTTTTACTTCTGGGCCACTGTTTCTACAAACACACCACAGCCTTTCCAAGCAGCCAGGCTCCACTCAGCATCACCGTGCTCGTGACACAACGGTGCAGATGAAACAGCGGGAAAAGCATGACCCTCAGCGTCAGAAGACTTGAGTGAATACCTACGTCTTGGTTTTCTAGCTAAGACCCTCAGCCAGTTATTTGGCTTGGTACTTCAGCTTCTTTGGTACAAGGAAAATAGTAACATTTACTTTTTGTTATTAAAAAACTATGTGAAGTAACACTTCACATTAGTAATTGTGAGAGGTAAGAGAAACTGTCTTCTCTCTCAAATTAGATCTTTGGGCTAACATTTAGTTTTAGTTTTATAGCACTTTCATTCTTCATACTACTTATGACTTCACTTTGAATGTGTGAACTCAAAGTAAATGTATGTCAAATAATATCAGATAAAACAAGAAAAAGAAACATTTCGCTTCCATTTAATCTCTACATTTAATCTAGATTTGTCCAGACCAAGCACCTTTGGCCTAGGCAGACTGGGCACTGAGGAGACACAGAAATGTTTGAATACATATTTTGATTGTCACAAACCAACATTGAGAAGGTGAAGCCAGGGAGGTGCTGAACACTACAATACAAATGATGACATCCCCACCACACACGCACACACACACACACACACACACACTACACCAAAATTTCAGCAGCTCTGAGACTGAGAAACCCTGGCTTATACTCTTGTTTTTAACTTCAAAAACTCCTTTCCTTTCTTTAACAAGTTATAAAAAAATATACATACATAAAACAGTTGGAAATAGGAATAAGCCAGTTCTAAACACACAAAGTTTATAGTAGTTTTTCTTTTGATACTAAAAAATGCATCTGAGTTATGAGATCATTCAGTCTGGTTTTACCTTTGAAGATACATTAAAAAGTTCATCCAATACAAGAATATTGCAATTGCTCCACATTGCCACTGCACGTATGCTGGTATGCTAACAAACAAGGGCAGCACGAAGATGATGCTTTTTGTGTAGATAATCCATTCCAAAGCATTGTTATAATCTAAAAAGTAGTTCCTTTTCTGGAATTAGAAAGAAGAGGGCATTATCACATATAGATATCTGACATTTTGTGGATGGCTAAACACTTTTTTTTTGTCAGTACCAGGGATCGAACTCACGACTGCACACTTGCAAGACAGGCGCTTATGTAAACACACATATGTTTAAAACCAGTCAGCCTCCTCCTTTCACCCTGAGTTGACTGAAGAACACTTGGTATGTGGATCCATGCTGCAGAGAGCTCAGTCAAAGGCTGACTCCGTGGTGTTATGGAATGCTGATGTTTGAGGAAATCCTGCATGTTTCTGAACATTCACCATAAAGTCTCCTCCATCTTAAGGAAATTTCTAAGGGATTGCAAGTTGGTTTAGTAATTCCTGAGATCTCTTGGCCAATATAAGGACATGCATATAGATCTCTATACATAGGAACTAAGGTCACTTATAAAGAAGCTTGAAACATGTGCTGAGACTTAATCAGGGAATGCAAATAAATCATAATAGTAGTCTTGAGGATTTCACATTTTGGACATTAAAATTTTCACTTGTAAAATATTTAATTATTAATAAGAAAATGTAGATTCATCTCATGGAAAGTTTACATAACTATAATTCAATTCAAACTATAATCTGAAGTTTTCATTTCAGAAAAATGAAGAAAAATATAATAAGAGAAATTGAATAGTATACTCTGAAATCATTTACGGTCAAGTATAAAATGCAATTTAACCCATACAACTGTGAAAATTTACTGAAATATATGAGAATCCTCATATAATAAAAAGCATTTTATCAATTTACTTTAATACAAATATTCATATGCTTGTATAACATAGCAAAAAAATTCACTGAGAAAAAGGTGTTACACAAGAAGTATATTACTTAAAAATACTATGCACAAAAATATCTAAAAGTTAATAAGACTAAGCTTTCATTAGAAATAAAGGACTGATGTCATTTATCTACCAAAGCAAGGACCTGAAGATAATTTATGTCATTTTCAGGTATGACATGAACTTGTTTCTCCCTATAGAAAATGAAGTATAAAGTAAAAACTTATGGTATAAAAAGTTTCCAAGATTTATTATAAATTTGCATTTTACCCATTAAAAATTAGCATTCCTTTTAGAAAAAGAATTCAAAGAAAGACTCATTTGAGATGGAATCTGAGCCAGATAAGTTTTTTAAATAAATATTTACATTTAAAATTATCAAATTCAAAATGTATGTTAGCAAAATATTAGAAATGAAAAGACTCAGAAAAGTTATTTATAATGAGCATTTGTAGCCAGACAAATCCACCTGGACCAGTAAAAGTAGAACGGCTCTTTTTCAAATGTATTGAAAAGTTTGATGTATCTAAAATCATTTGATTTCTATATTGAAGTTTATGCTTGCTGTTTTGACTATATGAATTACTCATCTACATAATTTTATTATGATATAGTTTTATCAATTGAAATAACATTTACATCTTTATAGACACAAAATATATGGTGTACCTGTTGGAAAATTTGTACCACTTCTTTGCAATATCCAAATATACTTGATAAAAAAACCAAAATCATACAAACTTTAATTGGATATGAATTCTGAAACAATAAAAAATGAAGACAAAGTAGTTATGCGAAAGCATAAAATGACACTAACAGTTTCATAATTTTCACTACTAAATATTTATTTTTTTCCTTTTGTTTCATTTCTACATATAGTCCAAATGTTAGTTAAGTCGAAAATCATTGTGGTGTAAATGTTCATCTCATCCACTAGAGATGACACATGATTATTTTGCAAGGTTCTTACTAAGAAAGACTCAAAATTACCAACTGATATTAAGGAAATATAAACCTAGAGACCTTTAGAATTTTTGAAATTCCATACACACAATATGAATTTGCAAATTTAAAAAGCTTTATATTCTATACATTTACATTTTAAACTTTATAGTTCACTGGTTCATTCTCAGGATGAAACCACTATCACCACTATCTGGTTCCACAGCTTTTTCATCATTCTAAACTGAAACTCCATGTAACTAAGTAACTCTTCCCATTTTCTCTTCCTCATAGTCCCTGGCAACAATAAATCTGCTTTCTTGTAGTCATACATATCTACAGTGTTACATTTTGGGCTTCAAGTTAGCTCATACTTGTTGTTAAAAATTCACTTATCAACTTATTCACTTATATTTGCTCTATTCTATGAAGGACTTTAGAAAAAGTTAGTTTGATAGACTATTTATAATAACCAAAGCCCTGATATTTCAGTTTTATTACTGGCCTGGTATCCCGATGGAAAAATACATTTTAAATAATCTTTTATTATTAAAAATTGAAATCTTAAGATACCGTCGTGTCTAATGTTTCCAAATGATCACAAGTTTCATTGATGACTCCAGTCGAGTTGAAAGCGGTTCCTGGCTTTATACTAATGACGAGAAGGGTCATGGGTATGAGACCAAGACAGTAAGATCCTAGATTCATCATATGGGCTCTAAATCCATAGGCACACCTACAGAAAAATAAGAAAACTGTACGTGAGTCATTTCAAATAATATATATATATATATATATATATATATATATATATATATATTTGAAATACCTGTAGAGAAAGTAATTATAATCCACCTCAGAAGTCTATTCAGCAAACACAGTAAATTCTACAACCAAAAATTCTAATGTGTATTTTTAATTTTCAGAGAAAGAATCTCATCTTCTAAGCAAATCATGATGAAATTTCATCAATCAAGGGAAGAGGAAAGACTTCAGTTCATATGTTTCAACTGAAAGTTGAACACTTTCCCTAGGACACACTTCTCATTTCATGGCCCAGTAACTGCAGGATCCATCCAACATGCTCCTGATGTCTTAGAAAACAATTTTCTTCCCTCCTCAAATCATTCATTTAGCTTCAAAGATAATACCAATTGCAGTGTCAAACAATTTTAATGTCAAAATTTAATGTCAAACAACTTGCATGTCAAAATTTGCCTTTGAATTTTATTTCTTTTTCAAAGTTCACAACTTTAATAAAATTTAAATCATTAATATGCCTTTAAAACATAATTGTTTAGAAGACTTCTAATAGATCTGATGATGACCTCACTTAAAACCATACTTCTGGGTACCTACCATTTCATAAGTAAATATTCCTTACACACAGGATGATTAAGCAGCTCTATGCGACTATGTTGTACCATGACCTGAGAAATAAGGAAAGAATAATAAAAATACATTGCATTTATCATGCAACCAAGTATAAACCAAGCTTTGGATTTCCTGCTTTTATAACTTTATTTTGAAATTACAAAACATTTTCTTACTTTTATTCATCTATCTCTTTTGATCTCTGACCAGCTGGGTTGGCATAGGGCATTTTAATCCTACACAGAGTCACAACAGGAAAGGACATCAAAGACAAATTAGCAAGTATAGCACCCTCACTGTTTCCTTAAACACACTCAAGCTTATTTTTCTAGTAGAGTCTACAGAAATAGTAGTAGAAATAATCCATAGATTCTGAATTTTCATGAGTTATTAAGAACTATTAGTATGTAGTCAACTTTTACTTTTTTTTTTTTATCGGTACCAGGGATCGAACTCACGACTGCCTGCTTGCAAGGCAGGCGCTTATGCCGCTGAGCTAAATCCCCAGCCTCAACTTTTACTTTTTAAACATTCAATAAACACACAGGGGAACTGAGGTCCCCAAGACAACAGAATAAGAGGCCTCAGAGCCTCCTTCCTCCATGGAGACTAACAATGATGCACAGACCATTGCCTCTGGGAGTTCTCCAGAGCTCAGGCAAGAAGTTCTGCCCTTCAGTTGAGTGCATATTCAAGGAGAATTATATGAATGACAGGAGGAGGATTCATGGTAATTTATTGCCAAAGTTCCTTCTTCTGACACAGCACAACTTTGGGGAGAAAACTCCCAACTCCTGGCTTCTCTTTTGGGAGATTTAAAAAAACAAGGTGGAATATATGTCCAATATTCTGATTTTTAAGCTAGCTTCACAAGGGAATGATTTCTATTTTGTCTGAATTTAAGTACTGACCAAAAAAAGGCATCAGGAAAAGCCTTCTGAGAATAAAGCAGACCACCAAGTTCCAAGTATTGGAAATTCTGATCTGGGTTGTATGTTTAAAGCCTGCTTAAGACTAGAAGAGTCTGAGGCCTCCCAAAGGTTAGAGTTTACCTAGAGTCCAGTCACTGGATGAACTTGAAGGCTGTGGTCATTTTGCTGTGGTTTACACTGGAGGAGAACCTTGAATGTATAGGCAGAAAGTAGACAGAGGTGGGGAACAAATGTTGTCTGTGTTGTCTATGACTTACATGAATTTGAGTTGCGTCAAGTGTTACATGACTGTCAGCACAGAAGTATAAAGCTTTAAGAAGATAAATATACAGCAATGGTAGAAAATGATTGTGTTCTCTATTAAAAAATATAAAGGGTTAGGCTACATAGCGAGCATACACACTGAATCATAAAGCTGCAGATTTGCCAGGCCCCTTCTATTTCCATCAAGCATGGAACTATTTCATCAAACTACCTAGATAACAAAAGCACTGAACTTACATTAAGCATTGTAAGAGGCTCATATTGAACTTCTTGTCCAGCTGGTAATTTTTTGGTTAATTCCAAAGGACACTGAAGATATCTGAAATTGTATTCAATCTGTAAAGACACAATTTTTTTAAAAAATTACAGTTATTTTAGAATAGACCTTATTGTTGAGAAACAAAATATATAAGCATATAGTTCTGCTGAAAATTAACAGGCTCAAAATTGAAACATTTCAAGTGGAGAAAAAGAAATTAAATTATTTCATATTAAGTTAAAAATAAATATTCTAGAAAGCCATTATTCTGTTGCTTTGCAACTCATAGTTTTGGAAATAGAGGAATTCTCAAAAACACTTTCAGATCTCTTAAAAGACTTTCATTCTTCAGGCAAAACTGCAAAAGAAAATATAAAGCCTAGCAAAAATAAATATTTTGGGAGAACTGAGAATGTAAGAAAAGATATTCTCTCACAAATAAATAATACAATAATACAACAAATGAAACTTGTTATCTACAGTAGCTCTTAAATCTGTTATATCATTAGTTTTAATATTCTTCTAAGAATTTTAACTAAATAAATTCAGATTATCATGATAAAGCAACTCACATGGTAGTCTTGGCAGGATTTGTCTTCTGTGGAAGATATCATGCAGAAATCTAAAAGAATCTTTGAGAAAGAAAAAGCAGCTGAGAAACACTGAGCAAGAGCAACTATATTGTGGCAGCAGACTATATATAAGACAAGATTTTACTCTCCTTCTAGAATAACACAAAATATTCCCCTTCCCTTTTTTTTCCTTTTTGTATCTCAAATATAAATTACAATGCATGTGATTCAGGGACAAAGTTCCACAAATACTTCTCTCTGCATGTTTCTAAAATGTCAGGAGATTCAAACAATATACCATGTGCATGAAAATGAAATTGCACTCTTAATATTATATATACTAAGTATATATATATATTAAGTATATATATATACTTAATATTATATATATATCTTGAGTATCACCTACCAAAGTTTAGTGTGTGTGTGTGTGTGTGTGTGTATATATATATATTTATACTATATATATTTATACTATATATATGGTATATATAGTATTTATACTAGATACAGTATATAGTATAGTATATAGATATAGTATATAGTATAGTATATATATAGATAGATATAGTATATAGTATGTATATATAGAGACAGATATAGTATATATATATATATATTTAGAGAGAGAGAGATCCTAAGATTGTATGTCTTTATTGGCTTGTAGGGAATATATAGATTACTGAGTATTCTTTTGTTCAGTATCTAAAACAGAAACAATTTATTTTCACTAATTGAGACCTTTCATCCTAGCTCTGAGGTCTTCCTGTGGTTTAAGACTCGTCTGTATTGTTCCAGGTCAGGGTACTATATTTGTTTCTGTACCTACTTGCTGAGCAACTCTGAGAGTACATGTCCAGAGGGAAGTGAGCAGAGGACAAATGTTGAAAGACAAATACAGGACAAATGTTGAAGCAGGAAACAGTTAAATTGGAAATTTAACTCTAGAAGCTCAAGGAAAATACACATACCAGGATAATTATAGCCACCCTTCTTGTATGTGGAGGCAATTTTTTGTGGAATCTTTGTCTACATAATCTGAGTCATCCTAAATCTATTGGCTTAAATTTGTGATCCTGTTTTCCTTGAGTTTCATTTGTGTTTAATTTGGTACATGGAGTTACATTTTTGAAGACCCAGGGAGACCAGGCAACTGATGAAAGCAAATGAACCAAAGTGGGCATAGGAGATTTCTCCCTTTATTTTTAGACAATGTCTCCTTATGGAGACACTGGCTTTATCTTCATAGACTAGATGGAGATAATTACTGAAAATATCTCTCTGCTACAAGGAAAACCATTGTATTAGAACAACAATACACAACAAGCCATTGGCATGCGAGCTGAGTACACAAAAGGGATAGATTGGGTGTATTAATGGGGGAGACTTGGCCCCATGCAAAGCAACAGCTGTTGCTCAGCCCAACAACTCCTGACTGTGTGCACGCAGTCCCAGGCATCAGATCTGCTTTTTAGTTATCTGGATTCTTAAGGAAAGCATCTTGGTCATAAATTAGTAACCAGTGCAAATATAAACAGTAATAACATTCATATCAAACAACATATCCAGCACTTTTTTTCAGCCTATAAATACCACTTTGTAGTTTTTGCTCTAGACTTGGACTGCCTGAAGAAAAAAACATCTTCCGTAACTATATTTTCCAACATCACACGCAAGTAAATCCTCATGAAACTTATTAGCTAACATCCTTTATAGCTTCTCAAAAAACAAAAACTTTATTTAAAGATAAAATGTATTACTCAAGTTGTGATCACAAAAATAAATCCTCACACCATACTCTATATAAAGTATTTATCCATAAAACTTCTGTTTGCATAGCTTACTTTCATGCATTCAGGGAGGTATTCTATCATTTCCATGATTGGACATCTATTACTTGGAGAACAATGAGTAAAAACCTTGAGACATTCATCCCATCTGTAAAAATAAGACAAACAGAAGACTTGCGGAGAAGTTGAAATTCAACATTATATCTTTAAATAAAATTTAAATTTAGGTTAATTGTTAGAATAAAATGCTCAGGTAATGGTTCCAGTGTGACCAATACATAAGCCCAGATCAACTCACTGATAGGAACCTTGTTCATTAAAGAAAATTAGGAATGTGGGAATGTCATAATATGGTTGTTACGAGCACTATTTTATTTCTTTAAATGCTTTCTAAGGAAACCATGTCTTTGTCTTCTTTTTCTCCTAAAGTCATGAAGTGGTTAAGTACTTTTAGAGTTGATCATATTGAATAAAGACATTCAAATTCACATATGCATGTCAGGAAGTTGGTACTAAATACATATTTAATAGTTAATTCATATATATATATTATTCAGTTAATTAAACTATAAAATAACATGTGTCAAGTATATTAATAAGCATAGATTCTGCCAGAGCATTATGGAATCTGACCCTTTATTCAGCAGCATCCGTTTGGATGAGATAATAAAGTGCTCATGATACTGAGGAAAAACTAAATATCAAACAAGGAACAACAAAAACAATAACAACAAAAACATTTATCTTAAGATCCTGTCTATGTGATAGGAGGCTGGCTTTAATCACAACCCAAAGAACTTTTCTCTCATCCCTGATATTTCTTGAATACTATTAACAGAAGACTTCTGTTGCATACTTTCATTGGCTGATGATTCAAAAAAAATGAGGTTTTTGAGACGATTCATGCTCAAAACACAGGCTGTATCTGCTTTGAATATGAAGTTGCTTACGTTGGTCTCACTCCTGGGTGACACCAGGGCCCTTGTCCATATCTGTCTAAAATGATATAGAAAAGTTATATTTGTTATGTGGAAAACATTGCCCTCTACCTTCATCAGTAAAGCTCCTTAAGAGTATGGTTTAAAAAGCCACAATCATCGAAGATCTTGTGAAAAGGGAAATTTTACTACATGGCACTAACACCTAAGAGAATAATTCTTCCAACATCTAGTCTTAGAGTTTCTGTAGCAGGAGTGTGACAGCCAAGGACAGAATTTGCTGGACTGTGGTGCCAGATCCTTTATGTGTCTAGATCCCTGGAGTCTCAAAACAGGACCACCAAGGCAGTGTTATCCTCACGTATCTATTTTTTTGAAATGAAAACTGCAGACCAGAAAATGCAGCAATGTGCATGTTGTCACCCAAAAGGTGCATTAAAATATGTAAACAACCGACATTTTGATATATTGATTAAAGGCTGAAATATGTTCTTTCCTGTTTCCTCAGGGTATGAATCACCCTGACAGCACAGGACACTAAGTAACAGTGGACAGGAGAGGTGTACCTTTTGTTCCTGATGGTGGTAATGACCACCTCCTTCCTCTTATTGTGGAGCGCAATGTGCAGAAAGGAGGCCTGCTGCTTGTTCAAAACTATGTCCGCATCATAGTTCAGAAGAAGTGCAACAGCTTTGGCGTGCCCTTCGCGTGCAGCGAAGTGGAGAGCAGTGTTCTTTGTGATAAAACAGAACACAGAAAAGCGGGTAACAATGGTTAATTTTCCTCTGGCCATTCTACTGCCTTATTTCATTGTTGAATTGCTTAAAAGAAATGATCAACAAGGTTAGTTATTTAATATGAAAATACATTAATTTAAAACTAGAGTTCAGAATCAAAGTTTGAAATGAGTTCACCATTCAGATGTGTGTGTGTGTGTGTGTGTGTGTGTGTGTGTGAATTTCTATGTTTTTTGTATCACTTTCATAGTGGATTATGCTAAAAGGACAAAGAGCAAGCTTCCAGTGTAAGTACATTATAGCAGACACAGAAAAAAGTATTTCTAAGAAAATTATCATCTATAGAGTAGAACCATGGTTTTCAGATTTGAGGTTTAACAAAATTGTAAATTTCTTTAGACCAGAGCTGGCTATAAGATTGCAATTTTTGTCTTTTCAAAAAAAATGACGTTTAAAAAGTGATCTTTCACCATCATTTCATAAACAAATATACAATTTAATACTTCCAAAAAGGAAGACTGCAATAGTGTAATAAAGGACAATATGCTTCAAAGAAATATACTTTTATATGAATAATTACACTGCTGTCTTTATTTTTCTGGATAGGTCATCAAATTGCAATGGCCCTGGACAAATCTCTGTGACATTGGAGGACTGGCCTCAACATGACCCCATCCTTTAGTATTCTTTAATTCTGCCACCTTTTACTCACTGGCTCTAAGAGCCTACTTCTTAAAAGCAAAATAGAAGCTGGAAATAGGCCAACAAAGGGTATAGGGTAGCTAAGAAGTCTTTCCTATAACTCTGACAATTTCTTCTACAACAAAGTCTCGATTTGGTAAGATGAATGTTGTACTTACCCCTTCTTCATCTAGCCGATCTGTACACTTCATATTAGTATCCAGAATGACCTTCATTGTCTGAGTGTACCCTCCCATGGAAGCGTGGTGCAGAGCAGTCCAGCCATTGTGGTCACTGTCAAGAATTAAGAAAAGACATATGCATAAATACTTTAGATAAAGTGTGGGAAGGGAACCACTTAGCTCATTGTATGTGGGCCCCAAATATAATTGAAATCTACCAACCCAATATTTAGTCGAGATGCATAATATATGAGATAACTAAAATATAAGATAATCATAATTAAAATATTAAGATAATCATTAAGCTCAATGATCTTAAATGAACCATCTGTAATATGAGTCACACATATATATATAATGAATTAAAATATAAAAGGAAATAAACATATTACTAAACACTTAAGGATAATGAAATAATTGCATGTCTGTGTTGTACATATTTTTCAAAAGTGTAATGTACATAAATACACTATTTTAATCTTGCTTTATTGATACATTGAACAATGTACAAAGTGTTCTGTGACTGGGACATTAAGCCTTCACAGTTAATAGTTATTGCTAACAATAATAACAACAACATCTTATAGTGCATGGTTAGAAGACACTTAGGTTAGTATAATTTATTCTTTTAAACATTTAGTTCTTTACTTCCTTGTGCTACCAAAGATGCCTATTCAATACCTTTAAAAAAATCTGTCCTTTTTCAGAGAAATTCAAGATGTTATTGTAATACTTATTAATACCATATTAATAACACTTTTTAAAATTAGACATAGAAAACACTGGCCAATTTAATTTTAGTTCTCATGATCAGCTGTTTTCAGATGCAACAGTCATCCTTGCTACTTGCTACCTAGATGTAATTAGGCAGTAACTGCTGACCTGGGTCCACTTGGGTCCTCTTTGTGGGTCAGCTGATTCATGTCTCTTTCAGGTAGGAAGAGACTAAAACATTTGATTTAAAGCTATATCACTGATATTTTGGAACTAGTGCTTTGAGGATGCCATATGTCTTTGAACACATGTTTAATGAGCTCTTGCAGCCTACTACTTAGGAAAAGATTAGAAGACTGCTCATTTCTCTGCATATGCTTTAGATTTTCTTTTTATGAAAACGTCATTCAATTACGGTACATATTTTATTCTGCTGCTTTAACTATAGCTTTTTTACTTATATTAAATTTCCTTTAATTATTAAGTTCAGTTCTCTTTTAATGTCTCCTTTTATCACTTTTTATATCCATCATTTGCCATAGTCAATGAAAAGTCCTATAAACTTATCTAAATTTTGTGTTTGTACGTGTATTCACATTCATATACACATAGTTTTGTACTTGTGTAAGATGATGGCAATATGATAAAATAAATTATGAAGAAATGCATCTCAAATGTTCTCAGAAATACTCTATCCAAAACCAGTTTATTCTGTGACCTTCAAGAGTGTCTTCAACTCTATGAATGTTTAATTTCTCAGCTTGGAATAATACTGAATTCTCTTTTAATTTTTAAGACATTTGAAGAATAATAGGATGAATAAAAGTACCTAGTGGTATATAAAGTTTGATGTCATCATTAAAGATAGAATAGAAAAGAAGTCTGAAAATGGCTAGTAAAAAAGAAAATAGAAGACTCCATTCATGCATTCTCACCTGAGAAATAATGCACCTTTTTTCAGAAGAAGCTGAACTACTTTATCATGGCCATTTTTTGCTGCCAGATGGAGCGGAGTCATCCCATGAAGGTCCCCTTCATTCAAGAGCCTTGTGTCATTTATGTCTTGTAGGAGCCTCTGACAGGTATTGATACGCCCATAACTTGAAAGAAATTAGGTTTCATATTTTTCAAAGAAAATTTTAAACTAAAAGAAGACAAGCTTATATGTTGTATAGACTGACCCTTACCTGGCTGCAAAATGCAGCGGTGATTTCTTATCTTTGCTTTTGGAATAAATGGACACATTAAAACCAAGTAGGTTATTGACAGAGACAGGGACTCCCTGTTTGCATGCATAATGCAGAGGAGTGCAGCCATCATTGTCTTCGTCCATTACCAGAGCCTTGATTTCTTGCATCTGTGGGAACAAATGAGTCTTCTACACATGTCATGGCTACTATGTGAATACATTTGTCAAAGTATTCTGTAGCAAAGTATTTTCCAAGAGAGGTCAATATATATTTCTCATGGGCAAAATCATAAACAACCTAAATGATTCTAGAGCAAAATAAACACGGATTGAGCCTCACATTTTGTCTTTCTGTAATGTACACTAGTGTATTAAACACTCAGAGAGAACCTTCAACTAGGAAAATGTCTTAACATTTTTCACTCATGATTTTGTAAACATATTTGACCACTCTCCTCTCTGTGCCCTTCCCTCATATTTTTCCCCAAATAGCACTCAAGAACTTAATATGTTCTGTCAGGCAAAAGAGATGGGATGTTAAAATTAGGCTTACTTTGCCTTTTATGCATACATTAAATTAAAAAGAGAATGGCAAATAACCAGCTTAATCCAATTCATAAATCAGTATATTTTGGTTTAAAACTTTAAAGTACGTATGTGTTCTTGATTTCTTTATTAAAGAAAGTGACAATATGAAGATGTATTTATTATAATATGGCACACTTTATATGCTCCCAATAGTCACTCAGTAACTACTTGTTATGTAATACAAGATAAATATGGAGATACATGCTTTTATCCTATGATCAATAAGTCAAGAATGTTGAATAGTTTTTCTTTTAATGGTGGGAGTGCTACTAATTCATTTACTACCTGGTTTTTCCACTGATATATAACTCATAATTGCCAAAACTAGACAAACCATGAGTGATTAAATATGTGATCTTATTATATGTAAGGAAATAGAGCAGCATTCTGTAACTTTGAAAGCTCAATTGCAATGCAATCCTCCTCTTCCTCCTGAATATTAGTTTTAAAAGACTTCTGAAACCCCAGAATCAGCCTGTATAACAACAAAAGTCATAATAAAATCAGTTTAAACTGTGTTGTATACAACTTATTTTAAGAAAATCTGTGCACATACATTACCTGCATAAATTCAGGTCGCAAATTTTTTAAGCCATATGGTTGCTGCACAGTAAAGTGTAAAAAATTACGTCCAAGATAATCTTTTATGTCTACTCTGGCACCTAAAAAGCACAATATAAGTATAAATTTTACTTATTTATTTAAAACATAGCCTATATTGGATTTTTAGCTTAAAAGGTTTTGACAGAACTTTGCCAACCTTAACATCATTTAGATAAAGCAATATATTTTAAAATGGGTTTGCCTTACTGGAGGGGGATAGAGAATATGTTATGCATTGTCTTAATATATGAAGCTTTAACGTTTAAAGCATAAAATATAAATACAAAACAACTAGAGATGAAGAATGAAAATGATGAAAAACACTAAGACATCCTTTTGTTTGTCAGTGTAGCACCAGATCCATATGTGAAATGGGGACAAAAACAGCATTTACTTTGCATAGGACTGACTCCTTAAGGAGAGTTGATAAAATATTCAGCAAATGCCTGAAGTATGGCAATTACCTTAAAATGTTGTCTGTTATGTTTTGAAGTATTTTTTCAAATATTGTGCTCCTTTATTGGACTGTAAATTATTCTAGACATAAAAAGTTTATCTGACCCTATGCCTGGCACACAACAGATAGTTATTAAATGTCTATTTTTTTAAAATTGAATACTAATTCCAAACGTTTGATTTGATCCTTTTTGGTACCTTTAGATAGTAGCAGATTTACAATATTCCAAGATGCAGAGGCAGTTGCTAATACAAGTGGAGACCGTCCTTCAGAATCGGTGATATTAATATCTGCCCCCTAAAACAAAACAAGTCATTCAACAAAAAACGTATGAACTGATAAAGTAGCTTACACTGGAATTCCTAAGCAACATCAACCCATTTGGATAAAGTGTCTAAATTATGGACAGCACTAAAGCATTTGACTTGAAATTGCAAGATGAAATCTGAAAACACTGTTCTATAATTTCAACAATGAAATCATTCCACATCATGCTTTTGACTGTCATCTATCTATCTATTGTCTGTCTGTCTGTCTGTCTATATATCTGAGCCCTAAATATTAAGTCCTCTGACCTAGAGCAGTAAGTTTAGTTCCTATTGTAATATTTTCTAAATGTACATAATTTTAAAAATCTTCCAAGTTTATTGCACATGTGATTTGAAAACATTCACAAGAAAGTGTTCATTTAAAAATCTCTACTTCATCTGAAATAAACTAAAATGCTTGAATTTACTTAAGATTTTGGCCAAATATTTGAGAAAACTTGTAATTAAAAGTCATTTATATGACTTTGATGTGTTATGGTAATCATATTTGATGTGATAAGAAACAAAGGTCTTGAAAATTGCTTAGAGAGAATTCTGTACTTTGTACAGGTTAATAAAAACAGCTTAAGCTTGGATTGTGGCTATTTCCCTGTTCTTTCAGGATCCACTGAGTGCGTACAAAGATGAATGTGCCTGGCGCTTGTAAATCTTGTGGTGGTGGCTGAAGGTCTGCTTTTGTTCTTTAGACAGGTGATCAGGTAGCTGCCTTGGCAGGCAAGCAAACATGGCCTCAAGCCATGGAATCTAGCAACACTTCTCAAATTTCTAGGTACATATCCTAATCTCAATTGTTGCTATTGACAAAATGCACAGGTTAAATAGTTCAAATGAAAGTACATTCGCTGCTGATAGGTTGGGCTTAAATAACTATAAGTTTATCCATATACGGGCTTTATAAAAATTGCAATCAAGAGCTAACTGATTTCACTTCTTAGAATGAAAAAGATCTCATGCTTTCACTGGTGATAAATCTTCAACAGTACTTTTCAATTCTTTGGTTTGGTTTGAGAGTTGATGCCGCAGCAGTGGGGTAGGAACTTACAATGAGTGCGAGCTGAAGGTGATTTAGTCAGCCTGTCTTGATCCAGCTTAACCTGCCCAGTGTGGAAGAAGAGCCACCAGAGCTACAGGAGCCTTAGACTCCGCCAGAGAGCTGCTCACGGCCACTCAAAGAGCTTTCCTTGAAACGTACTCGCAAACTCCTTTTACTATGTAAGCTGACACAGGCATAAAAATGTGCACTTTCACACTTTGAACTTCACTGTGATGAAGTTGGTCCAATATGTATTCACATGCAAAGTACTCCAAACTGCAGATGTGGCAGCCATCTTCCTGAAAACTTTTCTTTGCAGCTAAGCAACAAATTATTTTCAAATTCTATACTGTGTAATTATATGCTTTTCTGGACTGTAAATAGTAGTCTAATAAAATAAACCCATCAGCTGAATAGTTACCACTGAAATTAAGTAGTCCGCTAGTTCATGGTGATCAAATAGTGAGGCCCTGCAAAAAAATAAAATTAAGGTAATATTGGTATAAACATATAAAATACACCTATTGCATTTAGAAAGTTAATTTAGATATTAAATTATATAATACAATGGTAAAGAATTGGTACCCTTTGAAATTTTTAATTGACTCTGATAGTGTATTTAAAAGGTAATAGTAGTAAAAAAAATCAAATATATCTCAAAGTTTTCTTCATCACCTTTTAATGAACTTATTTTATTTATTCTACTGGTGAGTAAATTTGGTCCCAAGAGATAAAAGACAAAAGACCTAGCTGGTATCACTAGATCATGGGGACTGAAAATGGCTACTTGTAAAGTGTCCTAAAACTACCTGCAGTGTTCCCAATGGCCTTTGTTGGCAAAAGGTAACAAAGAAATGTTAGCTTTCTTGAGTTCTTATGAAGTCAAAACTAATTATGGAATAAACTGAAGTTATTTTGGTATCATCTCATAGCTAGCCATAAAAATCATGTTAGTTAAAAAGCAAATACAGGTTTTTAACCTACATTAAAGTATCATAGTGACAAACATTAATACTAGTGATGTAAAACCTTTTTTCTTATTAAAATTTTAATCTCTTTATTCCCATTCCTGATCATTCAGCCCTTTGAATATGAATTTCAGACTCAGTTTGCTAATTTTCACTAAAAATTCCTAAGAAGTTACATTATATTTTATATTAATAGCATTTAATAAGTTTAGAGAATTAACTCTAATTTTAAATCCTAGCTTCTTATAATTCCTCCTTTACCATTTTTCATATTGATTGTGTCTTAAAGGTATACTTCAACAATACTTAAGTCAGTGGCTTTCCAAATTGACTCAACATTAGAACCAAAGAGTTGTTTTTAAAAGCTCTGAGATACCTATCAAAGATTGTAATAGAATCTTGAGTATTAATTGGCATTGGGACTTTGTAAGTTCCTTTCATGATTGTAATGTGCAACAGTCTTAGAGTGTAATGTAAAAATTAATCTATTTTTTGCTTTATTTCAATGATTTTTTAAAGAATTTATAGCTAGATCTTTCCATGTCACCACTCCTAAATTTGTGTATTACAATTGTTTATAGTCTTTTATTATATTTAAAGTATTTTTATATAAATGATCACCCCTCGTTTTAAATTTTTGAAGCTCTTAAATATCTTTATATTAAAATTCTTTTCAGATTGCTCCATTATTTCTATCTCCTTGGAATTCAGTATATAGGTCTTTTGTTGACTTTGTGGTTTTCATTTTTTTCTCTTTATGAGATGATTTAGTTTGCAAACTCATCTTAAGTGGGAGTTCCTTTTTATTTTTATTGTAGCTGGTGGTTCTGCTAATATATGTATTTATTCCTCACTTCCACAACTTAAAAGAATGTTTTATATCAGTAGAGAGTATCTTTTTCCCTGAGAGTTATTATAGATTTCCTGGCCCAGTAATCTACTGAAATAGCTCAGCTGTTTTCTGCCATTCCAGGTCAGCCTAATTACAGGTGTCAGTGTGTGTGTGTGTGTGTGTGTGTGTGTGTGTGTGTGTGTGTAAGAGAGAGAGTGACAGAGACAGAGACAGAGACAGAGACAGAGACAGAGGAGCAAGAATTTGTCTCAGCCAACCACTTTCTCTCAAATGGTCCTTGCTTCCCAAGAACTTTAACATCAAGTCTACACTGCCTGTCCCAGATCCAGTAAGTCTGTAGTTTCAGACACTTGTCCAATACATGTTTCCATACAAAGCTGTCCTTTTTTGGAGAACTGCTGATCATTTCTTAAAATTGTAACTTTTGAGCACATTTATCTGTAGTTTTGGTGGTAGGTAAAAGAGATTAGAGGGAAGAGATCCATTATCTTCACTAAACATGGGAGTAAAATACACATAAAGAATTAGAACAGATTAAAAGTGGCTTAAAAAGCCTTGTGTGTTGACTTCCTTATCATGTAGGAAGCCTATTTTGAGTAGATGAAGAACTGATCCAGAATATGCCACTGGAGATTTCTCTGTAAAGATATATTTAACATTCTACTCAGATTCCCAAACAGCATAAAGATTCCAGTTGAAACATGGGCCTTTATTTTCTGTTCTTCTCTTTCCAACTACAGAATCTTTGCTAATATACTCACAATGTTTTGCAGCCTTATGACTTCACATGCGTAGACTAAGATTTGTATACAGAATGACTGGTAGGAAACTCGCCTGTGAAGCAGGGTCTCATGATTTCCATCGACTGCATTAACAATGTCACTGCTACCAGAGTAGGACGACAGCATCAGTTTAACAATCTCGGTGGCTCCTTGGGTTGCGGCAAAATGCAGAGCCATGCACTTCCCGTTCTATAAAGAATTTTGATTCCAGAATCAGACTTTAATTTTTAATTTGTGGTTATAACTTACATTTGGCTATGAGTTTCTTTTTTTCCAGAATCAAGAACTGTCAGGTTTAAAATGCTGAATAGTGCTCAGTTTCATCTATTGAAAGCATCAGTACGAAATTGCTGACAAGTAGTTGTGCTTCCTTAGAATCTGACAGCTCTTATTTTCACTATCTAGAAGCCATTATTTTCTCCCAAGAGTGTGAAGACCAAGACACTAATGGGAAAAGACCTTGAAGTCTGTATGTTTAGTCAGATAGACCTGGAAGAAGGTCAGTAAGTCTATAAGCATTTTCATACACATCGCCTTAAAATTAGCTAAAAGGTATGACTCTTTTGAATACAACGAGAATAAAAGTCATTCATGATTGGGCTACAATACTCCTCACAGACAAAGTTAATATGTTGCTGGAGGGTGGGCTTTAACTTATTTAATGGCAGTTAAACTGAATATAGTCTTCATAGTACTTGTGTTCACAATTGTTATTGGTGTGAAATTTGTCAATATAAAACTGGGAATATTATCTTCTGCATGAACAAAAAGAAACAATATTTACTTTCTGCTATATGTATTTTCTATCTAAGTTGACTATAAAGGAGTTATAAGGCATTTTAGAACTTATTGAAATTCTAAAAAGTGCTATGTAAAATATGAACAATTACCTCTGTCTTCTCTATGCGAGCACCATTGTCCAGACACATTTTAATCATTTCCAAATTGCCACTTTGAACTGCCAAGTGGAGTGGGCTGGCTTGCTTGTTATTCACAAAGTTAATGTGATTCTGGTGGCTGTACCCATCTTCTTCACCTTTAGAAGAAAATATCAATTGGGGGAAGTAATAGATTTTCAAACGAAAGGACATTTGGACTTACACAAAAGCCTACGTATAAGTTCTATTAAACACTTTTAAAATTGATAGTACCTATGAGAACAGGATTCTTTATCAGATAAGATGTAGGAAATGCTGCACTCACCAAACTTTAATATTAACTCCATGCATTTTTTGGCACCCGAAAATGCAGCCTGGTGAACAGGAAAGTCTCCCCATTTATTTGACTTACACAGTTTAGCTCCCTTTTTTAACTGAAGAAATACAAAAGAAAAAAAAAAACGGAAGTTGTACTTCATGAAATCATATTGCTAAGGAATGGACCATTTCTTACAAGCCTTTTTGAATAACACAATCACACAGTAAACACAAAAGGTTACATTTACAAAGAAAGAAGGTATATATCATTTTATAAAATACTTTCAACTTCATTCATTATTACAATTTTGTTTTGGCTTATGTAAAGCTATTTGTCTAGCTTCTTGATTTCAGTGTTAATTTACTTTTATTTGCTTTATTATTTCTTCTCATTTGCTCCAGATACATCAGCCTATAGACTATGTGTTTGTCTCTAAATACAGCTAGTAAATGTATTAACACATAATTGTATGTCTAAATACCAGGAAAATATTTTTAAATTTTTGTTTAATTTTCCTACTCTCTAGGATGATGATGAAATTCAAGTGATAAAAATATAGAACTTGGCCTAGATAGCACGCAAATAATTATGGACAATTTGAGAGAAAAGTATGTGCTGGAATTCTGGTAGTGTAATGAGGAAGAGCACTTCTGGGAGGAAGAGAGGGAAGTCACTGAGAGGAGAGTCTGCAGCCACTCCAGAAAACCTTTCTAGAGATGAGGTTGGCTGTTTGTTCAGGGTGTGGCTAATTCTTTTTAGCAATCAAATCACACAATCTTCACTTTTCAAACTCCAGGACAATAATTTCTTCTAGTTCTGGGGAGTGGGAACAATTATCTTCCTTTTAGTTTTTATGTTAGGGGCCAAGAAAGTGGGTTGGTAACTGCAAGGCCTGTTAAAAAATACGGCGAATATTTAAAGTTTTAAAAACACACTACAGTAAAGGAAAAACATTGCCATTAGTCTCCCTCATCATACTCACACTGTTGTAACACATTTGTTCTCTTGTTCTTGCCGCTTTCTGAAGCAGCTCTGGAAGCCTCCTTTGTGAGAGTTTTCGGGAGATATGATTAAAAATATAGCAAATTTGCTGCCCAGTACTGTCCACAGAAAAGCAGGCTCCTATAAAGATTACAGTGCACCCTCATCTACCTCACTTTCCTGTCTGGCACCATAGCACTATGGCTCTTTTACAAAGTCAAAAGGACCATGAATTGCAAACATTTTGAATCCATTTAGGACACTGAGGCAACCACACCAAAAAACTACAGACATGAAAGAAAGAGGACTTCAGAAATGCCTCAGAGAATGGCAAGAATGATGGGATAAGTGTTTAAAGTAAAGAAAAGTATTTTCAGGGTGATTAAGTTCAATGTGTATTTTAACGTAGTAATTTTTTAAAATTTAAATATACATTTCACCATATCCTTTATTCCTTTGACCATTTGGAAGCTAAGAGCCAAATGCATGATTTAATTTTTAATAATATATACTCTGTTATACTTTGTATTTTGTAGCCCGACCATCAGTGTCATCTTTCCTGCCTGTATTTTCTTTTTACTTTGATTTTTTTTTCCTCACATTTTCTTTCCTGCTTTATTGTTGGTCTTCTATAATCAATGCCAGGTCTATTTAGGGTCTAAGAGATGTAAAGACAAGCAAAAACATAGAACTAAAGTTTTTCAAACCTATTTTCTGTATTTGTATTTTCTGCTAGAGAGAGAAGATGAAATACTAATTTAATAAGAATAGTTCATACTATTTTTAGGACAAGCTGAAGAAAGCAGTAAAATAAGATTAATATACAAACCAAAATTTCCAGGATTTCACTGTTATCTTTGCTACATGTGATCATCACAGCTGTGTTTCCGTTTTCTCCTTCCAAATTAATATTAGTACTGCTGTGTTCAATCAAGACCTATACAAAAGGGAAAAATAATTGCCAAAAAGCTAAATTAAAGGTTTTTAAATAAGGATTTGTCTTCTAGCAGACTATAAGCTCTCCAAGGTCATGAATCATGATTCATTCACCTTTTTGCATCCCTCTCCCATAGAATCTGGCACAAAATCTTGCTCATAGTGGGTACCACTGAATCCATCAAAAGTGCAAAATAATAACTTTAATATCATATCAGTTAGGGAAATATTGAGTTGTGTACTGGAAACAGAATAGCAATTATAAATACTTTTATACAGTTTCATTTAATGCTTATCACTTGTGTTAAGTGAGGTACATTAACTATTATCTTCAACAAATATTTATGGAGCCTTTCTGAATGTGTACATACGGCAGAAGGAAGGGAAGGAAGGAGAAAGGGAGAGAAAAGAGAAGGAGGGAGAACGGAGGAGGAAGAAGGGAAGAGATAGTTTCTGGCCCCCTCATCACTATTTGGGGGGGCATTCATGCAAACAACAATAAAAATTCCATTCTCTTCAGCAGAGGAAATAAAGCACCATGTAACAGTTTGAAATAACTTAATTAACACTTGGTCTGAAAAGAAAACTTTTTATGGTGACAGAAGTTAGTATCCTGATTAAAATGTTGAAGTAATTTTTCTGATGGAATTTAGCTGAAGACATGCTGCCCACTCACCTGGTGACTTCTGGCTGATTACTGAATCAATCTATGCATCTGTAACCTATCTTTATTTCATATTAATCTAACAAAAATTATATGTCTTTCTCAACACAAAAATGTTGGATTTGATCTACCAGAGACCTTTCTTTTTGCAATATCATTATGATAAAACTACAGAATGAGCTTATATTACATTCTTTTAAGAAGTTTATTCATCAAACTGTTTCTTAAAATCCTTAACTTTTTAAAATCAAATCAAATCTCCTACTAGAGTTCATTCTTAATAAAATGCCCAATATGAATGTCAGCAGATGAATTATGCTTACTAATGAGCTCTGCTCAGAAGAGAAAATTAAATAGAGGTTTTAGTACATAAAAGCACATGGGGAAATTGTTATTGGATGAAGGGAAATTAGAATGAAAGTTTCACTTTAGAGACCATGGATATTTTTCCATCTATTCTTAAGAATCTTGAGGTTCACATATGAAAGAAAATCCATCGAAGTCTAAAAAAAGAGATTTTTTTCCTCTCTTATTTCTTTTACAATCATAGATCTGAAGCATTTATTAAGGTGCTATTATTTTCTATCATAAGAATAATTTTTCAAAATGCTGTAGTAAATTACACGTGACAGTGGTCCAGAGAGAGCACCTACACTGTGCATCTCTTAAAGTTCAGTCATGACCAGGCAAGTCTAGAGGGTTACAGGTGCGCTGTCCAAAGGTCTCTTTGATAAGAAGCCAGGGAGCTAAGTGGGAAAGTCACACAACAAGCTACCTGGAGTGGAAGCCTCAAGAACAAAGGTCTCTGAGAAATAAGGCCACCCCTAGCCCCAAAACCAGAAGGCCTCAGAGAATACTGTAACTTGAGGTGATACATGGATGACATTTAGATTAGTAAGTCATGATCCCTTCTTCTAGAATAAGCCGTGTGGAAGAAAAACACATGAAAAATGAGTGACAGTCTCATGGGCTGAGAATTATGATGCAACTGCAAACCAGGCACAGGGTGGAAACACGAATGAGCCTCCTCTTATTCCTTGTAGGCCAGACCTCAAGGAACCAAGGTCTCAGAGGCTGAGAGAAAAGTTTTTGACCTAAAGGGAGCTTAGAGCTCATGCATTTCTTCGGTAGCTTGTAAACAATGAGCTTTGGGTGGGCCTTAACACAAGAGCCAAATCATCCAATGTTGTTGCCATAGGAAAACTTAGTGTGAGTTCCAAATAGCTTACCCTAGAAATGAGCTCCTAGAAACCCAGCCCATTGGTAAACGGCATTCCTCTTTAAGGAGCCATCTGTGTGTCTAGTGTGTCTGTCGAACTCTGAGGTACAGTCTAAAAGTCATGGCCTGAATGTCAACATGAAGCATTTATCAAGACTTCCTCTATTTGAGTAAACTCAAAAGCCTTGAAAAAGAAATTCCTCAAAAGTTTCCTCTTACCATGTCTTCTGTTAACTAATCTTGTGACAGGGGATCCAGTCTAACAGAAACAGTAGGTCACAAACAAGCCTTCTACTTCCAGGGATGTAATTATCCCTTCCCTCCCTTTCCTTTTTCAGTCAATGATGTGCCAGTGAAGTCTGAGCTTGAGAATTAAAAAGTGAAGGCCTAATTCCGCCTATGGACTCTGATCCGTTATGTGACATTAGGCAAGTCATTCCCTTCTCTTTGTGCCTTATCTTACTCAACTGTAAAATGGAGATACTAATAGTCTTAATCTGTAGTTGTTTCTAAAATGCTGGTTTTAATAAGCTAACCACACACCTCTTAAAAGCCCTTCATAAATTGAAACTACCGGAGAAAGATAATACCATCATCACCATCACCAGCAACACCAGGTGGTGTGCGAAGTAAAGCGAACATTGAATCCTTACGTAGCCTTTGCCCTTATAACTGAGGTCGGCCACTCGGGCCTGGGCAGAGAGCCAGCTGCGAGTGCCAGCCCCTGTTGGACTGGCACCTGCTGCTCCAGGCTGCAGCCTCACCTTTGTCATCTCATTGTGCATGCCCTGCACGGCTATGTGAAGAGGTGCCAGCATGCTGTTGTTGCGTAGGTTTGGGTTTGCTCCATGGCTGAGAAGAAACTTAACACTTTCAACTTGGTTGTTTTCTGCAGCCCAGTGCATAGGGGTATTCCCATAATTGTCCATCACATTCAGCACTGGAAAAAAATCCAAAATAGGATTAACTTTTGCTCGGACTGTGTTCACTACTTCGTGAGTGCCTCTCCACTTCAGGCACAGAAACAAGTGTTAGTGCAATCAGCTGAATGTCCTCTAGGAGAAATAAAAATACAGCTTCAGTCTTCAAGAAGCACCTAGTGGGCACTTTTATGAATATGAAAATATGACACTGATCTTGTCAATTGAGTTAAACTTCTAATCACAGCACCTGTAAGAAATAGGTCTTCCTACTATTACACATCTTTACATATGAATTTGGGGATTTGGGGAAAATATTAATATTTTCCCCAATAAGACCAAGAATCATATGTCAGGCAATCTACAAATTTCACATGACTGTGATTCCAGTCAAGCCTCCATTAGCCTGCAAGGTACCACTACCATGATCACTTTTCAGAAAGAAGGTGCTGAGGCCTAGAAAGATGGAAAGTGTTTAACATCATACAATTTGTAAGGATTTGTGTAAACTATACAATCTCTTTACACCTCAGCTTTTCATTATCAAACTTGGTACAAAATAATACACATGAACACACATACACCACACACACCCCTTACGGTGCTTTGGGGAGGGTAATGTTAATTCACACATTTAAAGATCTCAGCAGAATGCCTGGGCTATAATAAAGGTTCCAAAAACATTCATGAGGAAAAGATACACCACTAGTAAACCACAAGACCAGAATTTGAGTTTGAACCTTGATGCTATACAGAGTTCCCACAGATTTCTATAATACAACAAATCATACCACTTATCCCCAGGGGCTTGGCATGAGTTATACGCCCTTTCATCTTGCTGTGCCCTGTATCTACTCTAAGGCAGACAGATCTGTCTGCTTTATAAATCATTTCAATCAGTGGCCATATAGCTTTATGTCTGGGCAGGGAGAAAACTAATCACTCATAAATGGTGACCATCTATGAGTCCATCTATAATACCTGGATCCATGATGCGGTCAAGTTTCCCATTTTCTTCTTTTAAAAGTTTCTATATCCAGTCCTTTCACTCACCTCACTTTCCACAACAACAATAACAACAAAAACACAGATGCATGTGCACACATACAACACACACACCAATAATTAGACACATCCTCACACACAGTTCTTAACCTTTCTGCCTGAGCAAGATGGAGCACTCTGTTTAGTAACAAACTTATGCAGGCTCTATGCTTATACCCACTTAATTAAATAGCTTGAATTTGGCTTTTATGATCACAACTTTTCGGAACTCGTTTTTACAAAGGTCACTGAGGACTCCAAATACAAGGGATTTCTTGTGTTCTTCTTCCTATGTGATCCCTTTAGAGCAACTGAACCTTGTGACTCATCTATCCCACCTATCCAAACTTCGTGACTTATCTATCTTTCTTGGTTTATGTATCATCAATCTCTTATCCATAACCATCTTTATACTTTTTTCTGGTTATGATACCGCTATCTATCTTTTCTTGTTGATAATCAACTCTTAGCTACTTTTGTTAGGAATCAGTAGTCTCCTAAAAGATGTTCATTCATTCCCACAGTCTTGTTTACTTCTATGCAATAATGACCCTATTAAGGAAGGTCCTTTTTTCTACATTGCTGGTTGTCTATTGGATTTCCAAGGTTCCATCCTCTGGGCTATTCAAACTCAGTATGACTCAATCTCCTCAAAACCTCACACTTCCTTTTCTTCTTTTACTTACATGCCTCCTTTTGGGGAAGGTTACACTATCAGCCTAATCTCTTAAAGTAGGAATGTCAAGGTTATTTTCAACTCCCTGTCACTTACTCTCCATGTTCAATCTACTATTAAGCACTTCTGAATCTACTTGCCAATGTCTCCTGAACTCTCTTCTTCTTCATTCAAACCTCACAACTTCGAAGAACCCTTACCTTCTCCTTATGCTGATAGATTTTTGACTAGACTCCTACTTCTATTCCATCTTCCACAATATTTATGGAATTATATAATAAAGGTCTCATCATACCATGTCACTGTTGAAATCTCTGTGCATCTACCTCTTCTAATATCTACATTCAATTTCTCAAAGAAAGTGGCTTTCCAGTGATGGCAGAGGGAAAATGGTACATCTGCCTGAGGTGTCAATTTTATTAAAAAAATAAGTAACTGAAATGTAGGACAAAATCCATTGAAGCTATAAAGAAGATACAGAAAATGTATTTGTCTACAAATCCAAGGAGTCTCCGCTTGCTGAGGGTGCCCCAGATGCCTGAACTGTCCGTCACAGTAGCTCAGTGTAACATTGAAAAAGGTGTAAGTCTCTAGGGGAGCTCACACTCTGGGTAACTATATTCAGACCCTTTGTAATCAGGTGCTAATCTACATTTTAGAATAATTTCATACCACTCTTTGCCGTGACTTTAACATGATAGATTTTTTAAATACATGTAACCTTTTTTTTTACCTTCACAAGAAGAACCACTGATAATCCTCTTCATCAGTTCTAGCTGACCCTCTCCTGCAGCGTGATGCAAAGGTGAGACATTTGCCTCCTGATACTTGTTTAATTTCCATCGGTTCTTGATAATGTGTTGTAATCTACATTCATTTCCTTCAAAAACCACCTAGAGATATATACACATAAAACTGTTACCTTACATAAGAATACACGAAGCTTATAGTGTTAATCATTTTACATTCTTTAAAAGTTTACCATTCCCCAAAACCCTTATGCTTACATAAATGGAAATATTTTTTCTTAACTTAAATTTGTATTGCTACATACTTGTCATACATAATCACATTCCCATAACCATATTCATCATGGGAAATTTATAAGTCTTAAGCCTTTTTCCTTATATTCCTCCCTTCTCTTTAAACCTTCTTCTCTTTCCCCTTTACAAAAGCTTTGTTTCAATTTTTCCCTATTCTTGAAGAACATGGTTACAGACACAAAGTAAAAGAAAATGTCTAAGAATTGATACATACATTAAGTAAATGCTTTGGATTTCTGATCATAAGCAGCATATACTGTAGAAATAAAGGCCTTGAGAAAAATGTTGGAGTTAACTTAAGGAACGTGCTCTGACAACTGATGGATATAATGAAATACAGAGGAATTCACTTTTTCTGATGAAAATGAATTCGAACTATAGCATGAGAAATTTTGATCAGACAAAGGGTTTCCAGGAATGCAAGGATTACTAAATCCAGGAATCCAAATTTACTGTTCTTCCCTTAGTTTCTTTACTTACAATCAATTGCCATCCATCTTTCCCTATGTACCAGAGCTAGAGTCATCCTGAATTTTGTCTTGTATGTTACTTGGTCAGTATCTGACATGGCCGCCCGCTCTCCTGGGAGTTAGTACTCTTTCTCTTTTGGGCACTGGTACCTACCCTGGCCAAGTGGTGCAGGTTGGGCTCCTCTTTGTTCTGTGCAGATAGGAAAAGGTAACACTCACGCACATTTACCTGGGCCAGCTGTCAGGACACTGGCAGGTTACCTGATTCACTACCCAAAGGCATACCATTGAGCTGTCAAGTCAAAATCTGAATAAGAAGTGCATGCAATATATATTTTGGCTGCGTGATGAATACTAAAAATCAATATATAATAGAAATTGAGGCTGATCTCAAAATTCACCAACACAGAATGAACAATTTGAAAGAATGAAACATCATAAAGGACAAGAGCAGGAGTGAGAGGGCAGGCTCAATGTGTTCATAGCCCCACAGCTGTTGTCATTGCCTATAAATATGTGGTTCTTAAGAGATGCTTATTTACACCTTTTGCAGGCAAAGGGTAAGAGCTGTTTTGCAAATCATATTTTCTCCTAACACTTTGCTTTTTCATACTCTTCATATTCTTCATCATGTGTAGACTGGAGGTGATGTATCATGAATCAGAGAATTCTGTTTTCTCCTTCTAAAATTCTGAGATGATAATCTTTATACTCATCTTATGAGATGTGAAAAAATCCCCAGTAGGATTTGCTACAATTTTTACATTGTCTCAACTTGAGAAGTTCAGAAGCTTAACTAAGTGACTCAGCAACTCCACATCCTGGGGTGTAGAAGTCAAGCAGTTAGCATTCTAGCATACTGTTCATTGTGGCAATCTGAGAAGGTCGGAACTTTAGGTGATTCAGCAGGGGTCAGGGTCCCTAAGTTTGTAACATCCTCAGCCTGTGCAAGAGGGGGGCAGGCAGATGGTGTGAGTGCTGCGCCCTCCCCAGGGGAGCAGCAGATTTACAATAAAAGGCAAATGAGGAGGGACTGTTTGCTGCTTCTTTGGAGGAGCTCCAGTCTCTGCCTTCAGCTTGGACGTCATCTCCTGGCTTCTGGCACAGACTGTTCAGCTTCTGCCTGGGACTCTTCAGCCTTCTTCGTAGACACTTCAGCCTTCCATCGTAGATTCTTCAGTGTTACGTTTTAGACCCATCAGCCTCCTGATACGGACTTGCACAGGATACTGCAGTAAGCTCCAGCCTTGGGCTGGACCCTTCAACCTCTAACATGCACCTCTAACACCCTTTGCACACTTCCTTATTCAACTTTTGTGGCTGACCATTGTAAGCCAATCGTCTCATTTCTTATACAGTTGTACATCGCGTGTTATATATGTTTCTCTAGTAAACTCTGACTGATACAGGATTTAAAAAAAACTCATGAGAATTAAATTACTAGAAATCAAGTGCTTGAGATATAGCTTAATGGTAGTGTTTGCCTAGCATTACAAGGCCATAGGTTTGATCTCCATCATTTAAATTACTAAAATTTAAATAAATTCGTCCTTTAATATTCTTAATGTTAATATTGCAAAAAAAAGTTTACAGAATCCTTAATGTTATAACTTGTTTCTATTAGCCTTGCATTATTATTTAAATTTAAATGTATTGAATAAAAATTATATTGTATTCATCCTGAAATTTACTAATAAATATTCTCATGACATCCATATTAACTGACAAAGTATTTCCTGATTCAACTTTTAGAAACTTCTTAGAATCAATTTTATGCAGAAAATTAAGAACTTTCAAAGTCATTACTTAGTAGTAGTTACTTCAACTGACTAATAAGATTTTTATTCAAAGTTGCTTTCAGAATTCTTGCCCATATTTGAAAGTGAATAGTGAAGTCATTCATAAATTTAAAATACAAGGCTTAGTCTTTTGTCAACATTTTTACATTGCTTAGATATGATGTTATTGATTATACACCACATTAGAGATGCCAGAAATGCCACGGAACTCTGGTATTTGGCTGCCAAAGGCATGATTAAATCTACAGTTGAACTGCAAATTTTGGTCCAAAACTAAGGTGGAAGGCAAATACTGTCATGGCCCTAAACTGTACACAGTGGGCTTCTTGGGAGCTCAGCATTTACAGGTCCTCTTGTACTTTTCTGTGCCTGTGCTCTGCTTGAGATCTACAAGACTTGTTACCTGAATGTGGGGGTCCTTCTTCCTCTCTTGTTCTCAATCCACCCGACTTTCAGCAGCCCTCAAATTTCTGTCTCCTAGGAGGCCTTCCTGATAGTGTCAGCATTCCATCCTCTCATCCAGCCTCTCTTAATCTCTCTGGAACCCAGAGTGGTATCTTTCAGATGCCACAAGAAGTGTGGTCACTCAGTACTTAGTAGAATAGGTGCTGTGCCTTTTTAGGTTTTAAGTTTTCTTCTCTTTAATTTCTAATATAATAAGTATTGGTAGCTATAACTCACACAAGCAAGACTTTTCAAGGTCATCCAAGTGGTTTATGCTTAAAGGAGCTCTTAAGACAACAAAACAGTTTGAGAAACACTAGTTCGCCCTTAATCCCTCATGCATTGTCTAAGCTAAAAGTATTCTACATATTTGTACACTTACTTGTTCATGATGTTTTTATGTGTAAAAATGTTTTTATATAGGGAGGAAAGGAAAGAAGTAATCACTAAGAAATCATTCTTCTATACAGCAGACTTTTAAAGCTGTATCACTTATAAACTGAAAAACTGAATTTCATACAAGCTACATATACCTTTACTGACTTTTGGATGCGACACTGAGCATTCAGCCACTTCTAAATTTCCTCACATGTGGTAGTAGATTTTAAATAAGCTTCCTGCAGAAATAGCTCGGATCTTAAAAAGGTGTTTACCTTAATCCAATTGGCAGGATTTTAGCACTTGAATTTAAAATGACCTTTGGATGTTAAAGAAGGACTCTACTGCCCACCTCCATGAATGAAAGAGCAATTTACAGGTCTGTTTACTGGTACACTGTTAATACATACCCAACACAACACTCTTTAGAGGAAGTCTTAAGTTCACATGCTCACCAGGTACTACTGAACTCAAAATAACAAAATACCTAAATAATTTACAAGAGTACATGAGTACACAAGATGAGCCAGACAGGCTCAACTGAGAGAGAGCCTTGGCACTGAGCTTTGTAAAGAACGAAACAAAGTGCTGAAGGTAAGCCTGGGATGTCATTTAGACAAATTATACCAATGTAGCTTCCTATTGTCACATGGTCACTTCAAGCTCTTTTCGATTCTGAAACATTTCTAGATTCAGCTCATAATAAAGTGTCTGCTTTACTTTTAGAGAAGCTAATTCTAACTAAGCCCTTTAAATCAGATATTGAAATTCATCCATTAGTTGGCTTTAATGAAGTACACATAAGTAGTAACAGGGCCAATAAAAAGGAATAAAAACAAAAATTGAAATAATTGAAAGGTTAAATGCTCAGTATTAACTTTCTTGAAAGAAAATTATTGAAAAATGCAAAAGGCATCTGATAGTTCTTTTTCCATATTTTGTAAGTTTTCTGTGATCCTTTGATTTTGTTAGCATTCCTGAGATTGCGTGTATATGTGTGTGTGTGTGTTATTTATCATATCTTTCCTATCCCCAAAGAAAGTTCTTGCGCTCCGATTTTTCCCTAGCTGTATATATGCTGCTTTCAAATGTATCCAAGCAATGGGAGTTTTATGGAATGATCTGAAATTACTACACGTAGTAAAATGAAATCTAAATCTCTCAGCCTAAAAACCCTAATATACCCTTAAATAGCATGAATGGTTCCACTTGACTTAGTAAGACTGAATAAAAGTAATTAAACAAAAACATGAAGAAAAACTTGAAGTCTGGGGTGGTGACACACATCTTGAATCTCAGCAATCTGAGAGCCTGAGGCAGGAAAATCACAGTTCAATCCTAGCCTGGGCAATTTAGGGAGGTCCTGCATCAAAATAAAAATTAAAAAATGGCTAAGCATGTAGCTTCTCAATCCCAGCGCACCTCTTATGCGGCCACCAGCCAGAATACTGCCCTTCAGCTGTCGGATTCTAAATGACAGCCTAGGAAAGTTCCAAGCGAAATGGCACACACTACACAATTGTCCTCATTTTAAGTAGTTGCTTTATTCTATTAAAAGGCAAAGCCCGCCAGCCGCCAGGGTGAGTGCACACCTCCCAAAGCAAGCATCTTCTCACCTCCTCACGCTGATACCGGTTCGGGTCCCCGAATAGAGAAACCACCAGCCCAGCCCGCCCAGGCTTGGAGCCCGTCCCAACGGCCCGGGGTACCTCAAAGTCCTTGGAGTCGGGCATGCTGTCCTCAACGCCCTGGTAGACTGCGCCCTGGGGCTCCTTCTCCCCGGCCCGCAGCAGTTTCCTCAGGCTGCACTTCATCGTGGCCACCTGGGCACCGCCTAGGAGCGCGGCGGCTCCGCACGCGCGGTCACCTGCGGCGAGAGAGCGCGGTCAGCGACGCGGCTGGCTGGGTCCGCGCGCGGCTCGGCCAGGACTCCAAGCTCCTTGCGGGCGGGATCCGAGATCCGGGAGTGGAAAACTCTCTGCGGTGTTTGGCGGAGAACTTGGGCTACTTGTAGTGCGGAGAGCAGGCGGGGCGGAGGGAGGAGGGAGGGCGCAGAAACTCAGACCTGGAATCGGTGTCTGCCCGGGACGCGCCCATTTGGAGGACAACTTGACTGTCCCTGTTGGGGCGGGGTGGGGGATTGGGTGAATCTATCTTGGAGGTGGGGGGGGGTACAACTGAGTACACTAGGAAAACAATTCTTGGTGTCCCCCTCAAAAAAAAATCCTTCTGGACTTCTATTGCCCTCATTGGCCTCCTTTTGGGGACCTCTTGGATTTGAAAATAAGGTAAGGATTTTGGTGTTCCTTTAATTTTAATCAAATCTTCTCTTTCCTGACAATTGAGGAGCTGTTATATCCCAGCACTGGTTTGAGCGAGTGGATTATGTCTCTCTGATGCTCAAGTTCTGTTTCTTGTGGGTAACAAAATGAACCCCCCTCATGCACTGGTGTTTAAGAATGGTTATAAAAAATGACAGGTTAAGCGTAAGCCACTATTGACTTCCGTAAGCTTGTTTGCCCTCAGCTTTGTTCAAGACGCTTACTTTCATGAGCCTGCCTGTATTTATTATTCGACAGCATAGGTGTAAGTCGTGTGCAGTAGGAGGTGTCACAGATGATGAAGAGGCTGATTCTACATCTGAGTACAGAAGACACAGCTTCTCATATTATGCTTAGGCGACACGGTAGAAAGTAAGAAAACTTCTGTCCAAAGCTGATAGCACTTTTCACAAAACAGCACTTAGCTGAGACAGTCTTGCCTTGACAAACTGCTCTTTTAAGATTAACATCAGTATCTCCTGGCCTAACTCAAAACCCACATGAAACCAGGAGCTGGCATAAAACCAGCCTCAAGGCAGCTTGGTGAATTGCCGGGCATAGGAACTGCATTGGGCTGAAGTTAGCAGCAGTGGAATGGTCACGATGTCATTAAGAAACCATGAGATGGTCTCCAGAAGTGTTTCAATTCACATGGCAGCTTGCCCTCCGTTCCACCTTGGAGTGGAATTCCTAGGAGGAATGGTGGTGAATGTATCACTGATCATCGATCACTAAGTGTGGCTTGCTGAAAGCTTGGTGGGAGATAGACATGTCCAATCTAATCACCTGGCATCTATGTTCAGGGAGTGCGGAGCTGTGATTTAGTTGGAGTAAGTAATGCATCAGGAAAACCGTATGAAGGAAAGAATGAGAGATGGGTAAAGAGAGTAACTTTTATTAAACCTTTGTTTTCTGTCTAACATTTTACAGATCTACTTTGTTTAAAAATAGAAATGTCTCATAAGAATAATAAGATTTTTTATTTGTTATTATGAATTACTGTGATCCATTGTCTTCTCCCAACATACAGCTAAATAGGATATCTAAACCCAAAGAGAATAAAGAAGAGTTTCATAAGGGGTCATATTGGAAGATGGGACAGAGGACATGTCATGGTAGCAAGCAAAAGGCAGCTGTGTTGGTCCTAAAAGAAGGATGTGGGGACCAAGGATCTCCAATGGTAGAGAGTGGGCTGAAAGAAGGGTCACTTTAGTTCAGGAGAAGAGTCCTTTTAGGTCAGCAGCCTTTCTCTGTATTATCCTTTGGTGTTGCTGCCAGCATGACACTGCCACAGAATGATGGTGTCTGTGTTCTTGCTTGTGTACCCCATTTACATATATAAATCCCAAATGTTTTATGTACAAACATATCCCAAATCATGTATCTTTCTGATTTTTATCATTTTCTGCTTTGATGCTGAAAAATATAGATGGTTGATGTTAGATTGAATTTTGTCCTGCTTTCTGCTTAAGATTGAAATGCTAGTTAATTTTTCTTTTGTGTGCTGGACTTCTCCATTTTAGGAACTTTTCAGCAATATCTTCCTAAGACCTCTTAGGAATTATTCATTTATTATTAATTGCTAAATTATTTCCTATCCCCCCAAAACATTTCTTTTACAGGCAGGATTTCCTCTACAGCAAATTAGTGAACTTAAGATGCATAACATGGGCAGGAATAACATGATATCTAGCTATTTACAATTAGGATCTTATTTCCTTTGAACTTTAATTATTGATGAATAGTAATAAAATGCAATGTTTTGAACCATTTCTAATTCCACAAGAAGAATAATTGTTAGAGAAAATATGCATTTATAGAAATGTCCAGAAGGCAATTTTTTAATCAGTTTATGTTTTGATACTATACTGGGCCTCATGCAAGAAAGTGAGAAATAATGATAAATTATTTTATTTAAATGCTCAGAGGAATATATTTAGATTCATGTATATATCAGCTCAATTACATTTTTATCAAAATACTAAACTGCTCAGAATTGTTCTTATTTGGTTCAGTTTACCAAAATTTTTACCCAGATGCTTATTTTTGTATACCATTAATCTGGTACTATAATTTTGGATTTGACAGTGTAATCCTGTGTGTTATGTTTTGTATTTATGTATTTTTAGTCTATGTTTTACATGTATACATACTTATATGTGTGTTTGTAATAATAATGATACATTTCCATCTTGAATTATAATTTTATTAGTGCTAAATATATTTATGGAGTTTAACTTATGACTGTGAACTTGACTATATTAAGACACTCCTAAGAGATAGTAAAGAACCCTTCTGGATGTTTGAAGGGTTTGGAACCAGAGATGATTGACACGGAAGCCACCAAAGTGAGGAGGGAAGTCCTGCCATGACTGTGAGTGGCCCACGCAATAGGCCTGCATCCCACATGGAAGGAAGAGGAGGAGGAATTCCACATGCATTTGAAGAGCTGCATTTTGCTTTGGTGTGTGTCTTTTGCTACTGTCATCACTTGTGGACATCAGACTGTGGTTTCTTCAGCCTTTCAACATGGCTGCCCATCTGCAAACCTCAGGAATTTCCCAGGTCTTCCATATCTCAGTATGACATTGCATCCCTGATCCTTCTTGTTCTGGAACTTCCAGCTTCTTGGATGGGTCACTCATGGATCCTCTGGCTCTTGAGTGTGTAGATGGTTGTTGTTGGACTACCCAACCTCCAATCCTATGTCTGTCTAATAAAACCCTTTTCATAGCTACACATACAAACATATATTTCCTATTGATTCTACTCTTCTAGAGAATGCTAAGTCATACTTCCCTTCTTAATGAGGAAGTTCAACTCATCTATATTTACGATCACTAATACGTTTATAGTTGTTCTGTTTATAGAGATTTAAAAATTATCTATTTTCTTTTTTATTGTTTTATTTACCTTTGCTGATTAAATTTAAATTGTGCATTTTAAGGGCTAATAATTTGAAGATTGCATCTTCAAAATTTTCTTGCAATTTTTCTTATTTGTAACAATTATACATAGTAGTATGGTGAACTGAAAACTGATGGTAAACTGAAACTATTTTGAAGATAGCAATATACAATATAACAATCACTGTTAAATTCCTATTATCTTGTTTTGAAATCCTATATTGCTATTGTTTTGTTGTTGTTGTCATATTGCTGTTGTTGTTGTTGTTTTATTCCTTCTTGATTTTTCTGAATTTTTTTCCTCTTTAAAATAATAATTAAAAAGCACCAGCTGAACTGAATCAGTGTGGTGCTCAGTGTAGACAGTCCAACTGAGGATTGATTGCATGAAAAGGAGACCTGGAGAGGAAGAGTAGCATTGTGGATTCTCCTAAGAGCTGTTCTTTGGAGCTGTTGGTTCTTTTAGGCTGTTGGTTCTCCTGGCAGAGCTTGTGCTGGCTTCCCAGATATGAACTCGGCTACTGTCATCAGGAGAGCTTGAGGCCTTGTCACTGAGAATGGCTACGGTTCACTTTGGGGGAGCTCTGGCTCTTACTTTGAATATTGCTTCTTGGCTCTGGAAGGGAAGATGTATGATGTTCAATCTCCTTAAGTTTGTCATGCTGACTTCCTGATATGAACTTGTCTGTTCTCATCATTGGAGGAGCTCGGGAACTCATTGTCACTGAGGATGGCTATAGTACTTTTCAGGGGAGCCCTGGACTTTATTTTGACTGTCACTTCCTGGCTCCAGTGCCGAACACTCAACCAACTGGCACAGATCCTTCATTCCACTGACATAGACCTTCTAGCTTCCACCGCTGACCTTGGAGCTTTCCCAGCGCAGAAACGTGAAATAGACTTGCGTGAGTCATTGTCTTGGGCTCTAGGCCTCCAGCTTGGCTCATGGGAGGCATTGTGTGCTCTAGGTTTTCAGCTGAGCTCATGCAGAACATTGCCATGGGATTGAGGCCCTCAGCTGGATTCTCTAGGTCTATAGTATGTGGACAGATTTCCTGCGCTTTCTGTATTTGACTCTTGGAGTAACTATCATAAATAATACTATCAATTATGTGTCCTGTATATAACTGTTTTCCTTGCAACCCGTGACTACAACAGTTAAATCTGTCAATCTCAAGTGTAGATGATTGTATATTTTCCAATTACAATTTGATAAGTTTAGCAAGTTGTGTTTCATGTTTCTTTATTTCACCACCTCTCTTGTCCCTATTAAATATATCTGCCTGTTCATTGTTTTTGTTTTGCAATTATATTTGTATCAAATATAATTTGTATCAAATCAAATATAATTTGTATCAAATATCTATATATTTTGGTTTCATGATGAAATTTTCATTTCAAAGTCTCTGATTATCTGGATATGTCTCAGAGACCTGCTTGTGCTGTTAACCTTATTTCCTCAGTATAATGGTAACTAGTTTCCTTCAAATATAGAATCACCCATCTGCTAATTTTGGTGTCTTGCATTACTATCACTTTCTGCTTCTGCCCGTGGAGGTCACCTGGCAGTGATATCCAGGAGGCCTGATGTGATGCTAAGGGCCTGTTCACTGTGCTTCACCTCCCCATGTAGGTACAATAGTTCTTTGTGCTCCTGGAGGCTGGGGCTTCCATTTGTCTAGCATTGCCTTAGCCCATAGATAAGTACTTTTTTTTTTATTCCAGGGATCAAACTCACAACTTTGCGCTTGCCAAGCAGGCACTTAGGCAACTGAGTTACATCCCTGGCTCCTGGGTAAGCACTTTTGCTACCTGTCGCTTAGTACACTTCAGATGGGAGACTTGTCCTAATTGCCCTTGTTTCTCCTCACTTTATAATTCATCCACCCTGTCACTGTTGCTCCTCAGTTTATAAATTCTCGGAATACATGAGCCTTCTGACTTGTATTCTGGGCTTCCTTGCCTTTCTTTCCATCACTGTATTCTCTTATCTGTGTTTATCTTGCATTTTCCTTCATTTTAATAACTCTGTAGATTTGATTCTATCAACTTTTTATTTTTCCGGAATCTTAACATTTCTATTCCATTGGTAACATACACTTATTTTCTCTGTTTTGAATTCATTCTTTCTTAAAACATGTTTTGCGTTTGCCATTTTATAGGATTTAATAGAGGTAGTATGCATGTGTATTAAGACAACTATTGTTATCCAACTGGTCTCTTTCAGTTCCCAGGTGATTAAAAATTATTCTCTTCCTAACTAAATGCATTCAAAGGATAATTTTTAAAAACATTACTTGTCTTGAAATATTTGGGTCATATTAGATAAACATTGGGACATGGATGAAGGGGAAAATAAATGTCCTTTAAGAGTCTGTCACGCATCAAGCTGCGTCTTCTGCTCAATGATGACTGACTCCCAAGTGGAAAATTCTGTTTGACACAGGTAAATGGTGAAATGAAACACATGCGCACACACACACACACGCACACTTTTCTAAACCAGGATCAGAAAACATCAGTGTACCCTGCTACAAAGAAAACTGAAGCAAATCTTGTGCTTCCTACTTTCCAGAATATCAAATGATATATACAGTTACCCAAGCCAGCACCTTTCCTAGAGCTCTTAGCAACCATGATCTAGAGTGATTAGTAGAGCAATATAAAAATGCAAATCTGCTAAGATTATTTAAAATGTGAGGCATAAAAATATTTAAGTATTTTAGCAAGAGAAACCCTGCAAAAAGTCAATTTTGTCAAAGAAAATAGAAGCGCAAATTTTAGAAGAGAAGACCAATAAATGCATATGTGATATTAAATTTATAAATTTGCATCTGTTTTAATACTTAATTTAATCAGATAATGAAATTAATTTTTGTGTTGAGAATTTTTATTTCTAACTATTTAATCAGGAGCACAGACAAAATTTAAACATGTGTCCATGATATCTACCAGTGAGTGAGAAATTTGGCAGATTTCTTCTTGTAAAAGTACTACTTCATAAGAAATTGAAGTAGAATTAAAAATACCTGTTGATTTAAAAAATCTTGTATGGCACAAATTTATCTGAGGTATATATATACACATCTGAGACATATACCTCAGATATATATATACCTCAGATATCTATAGATATAGATATAGATATAGATATAGATATAGATATAGATATATATCATATAGATATAGATATATGATTTATACCTAAATTATTTTAGGTCAGAGCTATAAAACTACGAAAGAAAATTCGTGAAGGAAACCAAGTCATATGAAACCTAAAAAGCATTAAATGTAAAATGAAAACCTTAATTCTTTAGATTTGAAACTCAGAATGGCATTCAGATATATGTGTTAGAATCACACTTATTTCATCTATCAGAACCTCAACTCATGTAGTATCTGAAGTATATGCATTATCTTTTAACAGTAAGAAAATCACAAGACAATGAATATAAAATATACTCACCTTTATTCATGGAAAGTGACATCGTGTTTCTGTTGTTACACAGACAGAATGACCAACTAGAGAACCGTTCCTTTTCTCATAGTCGATAGGTCACACCACTTTTATAGCCCCATATAATTAATTATACAAGGTATGATTCATTCTAAGAGTCAATATTAGGCCTTTTTATTAAACTATCTTATATAAACAATGAGCAAACGTGCTGCACTCATAATTCATAACACTGTAATTTATAATTTTTGATCACTGCCTATTCAAAGCTAGTAGCCTGATTTAATTATTGCTTAGAAGTTTGTCTCACTTATACTGCTTCCTCTATTACACAGTACCACAAATCAAAATAGTTAGTAGTAGTAGCTATAGGGAAATTACCTAACTTTTGCAGGAAACTAATTACTGTTTCATCCTGATGCTGTATAAAACACAGATTACCAAAGCGTAAAGGATTGCATCATTGTTATATACTTTTTAAAATCTAATATGCATTAGTAAATTAGGGAACAAACTATAATTATCCAAGAGAAAATTATCCAAAATAAAACATGGTGAATGCCTCCTCATACCAACAGTATATCTCTGTGTCTATCATAATATGATTTCAGTAAAAAATAAACTATTAAAGGGAGTAAATAACAAATGACCTTGTAAAAGATATATTAGATTAAGTCAAACTAAATTTAGACATCAAATATGACAGTTTACTGAAAGCACTCTGACATGTTCACCATTTTCTTAGCCTGACATTTTTATTTATTCAATTATTATCTCTAAAGTACTTATTTAATAGTAATGGTATAAGAAGCAGTACATTAGCAAGATAGAGAAGAAGGCATTTGAAATAGTGTACAAGATGTAGCATTGTTATAGTTAGGCCTTATACCTCAATTGTGCAGAGTCTGAAAAAGGTTGTCATAAAGGTAAATATAAGCAAATATGTACTTATATATATAATACTTGTTTGTACTTAATGGAACACATGGTGTTATTTCAATATATAAACACAATATGTAATGATCATGTCAAGGTAACTGGCATATCAATCACCTCAGACACTTATCATTTCTTTGTCATGAGGACATTCAAAATCTTCTCTAATAACTATTTTCAAACATTAAGTTGCCAACGATTGCTTTTCTACTGGGCTCTAAGATTAGTATTTATTCCTCAAATCCAGCTGCACCCTTCTTCCCCTTATTCATGCCCTCCCTTCCCCCTCTTTCCTACATCCTTCCAAGGCTCTCCTAACTACTACTGAGTTCTCTACTAACATTAACCTTTTAGGTTCCACATGTAGGCCAGAACATGCAAAGTACTTTTCTCTGCCTGATTTATTCATGTAATATATCTTTTCCAGTTCCTTCCATTTAAAACTGGATTTGCAAAATTATCCAGAAACTTTTCAAGTGGTGGTTCTGGTTCAGAGGCCAAGGAAAATGCTATAGCGTGACTTTGTCATCTTTAACTCATGGTTCCTCATGTTTCCAGGCTGACTAGTACTGAGCTATAAAAGGTGAAAAACTACGAAGCAGATTCAGGGGAACTTTTTGGACCAGGTCCCTCATGACATTCAATTGGCATATCAATCACGTTCTGCACGGGAGTCTGCAGAATGTAGTGTCTAGCAAGAAAGAATATGTGTTTATCAGTAATCCCCTCCACGGGTGCTGTGGGGTCACTGCTATGGGTTGGTTAGAGAAGACTGAAGGGAGCTGGAGCAGTGACAGCTAACCAGGTGGAGAAGGAAGAGCCACTCAAAAAGGACCACTATAGCAGAAGGAAAAATGTGTGCAAATCACAGAAATCAGAGAAGATGATGAAATTAAGAAATTACAACATTGGTTCTCATGAAAAAGTAGAAGGAAAGTTAAACATGAGGGACAATAGATACCTTTATAATGAGATTATCCATGCTGTACAGTTTGAATTTATGCTCCCTTTAGATTACTCTTTTCAGGATAGGGGCTAAAGCAAGCAGAACAAGAACAGAGTCAAAAAAGTCAATTAGAAAGACACAGTAGCCGTAAAGTGAAAAATGTGTAAATTCTTCCCCTGTGGCAGTGGATAGGAAAGGAAGGATGATTTAATAGATTTGGTGGACATAGATGCTACTGAAGTTGGAAGACAAGTTTAAGAGTGAGACAGGTGAAGTAGGGTCCTGGATGACGGAGATTTCTGACTTCACGGGGAGATCAGAAGGAATAAGTGGGTTGTCTTCAAAGGAGGGGGAGGAGACCATGTCAACCAGACATCCATGAGATGAGCAGCTTTTTAAATGGTAGAAAATGTAAATGCGAAATATGAAGAAAGGTAAAGTTAAAGAAAGACCAAAATTATTCATTTCATTGTCAAAATTTTAATCACACTGAGACTCTTGATAAGAACAATTTGAGAATTCAAATTTACTGTTGATTAATAGTAAGCACTATAACACTGAGAACATTAAAACACTATAAAAATCTTATACATAGCACAAGTACTAAACCTTGAAGTTTAAACTATTCAGATGTAGATGGGAATGAACTTTAATATCTATCACAATTATATTGGACAAAGTTCAAAGTGAATCTGATTATGCTATGAATGTTTAAAAATATCTACTTTGGAATTTTTGGAGCTCCAACACTGATATTTAGCCATACGAAGACTTTTACCTCTGCCTGAATTTGTTGGGAATTTTGAGGATGATAACTTATATGATTACTATTACTAAAACATCATGTGGGAGCTTAAAGTGACTATAATATTTTCAAAATTATAATGTCAAGTGATACAAAAAGATGTTATAAAAATAATTCATGGAATTTATGACAACAAAATTTCAAAGTATGCTGAAGTAATATTTTTTTCAAAATCCATGCTGAACAATAATATGCTTTGGTTCTCATTTAATGATCAAAGATAAATATTTTAACAGAAGATATTTTGCATGCAGCACAAAAATCTCAAAATGATAAAGAGCTTGTAGAAAATTAGCAAAATCAGAATGGGTGAAATAGAGAATTGTAGTTTTATTTAAGTAATCTCTCAAACATTAAAATGCAAAACTGTTTTACATAGAATAAAAATATCTCAAAGAATTAAAAGTTATACACTTAATGTATGTTATTACAAAATCATTATTACTTTTAAAAATTAAAATGACATTTCTTTTCATTTCATATCTTAGGATATAATAGGGATTTATATTAAAATCATAATGTCATGGATTACTACAAAGAAAGAAAAAGAAATAAACAATATTTTAAATTTGGTAATTTTTGGTTTGTTTATTTAGTCATAAAGAATAAACTAACTGTTTCCATTTTAGAAACTAAGTCAAACTACAGATCAATATACAAAGCACTAAACAGTTGGCTTATTTTCACAGTAGAAAATCAGCAAACTTACAAACCAATAACCTAATTATTCACAGAAGTCCCCATCAGTGATCTACAAAACCAGATTTTCCAGGCCAGGCAAATAAGAGTTGTACAACATTGAATTTGAAATAAAAAGATAAAAATTGGAGTCTCAACTTGCTGCCACAGAGCTTTATAACATCATGTTATTCATTTAATTTCCCTGAACTTCAGATCTCAGAATTAAAATCACAAAAGCAGCTTAGTAGCGTTTTGTTAGAGACAAATTAGAATGTATGAGAAAATTCCTATACTTATAAACAGAACTGTCCAGGTTTTACAAGCAGTGTCACAAGCCCTTTTATTATGCCTTTAAGCATCTTTCAGTGCTTTGAGAAAGCACTAGGAGCACAGCACAAGAGAGGCCATTTATGAACTTTCAGGTGGAAAAACATTAAATGTGCTTTAGTGTGGCTCCTGGGACTAAGATAAACTTTTGGGAAATGACAATAGAGTAATTTTTTAATTGAGTTACTGTAATTGGAGGGAGAATGCTTTGTGTTTCTTCATTACTATATTTTGCAGAGTCAGTAACATGCATACACTAATTAGTGGACACTGTGCACATGAACTGAATGATCACAATGAGCAGGTTTCTATTTAAGTGCTTCCTGTTTGTTATCCCATTAAATCCTCACAACTTATAAAGAAATTCTTTTATTTTTCCCCATTTTACAGGTGAGAAATTAAGGGATAGAGAGGTGGCTTCGGTTGCCCAAAGGTTCATACATAACTTTATGGGGTAACAAAGGTAAAGATTTCATGGCACCTTTGGTTGTCAATTCTAACAGTTAACAATCTCTATATATCACTAGGTTACCTCATCTGCATGCTCCACTGTACTACTACTGTTAATTATTTTCATTTAGAAATGTTGATCCTCAACACTATGATTCATCCTTACTCTTCACAGTAAATTCTTCCAGGCAAATTGCTTTCCCAATAAGAAATCCTTCCAGATATAAATTTCCTGTGATGTGGCTAAAGAAAATGAAACAAATTAAAATTACTCATTTGCTCATCAAAGTCTGAAATGTTTCCAAACTAGGACTAACACTGAATCAATGGTTTATTGCTGTCATTGGGAAATTCCAAGCACAAAGCCCCGGGAAACAACCACCTACCTGTAGTGAAAGCCAGATTGAAAGCCAGTGTGGGAGGACAGAAAGGAAGAATAAGACTTACCTGACATTTTCTGTCAGCACTAGAGAGCCAAGCAGCGTGCTGACATGCCTCAGTGAAAAGTAAAAATAGCTGAGATACAATTGCTTACGCAGAAAAGTACCATGAATGGTGGGAGACAGGTGAATCCCATTATACTCTGATTACTTATGCCCGTGTCTGTGTCTGAGTGAATAAAGCCTAGTTATTGAGAGCTATTTGCAAAGGAAGACAAGAACCCCTTGATCTTCATATTTAACCTAATTCTGTGTCACTTTGCTTTTCATCTTCATAGCCCCTTGGTCAGGTACAAGCTCATAGGCTGTACCTCTACCGATGGCACCTAAATAGGGACCTGGCCAAGGAAGTCCTTCTGGGGGAAAAGTGCAGTGAGTCAGTGATAGAGACTTCCACAGCAGAGAGGTGCCAGCCTGCAAAAAGAAAACAACAAAAGAAAAGGAAACAAGAAAAAGGAATGTGAGTGAGACAATGAAGTCAGCCAGGTTAATGGGGCAGAGTTCACTGCTTGAAGTAAAGCATTACATCCCTTTATTGGATATGCCGTTGCACCAGTCTGGTGCTCAGGTTAGTATTCAGTTGATTTCTCATATGTTTCAACGTGTTATCAGACAAATCTTCATTTCCTCAGATGAGTACATTTGACATAGTCAGAATCAAGTGAGAGAGGTTTTTGATTGTGCTGTTATATCAACTGAAACTTTCTCCATATGAAGCTTGGTCCATGCGATTCTTTGTTGTTTTGAGGTAGCGTGGACCCCAGAATGAAATCGAGGAAGCAAGAGAATTTGGGAGCAAAGACTTTATTCCAGGCCTGGTGACCCAGTGTCATCAGGATCGATCCAAGACTGAGTGTCGAACAGGCATTTTTAAAGCTCAAAACCACAAACCCCAAACCACAGGGAATGTTCCCTCCCCTATCTTAAAGAACACCTAGTGTTTTTTGGTGCTTTCTGTTAGCCTTGGCCAATTTTAAAAATAGCATGTTTTGAAATAGGATTGCACAGTTTTGAGGTCTGTTTGTCCCATATTATGGGGGTGGTCATTTTTTACACAAACGATGTGGGAACAGGAATTTACTACATATCTCTGGGAACACAGATGTTTAAAATAGCAACTTATTTAGTGAACCGCACTACAGAACAGACATGGCGACGCTTTGGTTAGTTTAGGATATAACATTCCCCTCTGATGTTGTGACTAGGCCAAATCCTTGGCCTTAACAAGTTTGGGGTCTCAGTAACATTTTTATCCTTGATGTCGAAGGATCATTAACCTAGCAGCTTGTAGCTGTTTTTTAATAAAAGCTAATAATTTATTAACTATACAAGGTCCTATTGTAATCACGATTAACAATACGAGCAGGGGCCCAAGCAAGGGGAGGAGATAAGGTAAAATACCATGTCAAGTACTCCACAAGGGACTGTTAAATAGCTCTTTTTTGTGTTTTTTTAAATCTTTTTGGAGGTTTTTAATTTTATCATGGACAATGTTAGACTTGTTTGCGTAGAAGCAACAGCGCTCTTGTAGAGCTAAGCAGATAACCCCTTGCTCAGCTGTGAGCAGATCTAGTCCTCTCCTATTTTGGAGGACCACCTCGGCAAGAGAGTCTAATTGGTCTTGGACATCTTGGATTGTGTTAGATAAAGCCCCAATATCATGTATTATCTGGTTAGATAGTTTTGTCTGAGTATGTAAGGCAATTTTTATCCCTGTTTTTTCAGTAGCTAATGCACCTGAAGTTTTTAGTCCTACCAACAAAGGGATAAACATTACCGCTCTTTTGGGACGACCCGAAACATACTCGAAGCTAGGAATAAGAACTGGCTTATCTCCGGGTATCACCTCTATGTCAGGTAACAGAATAGCTTTGGTTAGTTTAGGATATAACAGTTTAACTGCAGGAGAAGTACCTAGTGTACCCTTGAGAGAGGATGAAGATGAAGGTAAAGAACCCTGGTCCCCTTCTCTTTCATCTCCTCTTCCTCCTTCCTCATAGTGCTTCAGACAAAAGTAATGTCTTCTTATCAAAGATTGGTTAGGCTGTGCTCAATGGGGAGCCTTGAGGCATGCCCATTTTCATATTCATCCTGACCCTAACAATTCAAAATGAAATGCTAATGAGCACAATCTTTTGAGGTGTAAATTGCTCAAAGAATTAAAATCCAGTGTGGTGAACAGTGGGGTTTAAGGGCTTTCACATTGGGCTTGTTGAAGTCCGTAGTAGGAACTTTGTACTTGCCTCCTTTAGACATTAATGCCTCTCTGCAGGGCTGTATTTAACTTATCATGTTAACTTTCAAGAGTTAGCAGCTGAGCAGGCTTGACAGAATTGGGCAGCAGTACACCCACAGATTATGGAAGAGGTGCCATTGGGACCAGACAGGCTTCTCAACAAACGGCTTTCATAATGGAAGGAGCCTGGGTGACTATTCCTGAGAATGGTATTTCCACTCAGTCCTTTTTACATTTTCTTCAGGGTCCCCATGAGCCTTATGCCCAGTTCTTGGCCAGGTTGCAAGAAGCTTTTCCAGAGACAGATACTGCATGCCCAAGCAGCAGGTTGGTGTGCTCAATGGCTTTTGAGAATGCTAATAAGGATGTAAACAAGTGCTGTGGGCTGTCTGACTGACTAAAAATCTAGGAACTATTTGAAAATGTGTCAAGATGTGGATACTGAAGGTCATAAGTCCTGGATGTTTGCTCAAGCTATGTTTGGCTTAATTAGGGCCTCTTCAAAGATGTAATGTTTTAATCATGATACAGCAGGCATATCTGTAAACACTGCCCTCAGCCTCAGGCTGACTGTTGGTAGAACAGTTCAAAGTGGGACATATCAAGCCCTTCCCTAGCACTTGGAATACTCTTGTTTTTGTTACACCACAGAACTCAGGAAAGTGGAGGCTGCTTCAGGATTTCAGAGTTATTAATACGTGAGTTTATCCCACAAGTGCTCTGTAGCCTGGACTCCCCTATCCCACTGCAGTATCACAGAACTGGCCCATGATTGTTACTGATCTTATAGAATTTTAAAATTTTTATTTTAGTATTATTATTATTATCATTTTACCATTCCTTTCAGCCCACAAGAACGACCTCATTTTACTTTCTCTGTCCATACCATTAACTTACGAGCCTATGTATTGATATCACGGGCAATTTTGCCTCAGGGAATGATGAACAGCTCTTCATTAAAGAGCTCCAGATAATAGAAACAGCAAAATTGAGTATAACCACTTTGTATTCCCTTAAATCTCATTTCACTATTATTGAAAACATCAAGGACATTACCACTGCTTTCATATAAGCAACACCTAAAATAAATCTCAGTGTACATATTGAAATAAAATAAGAGAATGAACACATGGCCTAATATTAATATTCTAAGTAAAATGATATATTCATTCAATTAACATTTGCTGAAGATCTCTTCTGGGCCAGATCCCGACAATATGAAATAGAAGAAGAGGGTTAGCATAGTTTGAGGTCTGAAAACTTTTTCGTAGATGGAAAAACACTCAGTTGCGATCACCAGTGTTAAACATATTAAAGAAGGTATTTCAAGAAGAAACAGCATCAGTGAAAGCCTGGAATCTGAAGGAGTCTGATTGTTTTTATTTTGGGGGATTAGGGAGATACGTCTCTTTTATTTGCTTATTATTAGTGCATGTGCGTTTCAAAAGACTTCCTTCACTAGAGTTACAGGCAGCTGAGTTAGTTAGAAATATTACAGGCAGTGAGACAGGTTTAGGTCCACAAAAGAGCCAGTACAGAAGCCCAGATGCTTTGCATCTGTGGGAGAGAGAGACACCTCCTGCTGTGGGCCAGGCCTCTATGCTTATATGCTTAAGTGAAAGATTACTCCATTCTGAGATTACTCTGTTCCTGGGTACTGGATAGTATCATTCACCTGGGAATCTAGAGTGGTCTGAAGGCGAGGTAGAGTTAAGGGTACTGGAGTAAAGATATAAACCAAGATGAGTCAATATATCAAGTATCACAAGACAGATAACTGTTATAAGTAAGTGAGGATTAGTAAAACCAAAAAGTACTGCATAGACAGATAGAAAGAGAAGGTGGTAAGCACATGCGCTGGAGGTCTTAATATAGCACATCATTACGGTTAATAACAATAATGTTTTATACTTGAAATTTACTGAGAAAGTACATCTTGCATTTTCTTACCACACACACAGGTAATTATGAGGTAATGAATACGTTAAATAACTTGTTGGTGATGAATTTTTCATAAATGTACATATAGGAAGCATCAGCAAGTTGTACCCTCTAAACTTACACAATTGGTAATTGTTAATTATTCTTCAATAAGGTTATGTTGATGTAGGTGAGGGAAAAGGGCCAATATTGATATCCTGGGAAACGTGACATGAATTTAATGGAGTGAATGTTAAAATAGTGTCATTCTCAGTTAGGAGTGAGGGTGAGGATAAACAGGAGTAGATCAGGCCAAGAAGGGCTCTCTCCAAAGAATAAAAATTCAAAAATCTCCACTAATAAGTGTTGAAATCATTTATTATCTTTTTTCATTCTCTTTTTGTTCCTTCTAAATGCTACTTTCATTCTATTTTCTTATCCTGTACCCTCTGTTTCCAAATTTGTATGATTTCTCTTGGGTGAACTTCCTCTAATGTGGATTCTGGTCATTTTTATGTAGTGATTGAACTGAATTCACCTGCTGGTTCAAACAGTAAACAATTGCCTTCCTTATAGATAATGTCAGTTTCACAAGATGTGAGCCAACCTGGCCAACCACAGGTACAAAGTAAAGAAAGGATTTACTACACATCTCAACTTCGGTGCCCACTGTTTAAATGGGTGATCTTCTTTCTGCACAGATGTTTCTCTTTCATTATGACAACAGATCAAGTGATTACTGGTATTGCCAAACATTGCTGGTTTTCTGTAAATATGCTTCATTGCTATTTTGCGGTGTTATCTAGTCACATGAAAAATTTAAAACATCAGGAAAGCTATCTTAGCATATAAAATAATTATTTGGGAAAAAGACAAACTCATATGTTTGTTCCAAAAGAGTTGCTATGTTATAATCTTCACTTCGTTTGTTGAATTTTCCTTTCTTCAGGGTACTTTTTCTGTTATTTGACACATTTCTACTGTACCATTTTCACAAAAATAGCTTGTTGACTTGGCATATAAAGATAGAGCATTTCAGAGTTATGTGTTTTTAAATTATGTTTTAAATGCTGGAAATAAATTTGTATTCATCTACTGACACTTCTTTCCAGTGATTCTTCGCAGTGTTATTGTAGGATTGAAAATATTTGCTCAATATTATCCCCATTTCACTTTATTTATTTGGCAAAGGCAAGTTTACCTTCTAATATGTTACCTGTTTTATGAACTTTCCCTTAAAACATAAATACTTAAACAGATGGATATGCTAATTACATTAATTTTAATATTATGTAATGCGTACATGACTGGAAAAATCATAAATATTTGTTCTTTGCTTTGCATGTTGATTTCTGTTAACTGGTGGCTTCTAACACATGTTGGGAATGCAATGTTGGAAAACCCACGTGGAAACTTGCATGGCATTCAAATACTGCATGGCACATAGCCACAGTGCAACCTGTGGCAAATGTTGTTCTTTTTCTACTCAATATTCTTAGTGCCTTTACTTTGATAACATTGGGTTTTGTTATTTGGTCCCAAGGTATAAGCCACAAATGGCTGAGACTCTTAACTATTATAATAGCCACCGACTTCCCAGTGATTGTTCTGGATGTGAATTTCTAGAATTTGGCATTTAAAGTGGTGGATGAGAGAGCCAGAGGCTTCTGCAAATTAATTGTTTCCTAATTAAAGTATGCAATCACATGATAGAAGGCCTTTTTCTTTCTTCCTATCTCCTTTTCTAAGCTTTGAATTCTGTCATGTGAAGGTTGAATACTTGGATCTGCAGCAAGTATTTTGTGACACAAAGCTAAAAGCAGAAGAAAGAATGAAACACAAAAACAATGTTATGCTAAAAAAAAAAAAAAAGGTTCTGCAAGTGAAAGATTCTGTGTTTGTGACATCCCTGAACTACTATGGCAACCTGAAAATGCTTGTCTTTATAATTTATGTTAAAATTATTAATAAAACAATAAAAAACTTTCTTTTCTTACAGTAAAAAGCATTTCTTCGATAGAAAACCACTGTTGCTCACTAAAATGCCAGGAACAATACAGAAAAAGTATTAGTTGTTCAAAATAACATCTTTGCCATTGTTATTCAATTTGTTAGATATCTCTTGTATGTTAGAAAAACAGGAAGCCTGTCAAAATTAAGCAGGACTTGTTCCCCCAAAATTGGACTCACTCTTCATATTTTAAAGAAGAAAGTCAGCTAATTAGAGTGACTTTATCCATTTCTGAGGCCAAAGACAATGTTGCAAGAATCAGTAACAACAGCTTTTCAATGAACTCCTCTATTTTTGTCACCATAAAAGTTTACTGCCTGAAAAACTATTCAGGAAAGCACCACTGTATTGCAAAGGCTTAAACTAGCCTCTTTAATGATGGCTCAAGGCTTCTAACATTAAGACATAGTAAATAAGTATCAGTCGTGCTAGTATAAATACCTTTGCCATCCTATCCTTGGTTTAAACATCCTGTGATGATTAAACACTGTAATTACCTTATATAAATATTCAAACCACAAACCAACCATGATGGTACATACCTGTAATCCCTGTGCTATGGGAGTTTTGAGGCAAAAGGATAGCAAATTCAAGCCCAGTCCGGACAACTTAGCAAGACCCTGTCTCAAAATAAAATAAAATAAAAAATACAGAAAGAACAGGGCATATAACTCAATATGAAGATCCTAGATTTAAGCACACACAAAAAAAACTAGCAATACACAGCAGTAAACATGGCAAGTGAATTATTATGTGTCACTTCACAAAGTTGCAATTTACATAGGAAGGTAGATTTTCCTTTTATACCATTTTAATTATCTTATGAGCAAAAGTTCAAATGCTGATTTTTAAAAAGCGAAGTCATTAGCTAGGTGCAGTGATACATTCTTATATTCCAAGCTAGTCAGGGGAAGAGAGCTAGAGATGTACCTTAGTGGTGAAGCAGACCTGGATTCAATCCCAGGCCAGCAAAGCAACAACTGCAACAACAAAAACAAGAACAACAGTACATCAAGTGTGTTTATTCATAAGCATCGTTCCCAAAATAGAAAGCATCAAGAAACTATAGAAAACTCTATCGTGGAGGACCATAGAAAGAGAAGTAGATTTTAAATATAGCATTTAAATCCTAAGCGTGAGTAGATATGTGCAATATGCAGGGGATCTTGCTATTTGCTCATTAAACAAACCATTTTTTTACCTTTAACTTGTTTATAAAACTTACTGTTATAAACCTATCTATAAAACTTAGTTTTATAGAGCTCTAGGGTTGACTTAATAGGTTTTTAAAAACCAGTGTGAAAATCATAACTTTTTCAAGTAAAGTGAACTCTTTCTGATCCAAAGAAAACGTACCCACATTACATTTTCTCTCGGAATATACCTGCATTTACATAATACCTTCCTCCCAATACTCCGGCCAGTTACACTTCCCCTTTAAGATTTGCAGACCTAAAATTTTTACAGTAGTGTCAATAGTCATTCTCATTTCTACATTTTATTTCTTCCTCTTGGCAAAACACCTCAGACTGTGAACCCGTGGATTTTCTTTGGGAGCATGACCTTTCTGATATACAAACGATTATATAGAAAATTACCTTGTCTATGAAAAAAATTTTAATCATAAGAGTTTAAAAGTTAGGTTATCACCCAGCTTTTCTGATTATTCTTTTTAGCTGAGATAAAGCCCTAAATTGGACAATTTAAATTGTTTATCATGTTTATTCTCTGGGTTAGAGGCTATGTATATTGTTCTGTTTGCCTGCCACAGGGAAAAATACTCAATATGCACAGTTTAGAAGATGAAAGGTTTTATTTGGTTCTTGGGTTTGGAGGACTTAGTCCGTGGTCAGCGAGTTCCGAGGCGTAAATGGCACAGTGGTAGAGGATGGCAGAGCAAACCTGCCTGCTCGTGACAGCCAGGAAGCAGAGGGAGCAGGAGGGGGCCAGGGAGGGAGACGACCCTCCAGTGACACATCTATTCCAACCAGGCCCCGCCTCCTACCCACACATGGAGCTATACATCCACTGATAGATCAATCCACCAATGAATACAGTGCCCCAGTGATCCAGTCACTTCCCAAAAGCCTCACCTTTGAGCACATGAGACTTCTGGAAAATACTACTGATCTAAAAATAGCAAAGGAATGCCACATTAGATGAGATTAAAATCTTATATAATTATTATTACATACTAACTGTACAAATTAACGGTTTTACTGTAATACTTCCATACATGCATATATCGTGGTTTGGTCATGATAATGTTCACTCTTTCTTCCCTACTCTCTAGCCTCTCTCCCCACACTTATCTAGTTTCAGGTCATATATTAAAATCTTTTACTGCTGGGTGTGGTGACTCATGGCTATAATCCAAGTACCTAGGAGACTGAGTCAGGAGGATCACCATGAGTTCGAGGCCAACCTGGACTACATTGTGTAACCCTGTCTCAAAAAAAAAAAGTCTCCGATTTACTCTGAGTTAGCTTTTGTACAGGGTGAGACATATGGGTCAAACTTATTTTGGTGTCCTCTGTTCAATTCCACTGAGCCTCCTGTCTGGTATTTTGTTGCTGTTGTTGTTTGTTTCTTTTTTGTGTGTTTGTCAGTAACATGCTATTTTCATCAGTATGACTCCATACTATATTTTGAAATAAGGTATTCTGATGCCTCCAGCTTTGCTACTTTTTCTCAGAGTGGCTTCAGCTATTCAAGGTCTTTTGTTCAACCATGTAAATTTTATGATTTTTTCTAGTCCTGTGGAGAATATGCTTAGTATTATGAGGAGCACTGCATTGAACCTGTGATTTACTTTGCGTAGTATGGTCACGTAACAATATTACTTCTGCCAGTCAGAGGTCTTTCCATTTTCTAGTGTCTTCTTCAGTGTATTTCTTCAGTGTTCTGTAATTTGCATTTGGAGGTATTTCACCTCTTATTTTAGGTTTATTCCTAAACAAAGGTTCTTTCTTTTCTTTCCTTATCTTTCTTTCCCTTGAGGCTGTTGTGAATAGAATTGTAATCTTGAGTTCTTTCTGAGATAGTTCATTATATGTGTATAGAAAAGCTACTAATGTTTTTAAGTTGATTTGGCTACTTTACTAAATTTGTTACTTAAGTCTTTCCATGGAGTTTAGGTCTTTTAAGGTTTAAAGTTTTAACACCTATAAACAGTGAAAAGTATTCCTTTTATGTCTTTCTGTTCCATGATTATTCTAACTAAAATTTAAAGTACTATATTAAGTAAGTGATGAAGGTGAACACTCTTGTTTCTGATTGTAGGGAAAATACTTGTGATTTTTCTATATTTGATATAATGTTAGCTATGAGTTTTCATATATAACCTTTATTTTGCTAGGTTATGGTGCTGCTATAACTAGTTTCTTCTTGGATTTTTATCATGAAGTGATAATTATATCAAAGTCTTTTTCTGCATCTACTGACAAAAAACATGTAACTTTTCTCTTTGATTCTATTTATGTGCTGTTTAATTCTTCGCATGTGTTGAACCATCCTTATGATCATAGTATGAAACTGATTTGGTCATGTTATATGATCTTTTAAAGCACTGTTAACTTTGATTTATAAGAATTTTATTGGGGTTTTTACATCTATGTTTTATGAATGAGTTATTTTATCAATATGCAGTGACTTTACTTTTTCAGATTTTAGCTTAAAGTCAATTTTTGTTAAATACGAGTGTAAATATTCCTGCTTGCTTTCAGATTTCATTTGCTTGGAATATCACAGTCTATCATTTCTCTTTCACACTGTGTATGTGTTTCTTGGAAAGGTGAGTATCTTGCAGTGAGCATATTATGGGCTCTGTTTTTGTTGGTTTGTTTTGCTTTGTTTTTTAACTACAATCACTCAGTTTGATCATTTGTATTGAAGTTACTTTTCAAAGCTTTGTATCTGTTCTTGTCATTTTGTTATTTTTATGATTTACTTGAATATTCTGTCTTCCTTACTTCCTTTTACGCATTTTAAATGTTTCAAGTTTACTATATTACTATTTTATTTTTTCCTAATAATCATTTCCTCATAAACTCTTCTACTGAGGTTTATTCTATCCTGGACTCTCATGATCATGTTTTTATTTTTTCTTCTCTTGGGTCTAGGATTCTGACAGATATCTTTGCTAGTATTAAAATCTAGGTTAGCAGTTATGATCTCTCAGGATATGAAATACATTATTCCATTCACTCTTGGCTTTTGATGTTTCTTCTGAGAGATTTGCTGTTATTCTGGTGAGTAAGGGCACTGTGTATCCATAGGCAAAATCTTAAAAGTTATTGCTGACTCATGTAATTCAGCAGGATTTTGGATAGTCAAGAGCTAGTGGCCAGGGTCCTAACTGGACTACGCTCAGCGAGCTCCGGGCAGCTAGCAGGGCCTGGAATCCCCACCCCCACCCCTGGGCCCTGACTACACACTCCGGCTGAATCCCAGTGCGCACTAGGCAAACTTGGAACTCCACTGCCAGGCAGTAAGACCAAGCCCTGCATCTGAAGCCATACCAGGATGCATGAGAGGGACCAGCGGGCCTAACCAGACTATGCTCAACGAGCTCCGGGCAACTAGCAGGGCCCGGAATCCACCCCTGGGTCCTGACCGCTCGTACCCATTCAGAATCCCAGTGCAAAGGGCAAACTTGGAACTCTGCTCCCAGAGGAACCTTGGACTACAGCAGACTATCTGTGCTAGCTTGAAGGGAGATTAAATGACTGCCTCACCAAAACAGAAGATCTCAGCTGACTCAAGTCAGTGTGGGGAGTATGCCCCTAAAATAGAGGTGTACAGTGGCTAAATAGGGCCAGTAGTAAAGCTCCCTCCAACTAACTATAAGACCTTGGTGAGTCTGACAAGAATGAGGGTGACCCCTTCCTACACACAGAAAACATGAAGCAGAGTAAGGAGTGTGCCAAGAAGGACTCGCACAACTTGAAGAAAATCTAAAGGGCTCATGAGAAAACAGGCACACAATAGGGGCACAGTAAGGCCTCAGCCAACATAAACACTATACACAAGGAGATTTGATGACCTGGAATAACCTGAATATAAAGTACTAAAAGAAACTGAAAGTTGACCTACATCTAGGCTTGTCAGCCCAGGAAGAATATAGGACTCACCCAACAGGCCCTGTAGCAGAAAGTCAGGTGACTGGCCCACTTATTCATTGTGGGATCCAGCAACTGGACAAACATCAACCTTATATTAGGGCCCCAAGATACACACTGCCAACAGTTGACTCTAGCGGGTCTGAAGGACCAAACACTAACTTGAAATGGGAAAAATGGCAAAACAAAACAGCAAAATACAATCTCAAACATCTAGTCCACCAGGAGCAAGTACAAGAGACATTGAAAATAGAGGACTCCAAAAGTAACACACCAGAAATCTCTGAAAAGATAGTGAATGAAATGAAAGAAAAAAAAAAAAAAAAAACTCCATGAAGCCATAGAGGAAATCAAATTAGAAGTACTCTCCCATGTAAAGATAAAAGTAACAACCTTAGTAAAGGAGTTGATGAGCGCAGCTAAAGAAGAAAAAAAGAAAAAAGTACAGGAGCATGGGAAACTGATTGAAACCTTGAATGAGCAATATAAAAAACAAGCATAATTCATGAAGTAAACTGGAAGAGGCATCCAACAAACAAAAAATTCTATTCAAAGCATGCAAAACCAATTAAATGAAGCTCAGGATAGGATTTTGGACTTGAGAACACGATTGCAATTAGTGATCATGAAAGGATAGAACTTTTAAAAATAACAAAGCAACAAGAAATGACAATCCATAAGCTCCAAGACAATGCCAAGAGCAACAATATAAGATTATTTGGCATTAGTGAAGACACTGAACTCAATACAAATGACATAACTAAAATATTCACAGAAATAATAGGAGAAAGTTTCCCAAACATGGGGAAAAAATCTGATATGCAGATAAGTGAGGCATATAGAACATCAAACAGTCACAACCAACATAAATCTACACCCAGACACATAATGATTAAGATCTCAGACATACAACATAAAAACAGAATACTAAAAGCTGTTAGAGAAAAGACACAAGTCACTTAGCCAGGAAAGCCCATTAGAATCACAGCAGACTTTTCAGCACAAACCCTCAAGTGAAGACTTGCTTGGAGTGAGATATTTCAAGCCCTGAAAGAAAACAAATTTCAACCCAGACTGATGTACCCAGTGAAACTATCTTTCAAGTTTAATGGAGAAACAAGATACTTCCATGACAAATAACAACTAAAGAAATTCATGTCCACCAAACCAACCCAAGAAAGAGTACTGAAGGGCATGCTAGATAGAGATAAAAATGACCACAATCACCAGAACAACAGAAAGAAGGCACCAGGTAGGAAAAGCAAGGGGGAAAAGCAGAAAGCAACCAATTGTAACATCAAATGGCAAAGCTGAACAAGTACATATCACTGATATCCATAAATGTAGATGGCCTCAATTCAACTATCAAAAGAAATAGGTTGACAGAATGGATCAAGAAACATGATCCTACAATATGATGCATACAAGAAACACATTTGACCCAAAAGGAAACTCATAGATTAAAAGTCAAACGATGGAAAACAGTATTCCATGCAACAGGAACCCAGAAAAAAGCAGGGGTAACTATTTCATTTTCAGACAATGTGAACTTCAAACCTAAATGATTAAAAGAGACAAAGAAGGTGACTATATACATGTAAGCCGAAAAATCCAAGACAAAGAAAAAACAATTATGACTATATATGCACCAAACACAGGAGCACCCAACTATATAAGACATATACTAATGGACATGGAAAAAAACACACACACAAGAACAGAATTATTACAGGGGACCTTAACAGCCCATTGTCACAAAGAGATAGATCAGCTAGGCAAAATGTCAGCAAAGAAATAATAGAACTGAATCATATCTGTGAGCAATTAGACTTAGTAGATGTTTACAGAGTGTTCCACCCAACCACATCAGAATAAACATTCTTTGCAGTTGTGCACAGGACAGTGTCCAAAATAGACCATATATTATCCCATAAAACATTATTTAGTAAATGCAAAGTTATTGAAATTATCCCATGCATACTATCTGATGATAGCACAATGAAATTAGAAATTAATTGCAAAACAAATTGAAAAACTGGCATAAATACGTGGAAATTAAATAACAGCCTTTTGAAAACCAGTGGGTTACAGATGAAATTAAAGAAGAAATAAAGCAATAGCTACAATTTAATGAAAATTCAGAAACAACCTATTGCAATATGTGGGATGCAATGAAAGCAATCTTAAGAGGGAAATATACAGCAATAAATAGTCATATCAAGAAAACAGAATGAGAACAAATAAACAACCTAATACTTCATCTCAAGCTATTAGAAAGAGAAAAGCAACTTAAACCCAAAGCTCATAGAAGAGAGGAAATAGTAAAGATTAGAGCAGAAATCAATGCAATTGAAACTAAAAAAAAAAAAAAAACAAAGAATTAATGAATCAAAAAGCTGGTTTTTTGAGAGAATAAACAAAATTGACAAAACTCTAGCTAACCTTTTCAAGAAAAAGAAAGAAAAAAACCAAAATTCATGCAATAAGGACTGAAAAGAGGGAAATTACTACAGATCCCATGGAAATTCAAAAGATCATGAACACTCACTTTAAAAATCTCTGCTCACATAGAGAGGAAAACACAGAGGAAATGGACAGATTTCTAGAAACTTATGAACTACCAAAATTCAACCAAGAAGATATAGCATTTTTGAATAATGCAATGTCAGGTATTGAAATTGAAAATGTAATAAAAAAACTTATCAACAAAGAAAAGCCTAGGTCCTGATGGATTCACAGCTGAATTCTACAAGAAATTTAGAGAAGATTTGATGCCACTACTCCTTAAACTCTTCAATGAAATTGAAAGAAAAACAATCCTCCCTAATTCATTCCTGGAGACAAGTATTAATCTGATACCAAAACCAGAGAAAGACCCAACCAAAAAGGAGAGCTATAGGCCAATCTCACTAATGAACATAGACGCAAAGATTCTCAATAAAATACCGGCAAATAGAATGCAGCAGATCATCAAGAAGATGGGTTTCATTCCAGGAATGTTGGGATGGTTTAACACATGCAAATCAATAAATGTAATATACCACATCAACAGAGCCAAAAACAAAAACCACATGATCATCCCAATAGATGCAGAAAAAGCTTTCAATAAATTTTAACACATGATAAAAACCCTTCAGAAACTCGGATACATGGTGTCTACCTCAACCTTATACAAGCTATCTATGAGAAACCAACAGCCAATATTATACTAAATGGACAAAGACTGAAGCTTTCACCTTAGAATCAGGAACAAGACAAGGATGTCCACTATCACCACTTCTTTTCAATATACTTCTGGAAACACTAGCCCGGGCAATCAGACAAGAGAGAGAAATAAAAGGAATAAAGATAGGAAAGGAAGAAGTTAAATTATCACTATTTGCAGATGACATAATACTCTAATGTAGAAGACCCCAAAAACTCCATTAAAAGACTACTGGACTAATAAACAAACACAGCAGTGTAGCTGTAAAAATCAATAGCACTCCTGTACACAAACAATCTCACTGAGAGAGAAATTATGGAAATATCACCCTTTAAAATAACATCTAAAAAATGAAATATTTAGGAATCAACCTAAGAATGCAAAAGGCCTATATGCTGAAAATTATACTATGCTTAAAAAGGAGATTGAAGAGGATATTAGAAAATGGAGGCTATTCCTTGCTCTTGGCTAGGAAGAACCAACATTGTGAAAACAGCCGTACCCCCCCCCCAAACTGTTATACAGATTTAATGCAATACCAACCAAAATACCATTGACCTACCTCACATATCTAGAGAAAACACTCCTAAAATTCATTTGGAACCAGGAGAAACCTGCAATAGCAAAGGCAGTTCTGGGCAATAAAGAAAAGGCAGGAGGCATCTCAGCTCCTGACTTGAAACTGTACTATAAAGCCACAGTGATAAAATCAGCATGGTACTGGCAAAGAAATAGAACTGAAGATCAATGGAACAGATTAGAAGATGCAAGTATAAGTACAAAGGCACTCAGCCACCTAATATTTGACAAAGGGGCTAAACATGCTCACTGGAAGAAGGATAGCCTCTTTAATAAATGGTGTCGGAAAAATTGACTCTCCACATGGTGAAGACTGAAACTAGAGCCATGCCTATCACCATGAACAAAACTAAAGTCTAAATAGATCAAAGACTTAAACATTAAAAAGGAAACACTAAATCTACTAGAAGATAAGGTAGGTAGAAGTCTTAGAGACATAGGGTTAGGCAAAGAATTCTTGAACAAATCAGAAACTGCATAGGAAATGCTTCAGAGAATCAACAACTGGGATCTCGTATTATTGAAAAGTTTCTGCATTTCCAAAGTGCAGAGTGAAAAGAAAACCCACAGAATGGGAAAGAATTTTAGCCTGCAACCCCTCAGACAAAGGACTTATATCAAGAACATATAAATAATTGAAAAACATCAAGCCCCCCAAATTCAAAGACCCTCTCCAAAAATGGGCAGCTGAGATGAACACACAGTTTTCATATGAAGATATACAAATGGAAAACAAATACTTGAAGAAATGTTCACCATCACTGGTCATTCAAGAAACGCAAATTAAAACAACATTGAGATATCATCTCATACTAGAAAGAATAGCTGCCATCAAGAAATCAACTGATAACAAATGTTGGCGAGGCTGGGGAGAAAAAGGAACACTGCTCCACTGTTTTTGGGAGTGCAGACTGGTGCAACCACTGTGGAAATCAGTATGGAGAATTCTCAGAAGTCTAGGATTGGAAGCTCCATTCAACCAAGCTATTCTCCTCCTGGGTATTTTCCCAGAAGAACTGAAAAGTTCATATCACAGTGATATATGTACACCTATGTTTATAGCAGAGCAATTTGTAATAGCTAAATCTTGGAAACCACCAAGATGCCCATCAACTGCAGAGTGGCTGAAAAAGATGTGGTATTTTTACACAATGGAATATTACTCAGCTATAAAAAAGGATGATCTTGAGGCCTTCATAGGGAAATGGAGACAACTTGAGACTATCCTCATTAATGAAATAAATAAGAAACATATTTATAAATATCACATTGTGTCTCTAGTGTAAAAAGTAATAAGAAATGTAGAAGTAATAAAACCCAAAATGTGTAATTGCTATTGTAAAAAAGAGAGGGAAATAAAGTGCTCTAAAGGATATAACTGCATGTATGTTTAAAGGTGTAAGATACATGACCATATAACTGTTTTTTAGATTGTTGAGCATAACTGTTAACAGTCTCACTGTTTGAATGTCTACTTTGTATGCTTTAATTTTGTAACTTGAACAACTGTTTCCAGTGATGAGAGTATGTAAAGCATCAAGTGGCAATTTCTTAGTGCTTTTGTTCTTTTTGTTGTTGTTGTTGTTGTTTTGATTTTTTGTTTGTTTATTTGTTTGTTTTGGTTCTTTTATTTTTTTCCCTTTGGAATTCTGTATTGTCGCTACCATTTTTCTGTTTTGTCTGGTTGGTTCTTTTTTTTTCTCTTTAAATAAAATTAAAAAAAAAAGAAAGAAAGAGCCTTATTTCTACTATTAGGTATCATACAGTGACCTCTTGTGACTGCTAGATAGCCTTAAATTTTGGCATCAAGGAAAAGTACTGGTTGGCATTTTTAGGTAATGAAATTACCCTATAAGCCCATAACCATTTTGCCTTTTGGAAATATTCCTCCTCTGCCTCTTGTACAGACACAATTCAGATATAGCTCAGATATAATACAGAATTGCATGAGGAAGTTAACCATGCACTTTAACCCATTAAGTTTCCAGTTTTTTACTCCAACCCAATGTAAAGATCAAAAGTTTTGCTGGTCTCTCATTTTTCTCTGGGGTGAAAATGTGAAGCTGAAACTATATCTTCAGTGGTACTCAGAATTCTCAAATACTTCCAGAAGAAAAATACCTGACTGTCATCACTTTATGCTGGAATGATCTAATCTCTCTGTAATTTGTTTATTTCATCCTTGTTTCTACTGCTCTATGATGCCTTTAAAATGATTTGCATAATTTCTCTTAATTTTTCTAGTAGATCTAACCACGTCTACTATTTCTCTTAACATGTATACCATCCCAAGAGTAACAAGAAAAAGATGAGTCCCTAGAAGAGTTGTGCTAAATTCATCTGAAGTTAGATTTCTCATAAAGATATAAATAGTGTGATCAAAGGATAATATCTAGTGCTTCATTCATGTTTTTAGTAAAAATGACCTTAGCTTCTCAGAAGAAGCATAAAGACATTTTGCATTTTCAGAAGCCTTCTTAAGAACCTTCTTGTTGCAAGATGCTCACTCTTCCCCTCTAAGTTGATGATACACCAAAGAATACACTAGAGCTGAAAGACTAAATGGAGTCTTTCTTATTCTGCAGAAAGGAGAAGTAGTAAGTACACAGTGACAGGCAAGCAGCATCATGGGCAGCATTCACAGCCTCTGAGGAAATGACACAACAGAGAAAAAGTAATTTGGTAAAAGAAGCCAAAAGCTTAAAAAAACTGATGACAACTCAAAGCTAACACAAAGCTAATATCTCCCCATATATTATACAAATGAAAGTCAGAGCAACTTCTCTTGATCAACTTTTGATACTCTCAGCAGAAAGCAGAGACAAGGTGAAGACGAAGTTCCTAGTCCCTGTAGAAAGATCGTTATTAACCTTAATCTGTAACAACAGAAAAAAGACCTATAGTGACTTTGTATTAAAAATGCTTGATTTTATGTAAAAATTAACATTTTCCAAGAAAAATAAAGGGAGGAATATTTGTAACACTTCCAAAGAACAATGGAACCACTCATGGCCGTACCATCCCTCCTTGCAGTGCTGCGTATCAGCAAGTTTTATACTTGGTCTTAGTCACAATTTCAAGAAGTGTTATGAGCAAAACTTTTGAATAAAAAGTATCTCCCCTTCCAAAGTTTATGCCATGTTATTGTTTTAACTTTGCTAAAATATTTTGGTACATATTTTTTGGCTTTTAAAATACAATAGAATTTATTAGGAGAACATTTTCAAGTACCTTGACTCCTAGATTCAAGTTATGACTCAGCTGTAGAAAGCATGATTCTCCCCAGCATCTAGAGTAGGGTATTTGCCCTGTGTGTGCTCTTGGCAATTACAGCATGCTGAGCTACAGAAAATAATTCAAGAACCAATGAAATAATATGCTGGCCAGGGAAAAATGACTCTGATCATTATGTGTGTTACTTATTACAACAATGTAAATGTAAAGCAGGAACAGCAGTGTGAGTTACTGAGCAGTGAATGCAGAAGTCAGAAACACATCTGTAGGTAAAAATCTGAGAGGCCATACTGGGGGTGAGGGAATTGACTCAGCTCTGTGAAATCATTAAAAAGAAAGATAAGACAGCAGGAAGTAGGAAAAACACAGGCCTCTTTAAGGTCTTACTGATTTGTTGTTATTGTTCAGTGCCAGTAGCTTTCAAATAAAAATTCCCAACAAAAATTGAGGCAGCAAAAAGTATTGTAGAGAAAAGTTGATGATAGTCAGTCCTGGAAAGTTTGAGAGAGGATGTAAAGCTAAGAGACAAACAAGACCCAATATGAGAACCAGCAAGATAGCTCAGGAAATTGCTGGAGAATTGTTTCCCTCAAGAAACTAGCTCCCTATAACTTTGTGGTTCTTATTTCAATCATTTTCTAAGCATTTGTGAAAGCAAACTTCAATTTGCTTCAATTTTCCTGAATGCTGTTTGTCATCTCAGTGATTTTTATGTCTTAAAAAAAAAACTGGAACAGAGCTGGGTATGGTGGTGCACACCTATAATCCCAACACTTATGAGGCTGAGGCAGGAGGCTTGCCACAAGTTCCAGGCCAGCGTGGGCTACACCATCAGTTAAAGGCCAGCTGAGCTTCGCAGTGCAATGCTGTCTCAAAAAAAATTGGAGGAGATTTTACCTTCTTTTTCTAGGTCACTGATTCAAATGTTTGCATGTGGTAAGGTGTTTTCATTTTCATGTGTCTTATTCTAAGACTGTTGAAAACATGAAACTTTTAATTAACAGTGAAAGATAATGTTCTATTATTGTAATACATCATTATTATTATTCACTTATTTAGCCAACATCATTTAGGCCAATTTTGTGCTGAGCTTTTTTTTTTTCCTAGATGCTGGGTATACAGTGGTATTAAACTAAGACATAGCTCATGATTATCTTATTATCTAACAATGAAAGAAAGAGGAGAGAAAGGCAGGGAAATAATTTGAAATTTGTCAATGTTCTTTATAATTTACTGAAATAAATGAAAATTTTAACACAACATATCAAAATGTGTAGATAACACAAAACAGTATCAAGAGGTAAATTCATAGTAGTAAATGCCTACTACATCAAAAGCTAGAAGGCTGGGAATGAAACTCAATGGAATAATGCTTGCCTAGCATGCATGAAGCCCCGGAGTCTATCGCCAGTATCTCAAGAAAAAGAATATAAAATTTTTCAAATAAAAACCAAAGATGCAACTCAAAATATGAATGACCAAAATCACTAGAAGGAAAGACAATGAGGTTCAGTACTAAAATTAAATGAACCAGAGACTTAAACATATAGAAGAATAAAATGAAGAGCTGGTTGTTTGAAAAGACAAATGATGTTGTGAAACTTTTATACAGACTAACCAAGAAACAAGCAGACTTGAATAAATAAGATTACAGAAGAAAAAGGCTTTTTAACTGATACACAGAAATAGAAGGCATTACTAGGAACTATTATGAACAACCACATGCCAACAATTATAAATCTTAGAATAAAAGGATAAATTTCTGGACTGTATAGCCTACCAAAACTGAGCCACAAAGGCAGAAAAGCAGAACAGAAGAGTAACAAATAATGAAGTTGAACTAATAATAAACTCTCCCAACAAAGAGAAACTCAGGATCAGATGGCTTCATGACCGAATTTTCTTCTATTAAATAACCAACCCCCATTCTTCTCAAATTGTTGAAACAGCCTTTCCAAAGCCATTGTGTGAGGTTAGAATTACTCTCATATAAGGCAGAACAGAAAACAGTGATGATAGAAACTACATTCCAACATCCATAATAAACTTAGATGTAAAAATTCTCAAAAAAAAAATACTACCAAATGGACTCCAACAGCATACACACAGATACACACAGTCAAGTGGGATTAATCCAACTGATGCGAGGAGATTTAATCCTACACAGACCTGTAAACATAATACAGCACATCAACAGAATAGCTACCAAAAATGAAATGCCTGGAGTAAATTTACCCAAGAAACTGATTGATTTCTGAAATGAAAACTACAAAACATTGATGAAAGAAATTGAAGAGGATGCAAAAAAGTGGGAAGAAAAAAATGGAAAGACATCCAAAAATGAAAGAATTGACATGGCTAAAATGTCTATGCTATAGACAGCAGTATGCATACAATGGATCACCAGAAGGAAAAAATCCAATGAGTTATCAACTCACCTGAGTCAGACTGACATCTCTCCAACTGACCAATACATAAATAAATAAATAAATAAATAAATAAAGCTGACAAAGATGTAGAAAAAGGAGACATCTCATACACTGTGAAAATGCAAATAGAATGGCCATTAAGAAAAACAATATGGAAAAGAAGCAATTCGCCCTCCCTCTTGGTAAGCGCCTTCCTCTGGCATGAGCCAGGAGGAAACCCTGTAGTGTCTCTTGAACCTATCAATGTGCGGGCTTGGAATCAAACATCCCAAACTCCCCCCACCCCGTTAGCAACTGGGGACAGAGGTCTGAGCATCTGTTGGCAAGATGACTCTATGCAACATAGCAAATATGGCGGGGTCTCCTCAATCTTCTTTTTGAAAGCAAGTGTTGTTTTCAGTTTTGTTTTCATTATGATTAATTGCTTTACTCCATTCAATATTCTCTTTTGATTGATTTTATAATGTTCTACCTTTGGTTTGATTTTACTATATTTAATTGACTAGACAACTATTGTGAAGATAATGAGATATACTATGGTACCTATTGCTGTTATCCCGGTAACCTGCTATGAAGTTCTGTAGCAAAGTCACTGCACTGTCTCAATTGGTTTTGTTCTGTCTTGTTCTGTTGTATTCCTACTCCCTCAAAATAACAATAAAAAAAAAAAAGAAAAACAATATGTGAGGGAGGGGCAGTTGAAGATCCCATAGGCTGCTGAGAGTCTTTTAGGTATGGGGGAGGGGCAGTTGAGGTCCCCAGGGCTTCATTTTTAAATTTAAAACTTTTTTTTTAATTAAAAAAATATGGAGATGCCTCAGAAACCTAGTTATAGAACTGTGATATGAATTGTCCAAGGAATTTGTAACTCTAAGGTATGGAAGTCAGTATTTCAAAGAGACAAATATAATCATACCTGTGCAGCAGCATTGTCTCTAATAAGCAAGCTACAGAATCCACCTAGGCATCAATGAATGCATAAATAAGGAAAGTGTAGTGTACATGCAAAGTGGAATAACATTCACCCATAAAAAGAATAAAATTCTGTTTTATTTGCAGCAACGTGCATAGGACTGGAGGACATTTAAGACAAATAGCGCATGTTCTCACTTATTTGTGGAAACTGAAAAAGTTGATCTCAAATAAGTTGACAATAGAAAAGTGGCTAACAGAGCCTGAGAAATGTGTGAGGGTAAAAAGTGTAGATAGAGGCTGGTTTGTGGGCTCAGGAGTGCAACTGGTCGGAAGGAACAAAATCTAGTGTTCTTTGGCATAGTAAGATAACTGTGGATAACAACGATAATAGAATACTTCACAATAGCTAGTAAATAGGATTTTCAGTGTTCAGCATGAATGAATCATATATGTGAGCTGTGACAGAGATGCCAACTACCTAAACTGATCATTACACATTGTTTACATGTATTGAAATCCCACAATATACCCCATGAAATACATACAATTACTATGCAATTAATTTTTTAAAATGTTTTTAAAAGAATTACAAATTTTTAATGATTGTATTTTGAAAACCATCAGAGATGTGGCCTAGATTTGCAACTGCCTGCAGTTGAGGCACAATGAAAGGATGAAATAAGAAAGAGACAAATTTAGTAATGCATGATGGGGAGGCTGGGAGGCCAATTCCTCAGAATGGACAAAGACAGAGACTAGAACTCGCCACTATTCACTGGGTCTATACAATAATTGGAGGGATTATCCATGGACTCAAAGGGTAGTGGTGACTTTATGCTATAAAGAACTTTATATTGATGAGGAAGGTGAAGAGAGATGGCAGGTTAAGGACTTTCTCCTCTCCCCATGATGAAATTATTTTTATTACTACTGAATTCTCAAGGAACCAGGGTGTCTTCAGCTAATGTAATCCTACCCTGGGATGTCACAGAATTATGGGACCATTTGATGCCTCAACTGTGACTGAAGGCACACGGAATTGTGCTCTTGCGTACCATAGCTGGCCCACATTGCAAGGCACTAGACCTTGGACCAGCCCCAGTCACAATTTAATTATGAAATGATTTTTCTCCAACAATTATATAGAATGATCCTCGACAGGAAACACTACTATATGGGGAGAGAGATAACCTGAGGGATTAAAATGGGTGAACTTTCATAGAGCTCTCAGGACACATGTTGAGTTGATTATGAGTTGACTTGTTCTCTAGGATTCTGGCAAGTCAAATTCGACCTCTTACAACTGGAAACTATTTGGAATCTGGAGCTGAATGCTAGGGAACTGAGGGAGTCTTGGAAGTTCGAGCCAAATGAGTTTGAGTCTGTTTTGTTGAATTTAAATTGCATATGGTGTGTGGGAGGTTGATCATATTTTCTAGGAAATGATAAGATGGAAATGCATACAAAATTTCATTAAATGATAAAGTAATGATACATAATGCAACCATAGTTAAGGAGTCAAGAATCCAGTGGTGATGTTACACCAGTTATGCTTGCCTTGGACTTATACAGCAATGTCTGGTGTACAGATACACATTCTTAAATATGGATTTTCAGTCTGTTTTAGTCTTTGCAAAGCAAAATGAACTATCTCAAATAAGCTTTCCAGAAACAAACAAAAAAAAATTAATGTTCTGGACCTAGTGGTTTAAAGGTAGAACCTTTATTTGGGGGAGCTAAACCTAGAAGCCACCCTGGGAATCATACTAAGAATCTCTTTGGGTAAGTAATGCACATACAGAGAGAAAAGAAGATAGAGTGGAGGAGAGAGAGAGGGAGAGAGGGAAAGAGGGAAAGGAAGAGGGAGCAAGGAAGGGGGGAATTCTGTACATATGATCAATTCCATGGAGAGATTTTTCTGTTACTCTGATTCATTCAATCTACTCAAGTCATTTTCATTCACCTGAATAAGGAATGTCTTCACCTTACACCACTTAGACCACTAAAAGAATTATTACAAAGTTTTTGCACAACATAAAATTCTTTTTTTTCAAGGCATTAGGATTTGACACACCAAGAAAAGATTTTTTCTTTAGGTGTCTTGGAAGACCTGATTGGCCTCAAATGATGATATGTATCAATAGTGGCTCATAATAATACAAGGGAAAGAAACTCCCAACCTAATAGATGTCCAGTATGAGTTCATGTTCTCTAAAATTGAAGAATGAATGTTAGGAACAACGGAGGTTAAAAGTAGAATATATTTATTGAGAGAAAGAAACCTTCTCTCTGAGAGACAAACAGGGACCTGACTGGGTTGCCAAAAATTCTGTCTTTTTTATGATTTTTATAGAGTGAAACCACAAGGTGAGATAGGTGCAACATGGGGAAAACTAGAACCTTACAAGGCAGGCGGGTATGAGGTGGGACAGAACTATGGTCAACCAATAAGATTAATTATTCAGGTAAAATTGACCAAATCAGGGACAAATGGGGGAGTGAGTCATACAGTGAGCAGGTTTAAAGATAGAGGGGGTTGGGATGGTGGCTCCTGGCTTGTCAACGGTGATCCCTATATATTTAGAATATCAGTCCCTGGTGTTTATACTTAGGGTGTGGTTGCATTTGTTTTGCCTTTTGTCTTGGGATCTGGACCACAGTGGGAGGTATCTGTCTCCTCCAAGGTCACAAGATATGTGGTCCTCTGTGCCTGCTCTTTCCCTGTCTGCCTGTATATAATATTTCTATCTAACTCAGCTGCCTATAACAGTAATGTCACAATTATAGCTGATAATTGGTATTATTTCAGTAATTTTTGACATCCTATCCTTTAATCATCTCAACCTGAGAAATCTCTTCTCTTCCTTCACTACTGCTGTTTAACTCTTCAAGGCAAATCTTTTCTCATTTTCTGGGCATCCAAATACCATCAATTACTGTTTCTGGTCTTCCCCTTCACCACCCTAGATGTTCACATTATTACTACAAAGTAACATAGAAATTTTTCTCTGAAATTTTCTGAACAGGAAGCCTCAATTCATCATGAAAATCTTGATAATAATATGACTATGCTCTCAGCATATCTCATCTTCCTGATGTTTAATGTTGCCCATCAAGGTTCTAATTAGATGAATGTGATGGGGCTTTTAAAACCCATTAGCTTTCCAAGAGCATTGTTTCTTCTCCTTGAGATTCAGATCACATTTACACTGTTTTCTTCTGGGTACATCAGTAATAAGGGAATCAGCTCTAAACTGAGTTCCTGAAATTAAGCCCATTAGGGAAATTCTTCTGTAAGTCCACTTGGTCTCAGATCCAACTCACTTCAAAAATCTTGATATAGGAGAATGAAACTCCCAACTTAATACATGTCTGGTAGAAGATTATGTTCTCTAAAATCAAAGAATGAATTTTAGGAACAACGTGAGTTAAGAGCAAAATATATTTATTTAAGAGGAAGAAAGAAAGCTTATGTCTGAGAGAGACAGAAGGGGTCCTGACTGGGTTGCCAAAGACTGTCTTTTCTAGGGACTTTTATAGAGTGAAACCACAAGGTGAGATAGGTCCAAGATGGGGAAAATATGAAAACTGGCAGGCACAAGGTGGGACAGAACTATGGTCAACCAATCAGATTAATTTTTCAGGTAAAATTGACCAAATCAGGGGCAAATGAGGAAGCTAGTCACACAAGTGAGCATTCTTATGGAGCAGTGAATCCTCCTATAGGGGGTTGGATGGTGGAGGCTTGTCAAGGTGATCCTTAACTATTTAGAATGTCAGTCCCTGATATTTATACTTAGGGCGTGGTTGCATTTGTTTTGCCTTTTGTCTTGGGGGATCTGACCCACAGTGGGAGCTGTCTGTCTCCTCCAGGGTCACAAGACATGTTGTCCTCTGTGCCTGCTCTCTCCCTGTCTGATTACCTAAAATATTTCTATCTAACTCAGCTGCCTGTAACAGTCTCAGCTGAAGCTTTTACCAGATTTAATTTCTATCAAAATGTAGAAGACATTTCAACTAGATATTCAGTTACATAAAATTATATTAGAAAACTTAGAAACTAAAAGGGCTTTTTGCAACAAGTATAATTATATTTTTAAACATGGGGTTTAAGAGTATTATTAATTCAAGTTACATTATGAAAGGTATTTTTTGGATATTGGTTGCATGGAGTCAAAGACTAAAATGCAAAATTTCATGCAGGAACTCTTCCTCCATCCCATGATGCTAAGACCTCTTTCTGCCTTTTGCTCTCTAGAGTTTGAACAACTTTTTGGGTATATTCAGCTTGAATATCTTACATGTAACTTTGATTCTCATACACACCATTTGTATAGACTTTTTTGATATTCATATAAGCCATCTGGTAGGATATGTAATGTCCTTATGGCTAGATTTCCCCATAAGGGGAACTGAAATGATCATGTTTACCTCATAGTTTTGCTATTGTACATGTTAGAATACTTAAATCACATATTAATAGGTAAAGGCTCTTCTTATATTAAGTGTCTGAAATATTTTAGTTACTTAAAAATATTTATGGGTACCTGGGTGTCCTGGTGCATGCGTGTATTCCCAGCACTCCAGAGGCTAAGGCAGGTGGGTTGTGGTGAGTTCAAGGTCAGCGCAGGCTACCTTGTGATCTACAAAGCATGACCTTGCCTCAAAAAAAAATTATAAAATTGAATACTATAAGCAGTAATCTGCTTTATCCCTATATTATTTTACAATAGAACTTTAAATGATTTCTTTTTTTTTTAATTTAAAAGAGAATAAAACAAAAGGGGGCAGTACAGAGCAGATCAGAAGAGGACAACATAGGCAATACAGTACTTTAAATGATTTCTTACAAACTTGTTTTTCAGAAGCATCTATAATTTCCAATATTCTGTTGACAACCCTAATGTATAAATTAGTACAGATTAATTTTTAAAATGTATTCAATACACTTCTTCAGAAAATTCAGCACAAGTTGTGGTTAAGATTTTAGAATAAGTCATATAAAAATATAACATCCATAAATAGATAAATTCTTATTAATTTATCTCATGTACCACATCTCTTAATCCTCCAAACCCTCGATATGAATCCCTTCCTAGTTTAGCAAAATCTTGTTGGTCATTGAGACTTCATGGAGATTCTTTCTTCCTTGAGATTATGAGAGTAGTAAAAGGATATAGGGAAATCAGGAGCAAAGAAGGGAGAAGAGAGAAATTTTCAAGAACAACAACAAAAACAGAAAAACACAATAGGAAGAAAACTGGAGACCTTTGAGGGAAGGTTTGAGCAAAAGCAATATGTTAATTTATAATAATTATATTGTACATTCATGTTTGAATCAGCATTCTTCAAAATAATCAAAAGACACTAGCATTCCAGTTTTCATCAATGGATAAATGAAAGATCAACATGTGGTAGATAAATACAATAGAATATTGTTCAGCCCTAAAAAGCAAGAAAATTCTGACTCATTCTACAACCTGGAAGTACGCTGTGCTCAGTGCAGTAATCCAAATACATAAATATAAACCTGTATAACTTTGCTGATATGAAGTACTCAGTATAGTCAAATTGACAGAGACAGAAAGTAGAATGGTGATTTTCAGGGAATGGTGGAAGAGAATTGTTACTGTATTACCCATAGAACTGAAGTTTTAGGTTTTCAAGATGATAAAGATGTTAGCACAGTAACATGAGTCTGCTTAATACTATTGAACTGTGTAATTAAAAATAGTTACAGTGCTAAATTTACGTTATTTATATTTTACCAAACTTTTTGAAAACTGAATAGAGTGGATACTAACATTAAGGAAATTTCAGGCATGGAAATACAACTTCTGTTTTTTTATATTAATTCTAAAATAATAATGATATATACATATAAAATATAGATGTATTTCAGCACATATTAAGAAAAGAACAAGATGACTTGGTATTTCTGCTCAGAAGTGCCCAAGGGGACTATATACATAAGTCATTTATTTGATTGTCAGCACTCTTTGAAACCCTGGGGAATATTAATATTCCCTTGGCAGGAGCATGGAATTTACTTTTTAAAGTTCTCTAGTGGATAAATGTATCAATTTGCTAGGGTTATTATAACCAAGTATTATACACTAAGGGGCTGTATAACTAAAAACCCGTTGCTTTACAATTTTGGCAGCTAGAAGAACATGATCAAATTGTCATTAATTTTGGTTTCTTCTGAGGATTTCTGGTTTCTTGATGAAATCTTTGACATTCTCTGCCTTTTTCTTCACATAGCAACCTTTTGAATGTGTCTGTGTCCAGTTTATTTTTATTTCTATCAGTGCATGTTTGCAGTGCATAATGATTAAATTCATCATGAAGAGTTGGTGCACACACTTACCACATCTTAGTTCTTTTTATATCCCGTTCCTCTCTCCTTCCACTCCCCTCTTACCATCTATTGATATTCTTCCTATTTGCAAAAGATCTATCTCCCTCCTCTCTATTATCTGTCTTTTATTTTGCTCTTCCATTTATTTATAGTTTGGGTTTCTTATATAAGAAAAACCACATGATATTTACACTCACACATCTGTTTTATTTGACTTAATATCACAGTCTCAAGGTGCGTCTATTTTTCTACAAATGGCTGAAGTTTATATTTCTTTACAACAGAGGAGTACCTCATTGTGTATAAATACCACATTTTCTTTATTCATTCATCTGTTGATGGTTATTCAGCCTGCTTCCAAGATTTACTTCCCATGAATTGTGTTGTAAACATGGGTATGCATGCTTCCCTGTAATAGGATGTCTTTAGCTCTTTAAGAAAGATATATAGAAGGAGAATACCTGGGTCAAATGGAATGTTTTCTTACCCGGTAAACACATCAGCATATTGGATTAGAAACCCACACTACTTTAATATGTCCTCACCTTAACCCATTGCTAGTTCTTAAAGGACTCTTTCCAAATTAGGGCCCATTCTGAGGTACTGACAATAGGACTTCAAGATTTGAATTTTGCAGGAGACACAATTCAACCATTAACAGTAAGAAATATACACAAAAGGATGACACAGCAGCTAGAAAATTGCTCAATCCTCTGAGCCTATGTAGTTTTAGAAAATTAGTGAAATAAATTATAAAAGTGTAAAAATGTATTTCACAAAACTTGCCAGCTAAATATTTTTGTGCTGTGTTTTGTCAGGTGGCATCATAAAATACTTTTAAATATGGGCTGAATATTGTATATAAATAAGATTTGTTAAAAATCAATATGAAAAAGAAACCCACCCTCCAAATGTGTCACACAAACCCATTGTATGCCACCAAATAATTATTCAAAAATTATTCAAAATGTAGCAAATTTATTCTTTGGAGAGAATAATACAGACAAATGGGTCCATGGGTCAAGTAGGAAGAAAAACAAGTAAAATTAAAAATGAAGTTAAAAAGTATTAGATCAAATGTTTATATATTCAATTCTGAGATCTCAGCTTCCTTTTCCACTGGAATCCCACAGCTCAGACAGACAGGATGATTCTCTCCAAGCAGATATTAAATGATGTGTTTTAGATAGAATTTCCTGGAAAGAGATTCTGAGATGAGTATTTCCAGATAGAAGGCTTTGTTGTGAATAAATATTATCATATGACCCTATGAAAAAGAGGAAAATTATAATTCAACAGAGGTAAAAGCAAGATTTTAAGATATCAAGTAATCAGTAAGCATACAGAAAATTTAGTTTAATCATTAATTCCAGTAAAAAAAACATCAAAACTGAAAGTGATCACTGCAGATTAAAAATTTCAACTTTCAGGAGCATTTATATAGTCAAGCCAAATTAAAGTGTCATAAACTAAAGCTTTAGGAAGTGTGTATTTTCTTGTGACAAGGAGAAAATGAAAAAGACTTTGTTTATGCTTCATCTTCCATTTGTAGTAGTCAATGCAGGACTAAAATTGAAAAAATCAAGGAGTTCAAAATCAAAAACCATGCTATTTGGAGATTTGGAAATAAGTAATAAAATATATTAAAATTGCAGGGCTCTGCTGTGTGGAGTGGAAAATGGTAGTGGTATACCTGGGTCATTTTAATTCATGTAAAACTATTTGGTTCTCAACATGTACATATATGCATTTGATAATAACATTTCTAGTCCTACTTTCCATGCCAAAAATGATAGCCTTGTTACAGATTCTTACTTTTCCATTTTGATAAACAGATATCTGTACCAGTTTCTGGATCTAGATCATGTTTATCACCCAGGTCCATTCTAAACCATCTGTGTCTCCTCAGAGAAATAATTCTTCACATAAGAAGACAAGAAGTATAAATATTGGTATTTCAAAATAGAAATTATATAATAAGCCACATACAATAATGGTAATAGCATAGAACCAACTGAAATTTGCTGTGAAATTCAAACACGTAAGACTATAAATCATAAATTATGATCTCGTACATTAAGAAAATCTAGTCAGTGCTGCTAATATTGTTTCATTTCCATGGCAAATATACTCATTACATAGGAAGAGAGAACAGGGGAGGGGGGAAGAAACAAGAGTTAAGCCCTGTGCTGTGAACAGTGATAAGTCTTGTGTTCCCACTGATTAGAATGAACGAATGTAAAGCTTGTACAGCCAGAAAGGACCAGAGATTACTCAGCCTGAAGCCCTCATGAAAGAATTCTGAAGTCTAAAGTAATTAGCTGACTTACATATCCTTACTTGATGAAAAACTAATTTTCAAGCAAAGTACATTCTTTCTAGAAGAGTATCTTTTATACAGAGGATTTATAGTGAAAGATTTAAAGACATGATGACTGAAAATATGCCAACTAGTACACTGTACACTGATTGTGTTAAGTTGAGGAACTGTATTTTCAGGAAGGGCTCTTTGGCCTGTCTTTCCCTACATGAAGAAAGTCATAAATACTCTTTTGGTAGGGGCTGTCCTCCAAGTACCAAGTCTTGACAACAAACTTGATCACTAGGTTGCTCATTGGTGCTTCAGTAACTTACTTTGACAATCCACTAGCTTCTATCCATCTCATACTGAATATCTCTTAGTAACATTCCTAGAACTTATTATCCTTGATACACATTTTATGTCATTCCTTCTCAAACTTATTGTTTTTTGTCTTAAGTAGAAAAACATCATGGTTTTGTTTTTTCTTTGTCTCTTGTGACTATCTCCCAGACATGTAAAATTAATCAAAACCTTTACGCTTTTCCTTTTTTAAACAGCTCTTATATTAATTGTATTCCTAGATCCAATTGGAGCCCATATAAGAATAAAGTCATTATTTAACATTAGTAAACTTATGGGCTGTATTCTAAAAATCAATCTCATGGAGGAAGAAGGGTCATTTTCTCCCTTTTAAAAGGTGGTATAAAAGTTTAAACTGGAAACAGAATGGTGCCTGGATAAAATGGGAAGAAATGGACTGCAAACAATTGCAGTGCATCCTGTAGAAGAGAAAGGAGGTACTATAGATATAGGAGACACATTTTTTCCCAGAACGCATACTGCAGTTGTTTTTGTCTTGCCATGAAAAAAGCAGAATATCATGCCGGATCGCAACATGGGGCAGGCAGGCAGCAGTAGCTGGTATCTTGTTCTGTTGTTTCAGGCCATTCCCATTCAGTTAGCTTTTACGCTATCCTTCCACAGCCAGAAGACTATAGTGCTAACTCCTACTAGCATTTGCAGGTAGGGAAGGATAGGGTCTATCTTAGACAGGAGTTATACAACAATCGAAAAGAACAGGTATTTTGAAAGACAACCCAGATAATTAAAGTCTGAAGCACTCTATGTAAAAATAAACAAGTTCTTTAAAATAACATATGTTAAATGTATTATAACACACATTAAATATATAGTGATGCTGAAATTTACCATGTTCTATTATTGTTTCATCAGTTGACTTGGTATCTAAAGCTTATAGATTTTATGCTAAAAATCAATGCTATGGACAAAGAATGTTTTCTCATACAATTATTTTGACATGGAAAGTGTTATGTTTCCTAATGGCTATATTCTCAAAACTCATTTCTAAAATATTTCCTAAAATTAGACAACTTACATTAAAGTCAAATTAGTATTCAAACCCAGGCTTCATGATTCCAGGTAATTCAGCCTTTCTTCTGATCAGTTTATGCATTGCTGACACAGACATTTACATCTGTCAGAAGTATAAAGCATAGATTTAATTCTGTATTAGTCACATTTCCATTGCTGAGAACAGTGCCTGATAATCACATTTTAAAGGAGGAAAGGTTTATTTTTTTTAATTTTATTTATTTATTTTTTGGTACGAAGATCAAACTCACGACCTCACGCTTGCCAGGCAGGCGCTTAAGCCACTAATCTAAATCCCCGGCCCGGAGGAAAGGTTTATTTGGACTCACCATTTCAGAGGCTTCAGTTCAAGGCAGAAACATCATAGCAGAGAAGGACATGATGAAGAAAAGCTGCGCAGTTTTTGGCATCCAAAAAAGCAAAGAAAGCAAGAAGGGAAACAGTGGAAATGTTCAGTTACAAGATATAACTTCAGTGTCACTCTTCTGGTAAACAGCTCCCTCTAAGAAGTCCCACAACCTAACAGCCAGTCACTCTGAGTGGATCGATCCACGAAAGAGCATAGTGGCCTCCTGAGCCAATTGTCTTTCTAGGCATCACCTCTGACTATTACTGCTTTAAAGATCAAGTCCTCGAGACATGAGTCTGAGGAACACTTCACATTTAAACCACAGCAACTTGCAAGTGACAGTATCATTTAAATCTCTTACTATTGACCTTGAAATTCATTGTCAGCCCTTCACATACAGATCCACCAAACCTCTACAATTATGTTCTTTCAAAGCAAACATTTATTGGATCTGTGAGATATCATTTAGAATAGTGCCTGGCACTGGTGGAATAGGGGCCTGCTAGTTCTGGCTCTTCCATTTACTATATGGGAAATGTCCACAAACCTCAGTTTACTTGACTATGAAATAAGGATAGCAATAAAGATCCCTAACTCAGACTGTTGTTGTAAAAATCTTATGTGATACTGTTAAGAATATAGAGTACAAAGTAAATATCCAAATATGGTCCCTACTTTTCTTACTCTGCTAGCAAAATTAGTACTTGTTAATTGAAGTAGACATTTTGTGTCCCTTTCAGAAGACATAAAATATATTACCATTTGTTTAAAAATGTTTTACTATTGTCATATATAGGAGGCTAAGAGATGAGAGACAGTTGTCATTGCAAAAATAGCTCATAGTTCATAGACAGAGGTCCAGAGAGCAAGGAGCATGGTGAGCCATGCAGGACCACACAAGGAAGCACTAGGCTCAACTGGGAGGCAGTGGCAGAAGGTTATGGAACATGGTTAAGAGCCCGTGTCATGGTCTTCATGGGAAGGAATGAATGAGTCATGGTAAGCAGGCTTAGAATTCACTGTGAAATAATTTCACGAGCTTTGTGTTATAGGGACTGACTTGAGTTGTCTAGTATATGGCTCTGTGATAATTATGGCAGGGAAATATTTGGCACTGAGTGTAAGAGACCAACAATGAAGGGGATGATGTATATTTTCTCTGGATTGGTTGCTTTGATCTGAAAGGTGCATTTCAATGGGTGTTTATTTTCTCCAGGAAATGATTGTCCTGGCAGAGATAGTCTGTCCAAAGTAAGCAAGATCTCAGCTGTCAAAGACTAGGGTTGATCATAGACCCACTCTGAGATGATAGAATAACTGTCAATAATATTGACTACATAGCACTATATTGAGAGGAAATAATATCAATAATATCAACTACAAAAACCAATCCTGTATTGACTTATAATAAAACCTTGTTAAAAAGATCTCTACAGTTTCACTCAGAAAAATGGAGCTATACCATAGAATAAGCTAAAATATTAAGCTTTAGTGAAAGTCAGATTATACTAAACTATATAGGAAAAAAAAGGAAGGAAAAAAGGCAGGAGAAAATATGAGAAAAGAAAGGAATATAATAAATTGGAAGGGAAAGAACAGATGGGGGAAATCAAATAAAAGAATTAACAAAAGGAAATTAGATGACCACATGAAGCAAAAAACCTTAATAAGCAAAAACACAAGAAAACAACATAGAACTCCAATAGAATTGAAAGCAGAAAATAATAAAAAAAATTAAGAACAAAATTTCTCCGTGCAGAGATACTTAAAAAGGAGGGCCCCACTCTAATACTAGAATCTCCTCAATGTTAGTTGAATTGTGAGAATATTTTTTAACCCACAGCTATTCTTCTCAGTCTTTAAACAGGTTAAGGTGGTCTGTGGTCTCAATTGTACCCTTCCTTTCCCACCGGCAAATGTTAGAGTCTGTGATGGAGTTACGTTAACACCCATTAGCTCAGGTTTTTTGTCTAGGAATGGGAGTGCAACTAGAGTTGAATCTGCCTGCACCTCTCTCACTTGCCCAGCCTGTGCACTGGTCTAGAATTTAGGTGTCCATTCCAGAGTTTCCCACAGTGCACTTGGAGGTGGGGAATTACTGGGGATTACTTCTCCCTCAATTAGTAACTTCTCACAACTCAGGTCACCTCTGCTCAGACTGCCTATTTCTGCCACAGAAGAGTGTGCGTTCCTAAGGCTTCCTTCCTTCAGTGCATTCTATATGCAAATATTAATATTTCTGGGCTTCACTTGGTCACCGGCTTCCTCAAGCTGTACTTCACTGGTTTCCTTTGTCATCCCTATCTCAGCTGCACACCTGACGATCGGGATCAATCTCCTGGAGCAGCCTATAAATGCTGCTTGCCTCTAGTCCAAAGGAAAGCATAAGAAAAAGGTAAATGTTTTTAGAAGTGGAAAAAAGCATCAGGAGTTTTGGGGAACAATTTCAAATAGTCTGGCATACATGTAACAAGTTCCAATGGGAAAATTGAACTATCTGGAAAAATAATTTCATGAATTTTCTGAAAGCAATGAAAAATACTCAATACTTATGTCATGAAACTCTAAGAACTCTAAACAGGATAGTTTTAAATAAAATTCTATGTGGGCAATAGCATCGTGAACAATTATGAAAACAAAATATAAAAAAAGAAACTTAAAAATAGTCACACATAAAAAAAGAACAAGTTGTGCTCTGATGAACTTCTGTGAGAACTACAGTGAATTCTCAAGATAAAAAAATGAAAGACAGGAGGCAAAGATATACTTCTTTGGAGTGTGTATGAATTCAGTTTGCAATGATTACAGCCATCTTCACTTATAGGTCCTACTACTTACTTCTCTGGAATAACCCTAGTTGGTTTTGAGTGTAATTCCCTAGCATACTAAAAATAGGCAAAGTTTTTAAGTAGCATATGGAGCTTTACAACAGGACCTTTGTTCCAGGAATGTATTCAACAGATAGTAACTTGAAATAAATCGAGTTCATCTCAAATTGAAAAAAAAGTCATTTTTGCCTTGACTTATACACACATGCTTCTTTCTGACTCAGATTTCAAGACTTGGTCTTCTTGTCACCCAGAGTCACTCTTCTGTGATTAAGCCCCCAAGGACTTGTGCTTTCTGCAGTCCTGAATCTGGCTGTCTCTTTTCTTTGCTGTCATGAAAACTTAAGCCCTGTTTGCATACCTTGGGACCAGGTTATTCCAAACAAAGTAATTTATTTTTAATTTAAAGAGAGTAAAATTAAACAAAACAAAACAGAACACAAGAAAGCAATGTAAGAGACATAAATTTCAAAGCAAGACGATCAGAGATCTTCACTATCTATCATATTGACTCTTGTTTTCTTCCAAATAGTTGACCATATCTTCACATATAGAGAATTCACGTGAAACAACATAGTATGGAACTGATCCAAACAGGATGAGGAAGGCATTTTAGGTCTTCAATGCCAGATAATAGGGAAGTCAAGAATGGCTCTCATAGTATCTCTTTCTTTTAAAACAGCTGTCCATACCTTCATGTATGTTGAACTTAAACAAAACAAAACAGGCGAAAATCACTCTGAAAAAAGAATGATAGTATTGCGGGATTTCACATCATGATGGTACAGAATCAGCACTGGGTACGGCAGTGTCTCTTTTTCTTCAAAGTAGTTGTTCATTTTATCATGCATTATATAATTGGTTCTCATAAATTGTTTGTAAGTTCTACGCATGCATGAGTCTTTACATGTATATCTATCCTTTCTATAGTAGAGGGAAAAACAAAACAAAGCAAGACAAAATAAAACAAATTCCTAGAAAAACCTGAAATGAAAAAGTCATGGAAAACTGCAATACAAGGTGATCTACATTGGTTACTATGATGTCTCAGCAGTGTATAACAATATTACTAAACACAAAATGTTGGAGACATTATAAGACTTCAAAAGCAGGTAATAATCAAACCAGAGTGGGTATCGTAGTGAATCTTGTCATCTTCAGTATAGTTGCCTATACTCTCAGACTTGATACAATAAATCATAACAGATTTGAATAAAATCAGTCAATACAAAACAGCAATCTAACAAACCAGATTCAAATAAGATCAGTCATAATAAGACAATGTAAGTTATACAGGGCTTCAGATTAAGTTAATAGGAAATTAAGGATGATTACCGTAATATATCCTGCTATTTTGGGGATAGCCATCCATGCCCTCAAATCTAGTGTAAGTAGACAAACTGGAAAATAATCCATCTAAACAGAGTGGTGACAATAATGTACATTTTAAATCCTGTTACACTATTAATATCCTCTGCCTTCCTTTTTAAGACAGTTCCTCCCCTTTCACTCCCACATGGTGTACTGCCCATTTTGGGTCCCACTAACTCCCTCAGTTTTTAGATTGGGGGAGAAACATGATATTTATCCTAACTGGTTCTGAACCTTATGACTCCTGGGATTGATCTCAAGTTGTATGCCTTCACCTATAAAAGCCTATAAAAGCCTCAAGGTTTTCCTTTGTTATAGCTGAGTAGTTCTCTACTGCACAAAAGTATCATATCTTTTGGACCTATCTGCAGGTACTGGTCAAGTTGCCCCTATTACTCTCTGGTTCCCTGTCACATAAAGCATTGTTTTATCATATTTGACTTTCTGTCCATAAACCCTCTTTCAGGTTAATTATGTTTCCAATACAGAGCATCTCAATGGACCCTATCTCCTGATCTACTCTGCCTGTGTTTCTTTTTGTTAGTATATCAAGGCCATCTATGTTAGAGATTACAGCCAACCTTCTCTGCCTCATTTCTGCTATGGTATTTTTATGCCATTGGTTGTCTATTTTTCTCCCCCAATCTAAAAACTGCATCAGTGCGTGCTGCCCATAGGAAATCGGTTTGGGACAACTTATTGGGTCCCGGCCAGGGGTGTGACCCAGGTCAAGCAGATCCCACCAGTCTGCTCTGGGAGGAGAGCAACCAACTGAAGTCATTGCATCACCCAGTTGGGGCCATCGTGCCCAACTCTGACATTTCATCTACTTGGTTGTCCCATTCCTGTGAGAGGGTCTTATTCCCAGCACTCACCACAGTTTAATGCCGGTCCCTCTCTGGCTCCATTCTCCGTTGGGCTCCCCAACCTCCAACTTCGGCGCGAGTTCACAGCTCCTCTGGGTGAGTCACATGGGGAAGGCTCTGGGAAAGTCACACATTGGGTGGCTCAGATCCACACGCACGCTGCTTAAGCCAGTCGCATTGGTGCGGGTTTGGGGTCAGCTGCTCAGGCCAGTCTTGGGCTCTAATTCAGGTGGCTCAGCAAGAGTGCCACACTCCCTAATCTTAGCTTCTCTAATGGTAGCCCTGGGACTTCATATTCGAGCAGCTCGTTTCCCTTCAGTTTCTTCCTGGGTTGAGAGAATCCATCTCCCTCTGTCCGGCTCTCTCCAGGATGTTCTATTCTGGCATCTGAGCTGTCTCTCTCAGAGAGGCTCTGTATCCTGCTGCCTACCAGTCTGCCATCTTTTCCTTCCCTCAAACAGTAATTTAAAAAATCAACCATCAACCTAGACACTTATACAGAGTTAAATATCTTTAAAAATACAGAATAAAGATATTTTGGAAAAATTAAAACAAGAGATTTTATTTGTATTAGAATGTAGTACCAAAAGCATTACAGCTATTCAAATGTAACAAAACTGATCCTAGAAGTAAGCCCACAGTCCTAGGGAGAAACTTACAAATTAATATTCTTATGGAATTTTCTTGAAAATATTCTTAAAGCTTTAAAAGCATGTGTTGAAAATTTTCTGTACTTGATTGGTTATTAAATATTTTAGGCTTTACAGGACATAAACTCTCTATGCTCATTACTTATCCCTAGAATTGTTACATAAAAGTACCCAGAGACAATACATGAATGAATGGGCACAACTCTCTTCCAATAAAATTTTGCTTCTAAAAGCAATGATGTAATACAATAGCTAAACTATAAGATATAAAATATTAGGGATAAGTGACCAAAGATGTATAAGACCTGTGTACTGAAAGCAACAATGTATTTCTGACAGAATTAAAGACTAGATTATCTGCAGTTTCACTATTTGTAAGATGTATGTAATCCTCAAATTAATCTGTAAATTTTAACAACCCTAATTAAAATTCCATAGGTTTTTATTTCATAAGAATTGACAGGCCTTTTCTAAATTTTACATAAAATAAAAAGAGCCTTGTTTGGTCAAAACAATTCTGAAAACAGAAAGAACAAAACTGGAGGGATTTTATTTTCTGATTTCATGGATTCTTATAATTATCAGTCTTTTAGCATAATGTAGATAATTAGATCACTGGAACAGAATGGATATTTCATAAATACATCAGTTTATAAATAGTCAACTGATTTTTTACATAAGTGCTAAAACAAGTCAGTTGGAAAAGAATAATCTTTCTAACAAATGTCGTTGGAATAATTGAACAAAAGCAAACTTAAATGAAAAAAACTTAGTCATAAATCTCATACCACACACAAAAATTAGTTCAAGGTAAATCATATAACTATATATAATAAGTAAAATAACAAAACTTTTAGATTAAAGCATAGGAGAAAAATCTAAGTAACCTAAAGTTTGGTAAATTTTGTTCTTTGAAAAAGATAGTGCTATAAAAATGCAAAGTCAAACCTCTAATTTGGAGCAAATATTCATGAAACAAATCCCTGCCAAAGGAGTTGTAAATTGAATATACAAACCTTATAAAAAAAATATAAAGACAAACAACTCAACTTTAAAATAATAGATGATTTTGGACAAACACTTGACCAAAGAAGGTATACAAATGGTAGGTAAGTGTAGAGAAAGATGATCAACATCAGTAGTCACTAGTGAAATGCAAATAAATCCACAATTATGCATTACTACACCCATTAGAATGAGCAGTCCATACCAAATATGGGTCATAATATGAAGCAACTCAAACACTCAAATACTCTTACAAAACGTGGATAATCTCAAAACCATTATGCATGTAAAAGAAAATAGATGAGGAAGAATACATACTGTAGGATTCATTTGCATATAATTTTATAAAGTGCAAAACTGTAGTAACAGAAATCAGATCAATAACTGCTTAGGAACAGTTTTGAGCAGTGAGAAAAAGGAGAGATTTCAGAGGTAGTGAAAAAGCTTTTCTATCATTACATGCTTATTGTCCTGAGGAGACAGTTTCACCAGAGCACATCTACATAAAAACTAATCCAATTATAAAGTTTATAATTTCAGTGAATTTTAGTTTACTGTGTATCCACTATATCTCATAATATAATTACTGTTATCTATGATAATAGTTTACCTTTGACATTGTTTTTAGAAATACATATTCCAAGCAGCTTGCTAGCTCATGATATTCCTGAACTAGAGAATCATTCTTTTGATACTGAATAAAACAGAGGTAACTAAGAATGGCAGCACTTTAAATCTTTCTACTCAGTTCAAATTCCATACATTGGACTTGTCAGTGTCCTTACTGATCTGGTTTCTGTTTGGACACTGTCCACCTCTCACGACTTTGCCAGTAATCCAGGCACAGAGAATCCTAATCCATGCTCCTAACTATTGCTTCTATGCTTGCATCTTTGGTTTCTGTTCTGTGCTCTACCTAGAGTATCTATTTTTCCCTTCCAAGTATGACCACTCCCAAACATCATCCAAGATAAGGTTGATTATCCTACAGAAGTATGCCTTTATCAATCATCTCCATCCATTTACCTGCTCAGGAACTGGTTCAAAATAAGGATTTTGTTTGTCTATGTTTTCATAGAATCCTGTTAACTTCCATAATTAATCTTGGTGATTACAATCTCCTTGAATGCAAGAAATAATGCTTCTAATATATGTCAGATCTTAATTGGAAGATACGAATCAAAAATCATAACCATGAAGCTTTTATTCAACCTGCAGAGTGTTTCTGAAAATTTAAATTCAAATCTGGTCCAGCATTTTTGCATAATATCAAGCCCTTGGAGTAAGAGGTAACTATAGAGAATATTCAACTCATTACAATCTTTACCATTCCATACTGGCTTCTTAATGTTGTGCTGCTATTACATGAAATCTGAGACAGTAAGTTGTAAAGAACAGAGATCTGTTTCATGTAGTTCTGAATGTTAAGAAGTCCAGGCTTCAGCGTAGTTCAGTGGTAGAATGCTTGCCTACCATGTACAAGGTCCAAGGTTTGATACCCAATACAACATTTTAAAAAATCTAACATCAAAGGGCCTATATATCTGGTGAGGTCTTTCTTGATGTGTGTTGCTGTGTTTGAGGGCAACAATATGAATGCAGGAGAGAAGATCGATGACTGAATTCATTCCATTTATCTGAAACTCATCCCCTCAAAAATTAACACATTCATATGTCAATGGCCTAATTCACTAATCTTTTCTTCAAAGTACTGCTTTTCAACTTGTTGCACTGGGGATTAAGTTTCCAAAGTGAGATTTGGTAGAAATATTTGAGCCATAGCAGTTTCCAACACATCATTGCAGTATATATTTGATTTGTCCAGCACCTTTTGTAAGATATTCTAGTCCAATGGACATTTGATCTTAGATCTATATTAAATGAGCAATAAATATTTTGGGAGTGGGTATGGATTTTGTAGATTAGAGTCAGTAAGTGCATGATAAGAATTTTTAAAGAAGAAAAAATATGCTTTCCTTGATAGAAGGTAGGTAGATTTGAATTTTTTTTATTCTAGTTTTTATATTCCAAGCCAGATTCATTCATTTTCATGACTTAAAATGACTCCAAATCTTTCTTTACATTTTGCCAAGGCCAAAATAGCTACTGTGATCATACAGGTTACTATATGTCCACATGAAATTAGTTGAACAAACATATAGTAAATAGGTTTATCCTGATGAAAAAGTGTGGAAGTATAACTTACAGGTACCATAGTATGTGTTTTCAGAGTTTATATAAAACAAATTGCAAATATATCAAATTTAAGGGGTTGCATTAATTTGAAAGCATTCCATTATAATACACTTACAAAAACACTGGATTCTAATGAAAGGGTTCAGATTTAATAACCTTTTTTTCCCATCAGAATCTCAGTCATAACTACTCCCTGACTCAATGATTGCTACTTGGAAGCTCTTTGCACCCTATCAATACTGCATATTATTTCCTTAAGTCTTGTTATTGCCATGTGAGCCAGGAAGCCACTTCTAATTGTAGCTAAATGATGCTATTTAAGAAGCCACAGTTTTCAGAGGACCATCCTGGGACAGAGAAATGGCGTCTTTTCTTCCAGAAAGGTCAAACTGGCACATGTGGGAAGCTTTCATTACTGGTGGACTTCTCAGACCCAGGAAAGTAGATACAGCATTAAAAGTGTTTCATAGACTATCTTCCAGAAAGAAAAAGGCAGATACATCAGATAAGTGAGAAAAATCATTGAATGTTTCAAAATAAAGTTATTCCTAAACTGATCAATAAATATGTTTGCAGTTAGGTGGAGTTAAATGCTATATGTTTTTAGAGATTATGAGAAAACCACACCTTACAAATGGAAGAGGCATAAGTGAGTGATTTACTATAATCAAGTACTAATATATAATCTTTGATTCTATTGACAATATGTTTCTAGGTGAAATGGCTTCCCTCTTACCAATCTCCATGAAATAGGGATCCTTAGCAAATCAGTACTCTCATAAGAAGGAATACAGTAATAGAAATGGCCCTTGTTAGATCTTGGAGACATAAAATCTGTCATAAATCAAGGGCATATTGTGATTTGGTCTTGTAATCCTTGGTCTTTCTGTCCAGAATATTAGTAATAAAAAGTATAAACATGGCATATGTATCCATCTAAGTAGTTAATAATTAATGAATATCCCCAAGTGCCTCACACTGAGCCCTGTACATAGTAGTTGCTCAAGAGATAGTTGTTTAATTTCCGGGAGCTGACTTGTAGCACATGCAACAAGAGTGTGACCAAAGTGCTACTCCATAAAATATACCAATCAATTGGTCCATCCCCCTGATCTACAGAATGAAAATATCTCCAGTAATGCTTCAAATGCACTATGGCAACAGCAAGAAGAAGCAGAGAATGATTGTCTACCCTGAATGAATTGAGACTAATGGACTGTTTTATGTGCAGTTAGTTTAATTATGAAGGGAGAATACACAGATAGATGTGCAGAGAAATGAAGCAATGAGACTTTAATTTAAAATTTTCTACCTATTTCTTTTTCTTTCTGGTCATCTATCTTTCTAGTTATAAATTCAATATTCACAAATGCTATACAGTGGTATTCTAGAAGCTAGTTTTTCATTATTCTTAGAGATCTGAAATAACATGTATGTTAATTTGCTAGAGTAGTCACATACCAAAGTACTACTAACCAGATGATTTTTCAATATATACTTGCTATCTCACAATTTTGGAAGTTAAAAGTCCAAGTGTGAGATGTTGGCAGTGTTCGGTTCTTTGAGAAGACTGCAAAGGAGAATCTGATGCCTGTGTCCTACATTTTGGTAGTTTGCCAATAATCTTTGTAGGTCCTTGGATGTAGAAGCATCATCTTTATGTCTGACTTTCTCTTTACATTCAATTTTCCCTGTGTGCCTACTTCTGTGTATATGCCTCAACTTTCCCCTTTTAAGAGGACACCAGAAAAATGAGATTAGGGGCACTGTCTACTCCAGTAAGACCTTGTCTTAACTCATTATGTCTGCAATGACCCTATTTCCAAATGAGGCTGCATTCTGATGTTTTCTCCTTCCCTGTGCCACCCAGAAGATGTGATGTTTCTTTTTTTGGCTCATATTATTCATGTCTTGTGTAACAGCACACTAGAATGGTTGCCACTTTGACAGAGACTTTATTACTCCTGGTCCTTCTTAGGCCAGGCAAAGACAAACCTTGGGAGCAGTCTTCACCAGTTCTATGTAACAGAGGTTGCTCTCAGTTGTGCTATACAGGTGTCCACCACCACTACCACATGTCAGGTGGGGATGGCTTCTCTGGGTGGTTGTGACACAATCAATCTCTGTCCAGTGTCTGTCTCTGCTCTTTTGCCCTAATGTGATGGTCAGTGACTATGTCAAGGAGAGTAGCCATCACATGGAGCTCAAAATTGTCCATATTTCCAGAAACATTTGAGAGGCATCCTACATGTGAACATTGGCTTGCAACTGGTGTTTCATCACATAACAAGATTCACATCCCAACCATGTGGTCTGCATGGATGGTGTTCATTAAAACCACCAAACTGATCAAATTCTCTAATTTCATCACTGAAAACTGTTCTTACATACCCTTAGAAGGCTCACATTTGCTGGCCTGTCATTAAGAATACAAGTAGAAAGAAGTTCAAACAATTTATAGTTAAGTTAAAGCACATCATCATGTTTTATTTTATCTACGTAATCTATGACCCTACTGCAATTAAAAATGAAATTTCTCTATGTTCTCCCCCCAGGGTTAGACTAGCTGCATATAATACAGAACGTTATTTTCACTAGTCATCTAGCTAATAATGTCATTTATTAAACTCACACTGAGAAAGTTAATAATTACACAGCAAAATTTCATTTATCTAAAATCCTTGGGGTTCATGTCAATCTAGAGAGCTAAACTTCTGGGTGGCTGATCATTATTGCTTTCAGTCTTCAAATTTAAAAAACTAGGTAAATAAACTCTCGCTATGATTTTTTTTCTGGATAAATTCTGTTTTTGACTTACCTCAAAAGCCACTTACCTTTAACTTCTATTGATAATATGTTCATGATTACATTTTTTCCTTAAATTTTAATATAGTCACTAACCCAGATTCAATTTTGAAGTTTTTGTTCCTATACAAAATTGACACAGATTGTTCTCTTAAATTTTCATATCTGACTCTGATATTTTTTGTTATTTTTTAGATATTGGGTCTTTGAATATGCCCTTGCTCACTCTCTTGTTTTGGTTGTACTATATTCCTCCTTTTGTTACTTCCAAAATCCTATGGAAACCAGACACTCATATTTGTTAGATTTTTCTGCAAAGAAATCAATTCAGATTAGGCACTATACATTAAAAATCTACAACACTGGTGATTGAGAACTATTCGGGTTCAATACTGTTTCTCAGCCTCTCTTTTGTCCAGTAATTATACACTCAGAAATCTGAGGCTTCCAAATGCCTGAGTCTTGGATAGGTGAACTACTAATTAATAATAAAAAGTGCGCTGCTACATAATCTTTTTCTCTGGACCTAGTTCTCCATATAAGACTTTCTTAAGAACACTAAGTCTTCACTTTCAGAGCTCTTATTGTATTGCACAAGAGCATTTACAAAGGAAGAGACATTAAAGATCTTAATAGACTGTTTATAAGATATTATGTGAAGTCATGTATGGGTGAAATTAATCAGAAAAGAAGTTTTTGTACCCAAGAGACTGAGAGAAATCAAAATGAACCTCTAGGGTGCCATGAACCACGTAAAACACACAATGAGAAAGGGCTCTTGGGAGTAAGTAAAGAAGAATGAAAGCATAGAAATATACTCTGGCAATTGGCAGGAGGAAAATGTGATGACATTAATCTCAATAAATAATATCCAGGTTTTGCTGTACATTCTCAGTAGAGGATTCAAGTGTTTTATTTCCCAAACATAGCAGAGCTAGTATTATCCTTTTGTACTTTCCTCAACACATGTAGCATAGAACCACAGTTAATTTCAGCTGCAGTTAGATGCAAAGCAGTACCTAAAGCCACCTTAAATATTCATGTCCTTATCATCATTATTCCTCCATTTCATCTGTAAACTTGGTCTCTTTGAAGTTTCCCTGTGGTCAGTGCTCCACTTCAACAAGGCCCCAGCCTAACACTTCTTACAGTGTCACCACAAAGAATGTGATGTTACCAGTGACAGTTCCACATGCTCAGGCTTCTCGAATTATATTCAGGTAGAACTGATACTTGATACCCACATATAAGAAGTGCTACTTGGCTAGATTACATTAAATTGGAGTGTTCAACCAGGACTTATCTGCAAAACCTTTCATAAAGTTCAATTCAGTATTTTTACTACTTTCTGTGAATGAAACTATATATAATACTCCTTGGATTACATATACTTAATAAAAAGCTCATGGGATGAACTTTATGAAATTCAATTCAAAACAGTAATGTTTTGAAATTTAGTGTGCCTTCAACTTTATGCCTGGTTTTTCAGGATTTATTTAATTTGAAAAAAATTATTTTTTATTTCTCAATAGTTTTTTTTTTAATTTTTGCTTTAACATTTTCTTAATATAGCAGCAAAGCCTTTAGGGATATTTTTTAAATTAATGGAACCACTGAATAATCATGTCTTCATCTGTAGTCTCACTAAATTTCTTGAAACATTTTTTTTTTGAAGATCCAAAATTTCAACTTATGCTGCTGTTTGCAAGAAAAAGACTTTTATTGAACTGGATGTCAACAAATGCAAGCTCTTGCTTAATAAATATTTACAAATAGGATTAGCAAAATCCATGTTGCATGCACTACTACGTCTGTTTTATTTAAAGCAAGTGTGGGATTTTCAGAAAGTAGAAATACTGACAAATTCTTCATAGAGATTGACCAGAGTACATTCTCAAAAATTATTAAAAAATCATAGAATTTTAACTGAAAATGGTTATCAGCTCAAATTCAGCAAAGAGGCAGGATAAAGAATCAACACACAAAATGAATATCTTTCCTACTCATTAATAATGAACCCACTGAGAAAGAAATCAGGAAAATAATTCTATTCACTACAGCTTACAAACAAATAAGTAAAACAAAATACTTATAGATCAACCTACCTAATGGAGTGAAAGATCTCTATACACACAATTACAGCTCCCACTATATCACAGGGCCAGCAACCAGCCCAGAAGAATCCAGGACCTGGCAAACAGCCTGGCTGAAGCGATCCATATGGATTGGACCAGGCAACTGGGGAAACACAAGCCACACAATAGAACCTTCACTAGATTACACATGATGACAGGAAGGACTAGCAGAATGAACAAATCCAAAGCAACAGTAACAATATGAGCCAACAGATGTAAGTTATGTGAGCCAGCAGTGTGTTTGAGAATAAAGACACATAGAGTAGAAGCAAGCAGATAAGACTGCCTGATTTTATTTCTTTTTAAAAAATGTAATCTAATTTTACTGTCATTTTTATTGTCCTTTTCATCCCCCCCCCATCTTTTCTGTTATATTTTCTTTTCTCTTTTCTAAACAGCTGGGGAGAACTTCAACCACAGAAAACAAATGGGATCCCCAAACCCATAGAGCAAGTTCAGATAATCCCTTGCTTACTCCATTTTTTTCTTTTCTGTCATCTTCTCTAGTTTTCCAAAGCCTCCATGATCACCATTTGTCCTCCAACCTTTCTTCTACTTCCTTTTCAGTTTTATTTGTTTTGTACATTGTCCTCAAATTTCCCCAACACAAGGTAAAGCCACTCTACAAAAGGGAAACACTTTGAATACAAGCTTCTAATTTATGATTGACTCTGTTTTATAACCATAGATTTTGCACCTATGGTTCAAGGTATGGAATTAATAGTTACCACGGTTTGGCAGATTCTAAAGTGCTTGATGCTAATGTTATTGCTAATTATACTACTTTAGTAGGATATCATACCAGTTGTTATCAGTTATTTTCCCTTCTGTAACAATACTGGGAAGCTCTGAAGTAATAACCTAATCTCAGCCCAACACCAAAGGACTGGGAACTAAGCCAAACAGATACCAACATCCCACACTTAATTATTTGCAAAGGTAGAATCTTGGGACAGATGCAAACCAAGAATATCCTACACAAAGAAGACATCCATGAAGAACAGACTTTTCCAAGAGAGGCCTTAATACTAGTCATATAACTGCCTACTATAAAAATTTATAAGGATCAACACAGAAACCAAAATAAAAAATTGTTTGAAATAGAAAATGATGAGACACAGAAGCAAAATTCAATCTCAGGCCTCCAGTCCACACAGAACAAGTCCAGGAGGCAATAAGATAGAGAAAAATGAAAAACACACACCTGATATTTCTGAAATACTAGCAACTGAATAAAGAAACAAATCCATGAATCTATAGAGAAAATCAGGTCAGAAATAATCTCTCAGGTAGAAAAAGAAATGTCAACACTCATACAGGAATTGCTCAGCAAATCTAGAGTAGAGATAGATTAAAAAATAGATGCTGACAGAAAAAGAATAGAAACAATATATCATCAATATAGGAAAGAAATAGAATGCATAAAATGGATTCAAACAGATATCCAAGAAATTTAAAATTACATTGAAAACTGGCAAAACCACTTGAATGAATCTGAAGATAGACTTTCAGACCTTGAAGACAGGATCATAACTAGTGATCATGAAAGGAAGGATCTCTTAAAAATAACAGAAGATCAGGAAATAACTATTCAACAGCTGCAAGATGACACGAAGAAAAATAATATAAGACTGGTATCAATGAAAAATCAGGGGTCAACATAAATGACATTTAAAAAAAAACATTTGCAGAGCTAATAGAAGATAATTTCCCAAGCATGGGAACAGAATCTGACATGCAAATTAGTAACAAATATAAAACTTGAAATAGCCATAACCAAAATAAATCCAGACATGTAATTTAGACATATAACAATCAAGATTCCATAAATTAACTACAAGAATAGAATATTAAGAACTGTTAGAGAAATGAAAACAGATCACCTATAAAGGAAAGCCCATTAGAATCATGGTCAACTTCTCAACACAAACCCTCAAGTCAAGAAGAGGTTGGAGTGAAGTATTTCAAGTTTTGGAAGAAAACAACTTCCAACTCAGATTGATGTAACCTGCAAAACTATCTTTTAAAATTAATAGAGAAATGAGATACTTCCATGACAAAGAACAAATGAAGAGTTTCACAACCACCAAACTAATCCTACAAAGATTACTTAAAAATATTCTAAATGGAGATAAAAATAACTGCAATTCCAAGAACAACAACAGAAAGAAACCACCAGGCAGAGCAAACAATTAAACGGATGGAAAAAGCAAGGAACCAACAACAGGAAAAAAACATGGCCAAGATAAGCCAGTACATATCAGTTATTACTATCAATGTAAATGGCCTCAATTCACCAAGTAAAAGAAACAGACTGGCATAATGGATCAAGAAATGAGATTCAACAATATGTTGTATACAAGAAACACATTTTATGCAAAAGAAAATTCATAAACTGAAAGTCAAAGGATGGAAAACAATACCCCATGCAACAGAAACCCAGAAAAAAGCAGAGGTAGCTATTCTCTTTGCAGAAAATGCAAACTTCAAACCAAGAAAGATCAAAAGAGATAAAGAATGTCACTGTGTGTGTGTGTGTGTGTGTGTGTGTGTGTGTGTGTGTGTGTATGCAACAAATATAGGAGCACACAAATATATTACACAAATATTAATAGACATGAAAAATCAAATACTAACACACTCGTAACAGAAACCTTAATACCCCAATATCACAAAGATATGCATCAACTAAACAAAATATCAGCAAAGAAATATGAGAACACAGCCAAATCTGTGAAAAATGGACTTAGGAGATATTTATTTTTTTTTAATTTTTTAAAAAATTTTATTTAAAGAGAAAAAAAAACCCAACCAGACAAAGCAGAAAAATGGTAGAAACAACACAGAATTCCAAAGGGAAAAAAATGAAAGAGCCAAAAACAAACACAGACAAACAGACAAAAAAACCCAAAACAACAACAACAAAAACAAAAACAAAAAAACTAAGAAATTGCCACTTGATAAGTTACATACTCTCATCATTGGAAATAGTTGTTCAAGTTACAAAATTAAAGCATACAAAGTAGATATTCAAACAATGAGACTGTTAACAGTTCTGCTCAACCATCTAACAAAAACAGTAGTATAGTCATCTATCTTTCACACTTAAACATACATGCAATTATATCCTTTAAAGCACTTTCTTTCCTCTCTTTTTTACAGTAGCAATTACACATTTTGGGTTTTATTACTCCTACAGTTCTTATTGCTTTTTACACTAGAGAAACAATGTGATATTTATAAATATGATTCTTACTTATTTCCCTAATGAGGATGGTCTCAAGTTGACTCCATTTCCCTATGAAGGCCTCAAGATCATCCCTTTTTATAGTAGAGCAGTAATCCACTGTATAAAAATACCACATCTTTTTCATCCACTCTGCAGTTGATGGGCATCTTGGTGGTTTCCAACATTTAACTATCACAAATTGTACTGCTATAAACATAGGTGCACATATGTGATACGAACTTTTCAGTTCTTCTGGGAAAATACCCAGGAGGGGAATAGTTGGGTTGAATGGAGCTTCCACTCCTACTTTTCTGAGAATTCTCCATATTGATTTCCATAGTGGTTGCACCAGTCTGCACTCCCACGAACAGTGAAGGAGTGTTCCCTTTTCCCCACAGCCTCACTAACATTTGTTATCAGTTGATTTCTTGATGGCAGCTATTCTTTCTGCTGTAAAATGATACCTCAATGTTGTTTTAATTTGCATTTCTCGAATGTCCAGTGATGGTGAACATTTCTTCTTGTATTTGTTTGCCATTTGTATATCTCCATCTGAGAACTGTGTGTTCATCTCAGCTGCCCATTTTTGGAGAGGGTCTTTGAATTTGGGGGGGTTGATGTTTCTCAATTCTTTATATGTTCTTGATATAAGTCTTTTGTCTGAGGTGTTGTTGGCTAAAATTGTTTTCCATTCTCTGGGTTTTCTTTTCACTCTGTCAGTGATTTCTTTTGGAGTGCAGAAACTTTTCAATAATATGAGATCCCAGTTGTTGATTCTCTGAAGTGTTTCCCGTGCAGTATGCGTTTTGTTCATGAATTCTCTACCTACCCCTATGTCTCCAAGATTTCTACCTACCTTATCTTCTAGTAGATTTAGTGTTTCTGTTTTAATGTTTAGGTCTTTGATCCATTAGACATTAATTTTGTGCATGGTGATAGGCATGGATCTAGTTTCAGTCTTCTGTATGTGGAGAGCCAATTTTTCCAACACGATTTATTAAAGAGGCTATCCTTCCTCCAGTGAACATGTTTAGCCCCTTTGTCAAATATCAGGTGGCTGAGTGTCTTTGTACCTATACTTGCATCTTCTAATCTGTTCCACTGATCCTCAGGTCTATTTCTTTTCCAGTGCCATGCTGATTTTTATCACTGTGGCTTTGTAGTACAGCTTCAAGTCAGAAATGGAGACGTCTCCTGCCTTGCATTTATTGCCCAGAATTACCTTTGCTATTCTAGGTTTATTCTGGTTCCAAATGAATTTTAGAAGTGTTTTCTCTAGATCTGTGAGGTATGTCAATGATATTTTGATTGAGATTGCATTAAATTTGTATAACAGTTTTAGGAGTATGGTCCTTTTCCCGATGTTTGTTCTTCCTAGCCAAGAGCATGGAACATCTTTCCATTTTCCGATATCCTCTTCAATCTCCTTTTTTAGTATAGTATAATTTTCAATATATAGGTCTTTTACAATTTTAGTTAGGTTGATTCCTAAGTATTTCATTTTTTTAGATGTTATTGTGAAGGGCAATATTGCCATAATTTCTCTTTCGGTGAATTTCTTGTTTGTGTACAAGAATGCTATTGATTTTTGAGCACTGACTTTGTAGCCAGCTACACTGTTGAATTTGTTTATTACCTCTAGTAGTCTTTTAATGGAGTTTTCGAGGTCTTCTCTATAGAGTATTATGTCATCTGCAAATAGTAATAATTTAGCTTCTCCCTTTCCTATCTTTATTTCTTTTATTTCTCTCTCTTGTCTGATTGCACTGGCTAGTGTTTCCAGAACTATATTGAAAAGGAGTGGTGAAAGTGGACATCCTTGTCTTGTTTCTGATTTTAGAGTGAAAGCTTTCAGTTTTTGTCCATTTAGTATAATGTTGGCTGTTGGTTTGTCATAGACGGCCTTTATTAGGTTGAGGTTGACAGCATGTATTCCAAGTTTCTCAATGTTTTTATCATGAACAAGTGTTGGACCTTATCAAAAGCTTTTTCTGCATCTATTCAGATGATTATGTGGTTTTTGTTTTGGCTCTGTTGATGAGGTGTATTACACTTGTTGATTTGTGTATGTTAAACCATATTTGCATTCCTGGAATGAACCCCACTTGGTCATGATGTATAATCTTGAAGATTTGCTGCATTCTACTTATTAGTATTTTATTGAGAATCTTTGCATCTATGTTCATTAGTGAGACTGGCCTATAGTTCTCCTTTTTGGTTGGGTCTTTCTCTGGTTTTGGTATCAGAGTAATACCTCCAGGAATGAATTAGGGAGGATTGCTTTCTTTTCCCAATTTCATTGTACAATTTAAGGAGTATTGGCATCAAGTCTTCTCTAAATTTCTTATAGAATTCAGCTGTGAATCCATCAGGACCTGGGCTTTTCTTTGTTGGTAAGATTTTTATTATTTTTTCAATTTCGATAGCTGATATTGGGTTATTCAAAATTGCTATATCTTCTTAGTTGAGCTTTGGTAGTTCATATGTTTCTAGAAATCTGTCCATTTCCTCTGTGTTTTCCTTTCTATGTGAGTAGAGATTTTCAAAATAGGTATTCATGATCTTTTGAATTTCCAAGGGATCTGTAGTAATTTCCCCCTTTTTGGTGCTTATTGCATGAATTTTGGTTTTTTTCCTTCTTTTTCTTGAAAAGGTTAGCTAGAGGTTTGTCAATTTTGTTTATTTTCTCAAAAAACCAGCTTTTGATTCATTAGTTCTTTGTGTTTTTTTTTTTTTTTTAGTTTCAATTGCATTGATTTCTGCTCTAGTCTTAACAATTTCCCCTCAAGGCAGGGTGGCATGGCGGGGCCGCAGTTCATGGTGGCTGCAAACAGCAAGTGGAAACCAGCAAAAGAGAAAGACACACTTCTTCCTGCTATTATATCACATCCTAGCTCCACCCCCTAGGAGGGTATAGCACTGACACCACCAATCCAAGCATTAGATAATGAACCAGTCACAAGTGTACAATGCAAATAGATGAGGCCTGGGGGCCACCGACATAAACCATGACATTCCACCCCTGGCCCCCAGAGACTCATGTATTACCTTTATATAAAAGACATTTAGTCCATCTCCAAGAGTTGCCAAAGTCCTAACATTTTCAGCATTGCTGAGAAGTCCAAGTCCCAAGTCTCCTCCAATATCTATGGTGAACTGTAACCCCCTGTACAAGTGAAATAAAGTTAAACATTTCTGAAATGCAAAGGCACAAAATAAACATCACCATTCCAAAAGTTACAAATGGGGGAATATAAAACATTGGGAACAAATCAAGTCCAACATCCAGCAGGGCAAACATTAAGTCCTAGAGTTCCATGCTCAGCAATGAAGCAATCTGGTTGCAAGCTCCAAAAGGCTGGGGTGACTCCACCCCCACAGCACTTCCAGGGATTTCAGCTCCCGCAGCTTTTCTCTTAAACCTTCTCTGCTCAGTTTTTACAGCTTTCCTTGGATGATCCACATTCTTGGCTTTTCCAAACTTCTGGGGCCTCCACTGCATCTTTGGCTTCACCCTTACATCTTTACATATTGCCCTCTCAGGGGCACACTGCTTGGCCTTCCAGGCCCTTTGCAATCATGGTGGAAGCCTTCTTACCCTCAGAATTTGTGCATTTTCCTTGCACCTAAAATCAGCACCTTGTGGATGCAGCAAAGGCCTGCTGCCAGCTAGAGCAGTAACCAGGCTTTTCTCTCTCTTGGCTGTAGGGGTCGATTGCCTAGATCGCTGGGCCCTATGAACCCGATTGTGAAGAAAAGCTTTTCTGTGTTACCGCCATTCTGGAACCTCATGTGGCCTCCCATGCCATTCTGGGGCATGGTGCCCTGAAGCTTTCTCATCTGAGAAAGTTCTTTCACTTTTGCAGGTTTGGGGCTGCAAAGGGTGGTGACCCACTGTTTCCTGGGATGCCCTCTGGCCATCTTTCTTATCTCTTTGTTTCTTTTCAACAATCAAAGTCTCACCTTTATCTTTACAATCCACAGCTTTACTGGAGTTTTCCTTCTGGCCAAACTCACAGTGTTTTAAATTATCCTTCTGGGCTCTTTGCTCTTGATTTGCAACATAGATCTGGCTAAAAGCCCCCAACAATAGCCATGCCACAGCTTCAACATTTGACTGCCTTGAAATTTCCTTTGCCAGATTAATCAGTCCATTACCCTTAATCTCAGTCTCAGGCAAAATCTCTGGGCATAAGCAAAATGCAAACAAACTTTCTGCCAAGCCATAACACACATCATAGGGAGTCCAACAACCAATGCAGTCCTTCTTCCCAGCAGAAACCTCCCAAGCCTGGTCTTTACTATCAGGCTTTCTATCAGCCTTCTGGTCTCCTGAGCTCTGACCAGAATCACCTCTACAGAACAACCTAAGTTGCTCCAGCTCTGTGCATCCAAGCGACAAGTCTGAACCTTTCCAAACTCTGCCCACAAGCCATTTCCAAAGCCTCTCAAAAAACATGGTCAGGTATAGTCACAGCAATGACCCCACTCCTCGGTACCAAATTCTGTCTTAGTTACTTTTTATTCATCACTGAGACAAAATACCTGATGCCAAAAGTTGGGAAAGGAAAGGTTTATTTCTTACATTTTTTTGGAGGTTTCAGTCCATACTCAGTTGGCTCCAAGGCAGGGTGGCAGGGTGAGGCCACAGTTCATGGAGGCTGCAAACAGCAAGCGGAAACTAGCAAAAGAGAGAGATACACCTTCTTACTGCCATTACATCACATCCTGGCTCCACCCCCTAGGAGGGTGTAGCACTGACACCATCAATCCAAGCACTAGACAATGAACCAGTCACAAATGTACAATGCAAATACATGAGGCCTGAGGGCCACTGACATAAACCATGACAGGTACCAAAAGTGGAGTTGCTGTGACTATACCTATGTAGTTCAAGAGCCTTTGGGAGTGGCTTACAGGAAGAGTTTGGAAAAGTTCAGAGATGTCATCTGAAAAAGTAGAGCTGTGACTGTGTTAGACTGTTCTGCATAGGAGATTCTGTTCTGATAGAAATCCTGGGAGCAATGATCAGACTTGGAACATCTCTGCTGGGAAAAAGGATTGCATTGACTGCTGGAGTCCAGATGATATATATTATGGCTTGCCAAAAAGTTTGTCTGCATTTTACTCATGTCCATAGATTTTTTTCTGAGACTGAGATTAATGGTGGTAAACTAACTCAACTGGCAGAATAATTTCAAGACAGTCAAATCTTGAGGCTGTGGCATTGCTATTGTTGGGGTTTTTATTCAGATCTATATTGAAAATCAAGAGCAAAGAGTGCAGAAGAATGATTTAAAATGTAGTGAGTTTGTCCAGAAAGGAAAATCTGGTAAAGTTGTGGACTACAGAGATACAGCTGAGAGATTGTCATTGCTGAGAAGGAATAGGAGAACATAAAATATGGTCTAAGGGCATCACAAGAAGTAGTAAGTGTGCATCCTTTTCAGCCTCAAATTACAAAAGTAAAAGACTTTGCTATGAGGGGAAAGCTACAGAGCAGTGTGTTCCAGAATGGTGGTAATGGCCACACCAGGTTCCAGAATGGTGGCATAGAGAATTTGTTCCTCAGAATCAGGTTCAGAGTATTCAGCAATCCAGGCACTCTACCTCTACAGCCAAGAGACAAGAAAGCCTGGCTACTGCTCCAGCTATCAGCAGAATGCCACCTTGGCATCATCCAGGTGACATTGGTTTTAGGTGCATGCAGAATGCAAGAGTTCTGAGGTTAAAATGACTTTCAAACATATTTCAGAAGAAGGCCTTGGAGCCTAGACAGTGTAACTCTGAAAGGGTAATATGTGAAGACAAAGGTGCAGTGGAGAACCTAGAAGTTTGGGGAAATGAGGAACATGCATCATCTGAAACTTGCAAGGAGGGAATAAAGTGGGCCTGAGAGAGAAGACCTGGGGGCTACAACCATGGGAAGTGATGCAGGTGTAGAGTCACACATGCCTTTTGGAGCTTGCAATATATCACCAAGTGATTCAGATGTACCACATGGAACTACAGGACTTAGTGTTTGCCCTGATGGATTTTGGACTGGCTTTGGTCCCATTATTTGTTTGTTCCCTTTGGAATAGAAATGTTTATCTTGTGCAACTGCATGTTGAAAGCATTTAACTTTCTTTTCATTTATACAAGGACTTGCAGCTAAGAGTGCCTTACATCTCAGAAAAGATTTGGAATTTATAATTTTCAGCAATGCTGAAACTGTTAGGATTTTGGCCACTCTTAGAGATGTACTAAGTGCCTTTTGCATAAAGGATGCACTAGAATCTTGGGGGACCTGTGGTGGAATGTTATGGCTTTTATCTGGATGTACCCCCACAAAGTCTCATTCACTCTTGGGTGCAGGATTCTAGAGTTTGTGACTGGTTCATGGTCCAATGTTGAAATTGTGGGTATGAGTGTGACACCCACCCTAGGGTGGGTAGCCTACATACAATATTAAATTAAAGAGTGCTCCTTCATGCTCCTTCCTTCCTGCTCTGGTTGATTTTACTGTCTCCCATCTGTCAAGAACTGTTCCTGGCATGACTCCAGCCAGCACTGAGAAATGCCACACCACCCTGGGACTTTGGTCCATGCAACCGCATACTTCCTGCATGATTTTTGATGGCCCTGTGAAACATGTGCTGCACTCAGACCTTGGCCTGCACAGCCATGCACTTCCTGCACAACTCCAGTGGGCACTGAGGAATGCCACACTGCCCTGGGACCATGGCTCACGCTCAGTGGACACCCAGACCCAGGACATCTGCTGGCCCCTCAGGGACACTAACTACCTCCTGGACTAACACTGCTGTTGATCTTCAGCTCCCACACTTTCTTCCAGAGCCTTGGACTACAGCAGATTAACTGTGCTAGCTGGAAGGAAGATTCAGTAACTGACTCACCAAAACAGAAAATCTCAGCAGGCTCCAGTCATTGTGTCCACCGGGAGCAAATGCAGGAGATATTGTAATAGAGAACTCCAAAAGTAACACACTGGAAATCTCTGAAAAGATAGTGAGTGAAATAAAAAAAAAAAAAACTCCATAAGGCCATAGAGGAAATCAGATTAGAAGTACTCTCCCATGTAAAGATAGAAATAACAATCTTAGTAAAGGAGTTGCTGAGCACAGCTAAAGAAGAAATAGAGAAAAAAGTACAGGAGCATGTGAAACTGATTGGAACCTTGAATGAACAATACAGAAAACATGCAGAATGCATGAAACAAACTCAAAGAAACATCCAAGAAACAAAAAGTTCTATTCAAAGATGGCAAAACCAATTAAATGAAGTTGAGGATAGGATTTCAGACCTTGAGGACAGGATAGCAATTAGTGATGATGAAAGGATAGAACTTTTAAAAATAGAAAAGCAGCATGAAATGACAACCCTGAAGCTTCAAGATGATGCCAAGAGCAAAAATATAACATTAATAGGCATTAGTGAAGACACTGGAGTCAATACAAATGACATAATTAAAATATCCACAGAAGTAATAGCAGAAAATTTCCCAAATGTGGGGCAAAAATCTTATATGCAGATAATTGAGGCATATGACATGCCAAACAGTCACACCAACATAAATCTACACCCAGTCATATAATAATTAGGATCTCAGACATACAACGTAAAAACAGAATCCTAAAAGCTGTTAGAGAAAAGACACAACTCACTTATCAAGGAAAGCCCATGAGAATCACAACAGACTTTTCAGCATAAACCCTCAAGTAAAGATGAGCTTGGAGTGAGGTATTTCAAGCCCTGAAAGAAAACAACTTTCAGCCCAGACTGATATACCCAACAAAACTATCTGTCAACTTTAATGGAGAAACAAGATACTTTCTTGGCAAAGAACAACTGAAGAAATTCATGTCCACCAAACCAATCCTAGAAAGAGTATTAAAAGACATACTAGACAGAGATAAAAATGACCACAATCCCCAGAACAACAGAAAAAAGCCTGTAGGACAAGCAATTAAATAAGGGCAAAAAGCAGAAAGCAACCAATTGTAACATAAAATGGCAAAGCTGCACAAGTACATATTAGTGATATCCATAAATGTAAATGGCCTCAATTCACCTATCAAAAGAAATAGGTTGACAGAACAGATCAAGAAACATGATCCCACAATATGCTGTATACAAGAAAAATATCTGACTCAAAAAGAAACTCATAGATTAAAAGTCAAAGGTTGGAAAACAGTATTCCATGCAACAAGAACTCAGAAAAAAGCAGGGGTAACTCTACTATTTTCAAACAACATGCACTTCAAGGGTAAAATGATTAAAAGAGACAAAGAAGGTCAATACATACTCATTAGTGGAAAAATTCAAGAGGAAGAAATAACAATTATAAATATATATGCACCAAACACAGGAGCACCCAACTATATAAGACAGATACTAATGGACATGAAAAACCAAATACACAAGAATACAATTATTACAGGGGACCTTAACAGCCCATTTTCACAGAGATAGATCAACTAGACAAAATGTCAGCAAAGGAATAATAGAACTGAATCATACCTGTGAGCAATTGGACTTAGTAGATATTTACAGAGTGATCCACCCAACCACATCAGAATACACATTCTTTTCAGTTGTGCACAGGACAGTCTCCAAAATAGACCATATATTATCCCATAAAACATTCTTAAGTAAATGCAAAGATATTAAAATTATCCCATGCATACTATCTGACCATAGTGCACTGAAATTGGAAATTAGTGGCAAAAGAAATTGCAAAACTGGTACAAATACATGGAAATTAAATAACAAACTTTTGAACAACCAGTGGGCTACAGATGAAATTAAAGAAGAAATAAAGCAATACACAAATTCAATGAAAATGAGAAAACAACATACTGTAATTTGTGGGATGCAATGAAAGCAGTCTTAAGAGGGAAATATATAGCAATAAATTGTCATATCAAGAAAACAGAATGAGCACAAATAAACAACCTAATGCTTCATCTCAGGCTTCTAGAAAAAGAAAGCAAGTTAAACCCAAAGCTCATAGAAGAGGGGAAATTGTTAAGACTAGAGCAGAAATCAATGCAATTGAAACTAAAAAAAAAAAAAAACACAGAGAAGTAATGAATCAAAAGCTGGCTTTTTGAGAAAATAAAAAAAATTGACAAACCTCTAGCTAACCTTTTCAAGAAAAAGAAAGAAAAAAACCAAAATTCATGCAATAAGCACCCAAAAGGGGGAAATTACTACAGATCACATGGAAATCCAAAAGATCATGAATACCTATTTTGAAAATCTCTACTCACATAGAGAGGAAAACACAGAGGAAATGGACAGTTCTAGAAACATATGAACTACCAAAGCTCAACCAAGAAGGTACAGCAATTTTGAGTAACCCAATATCAGCTATTCAAATTGAAAATATAATAAAAAAAAAACTAACCAACAAAGAAAAGCCCAGGTTCTGATGGATTCATGGCTGAATTCTATAAGAAATTTAGAGAAGATTTGATGCCAATACTCCTTAAACTCTTCAATGAAATTGAAAAGGAATCAATCCTCCCTAAATCATTCCTGGAGGCAAGTATTACTCTGATACCAAAACCAGAGAAAGACCCAACCAAAAAGGAGAACTATAGGCCAATCTCACTAATGAACATAGATGCAAAGATTCTCAATAAAAGACTAGCAAGTAGAATGCAGCAAATCATCAAGAAGGATATACATCATGACCAAGTAGGATTCATTGCAGGAATGCAGGGATGGTTTAACATACACAAATTTAAAAATGCAATACAACACATCAAAAGAGCCAAAAACAAAAACCACATGGTCATCTTAATAGATTCAGAAAAAGCTTTTGATAAGGTCCAACACATGTTCATGATAAAAACATTCAGAAACTCGGAATACACAGTGTCTACCTCAACCTTATAAAGGCCATCTATGACAAACCAACAGCCAACATTATACTAAATGGACAAAAACTGAAAGCTTTCACTTTAAAATCAGGAACAAGACAAGGATGTCCACTATCACCACTCCTATTCAATATAGTTCTGGAAACACTAGCCAGCACAATCAGACAAGAGAGAGAAATAAAAGAAATAAAGATAGGAAAGGGAGAAGCTAAATTATCACTATTTGAAGATGACATAATACTCTATACAGAAGACCTCAAAAACTCCATTAAAAGACTACTAGAGGTAATAAACAAATTCAACAGTGTAGCTGGCTACAAAGTCAGTGCTCAAAAATAAATAGCATTCCGTACACAAACAAAAAACTCACTGAGAGAGAAATTATGGCAATATCGCCCTTCACAATAACATCTAAAAAAATGAAATACTTAGGAATCAACCTAACTAAAAATGTAAAAGACCTATATACTGAAAATTGTACTAAGCTAAAAAGAAGATTGAAGAGGATATTAGAAATTGGAGGATATTCCTTGCTCTTGGCTAGGAAGAACCAACATTGTGAAAATGGTCATACTCCCAAAAGTGTTCTACAGATTTAATGCAATCCCAATCAAAATACCATTAACATACCTCAAAGATCTAGAGAAAACACTTCTAAAAATTCATTTGGAAACAGAAAAAACCTAGAATAAAAAAGGCAATTCTGGGCAACAAAGGCAAGGCAGGAGGCATCTCAATTTCTGACTTGGAACTATACTACGAAGCCACAGTGATAAAATCAGCATGGTACTGGCAAAGAAATAGACCTGAGGATCAATGGAATGGATTAGAAGATGCAAATTTAAGTGCAAAGACACTCAGCCACCTGATATTTGACAAAGGGGCTAAACATGTTCATTGGAAGAAGGATAGCCTCTTTAATAAATGGTGTTGGAAAAATTGGCTCTCCACATACAGAAGACTGAAACTAGATCCATGCCTATCACCTTGCACAAAACTAAAGTCTAAATAGATCAAAGACCTAAACAGTAAAACAAAAACAGTAAATCTACTGGAAGACAAGGTAGGTAGAACTCTTGGAGACATAGGGATAGGCAGAGAATTCATGAACATAACACAAACTGCACGGGAAACACTTCAGAGAATCAACAACTGGGATCTCATATTATTGAAAAGTTTCTGCACTTCAAAAGTGATCACCAGCAGAGTAAAAAGAAAACCCACAGAATGGGAAAGAATTTTAGCTAGCAACCCCTCAGACAAAGGACTTATATCAAGAACATATAAAGAACTGAAAAACATCAAGCCTCCCAAATCAAAGACCCTCTCTAAAAATGGGCATCTGAGATGAACACACAGATCTCAGATGAAGATATACAAGTGGCAATAAATACATGAAGAAATGTTTAGCATCACTGGTCATTTGAGAATGCAAATTGAAACAGAATTGAGATTTCATCTCACTTTGGAAAGAATAACTGCCATCAAGAAATCAACTGATAACAAATGTTGGTGAGGCTGCAGGAAAAAAGGAACACTGCTCCACTGTTGGTGGGAGTGTAGACTGGTGCAATCACGATGAAAATCAGTATGGAGAATTCTCAGAAGATTAGGATTGGAAATTCCATTCAGCCCAGCTATTCTCCTCCTGGGCATTTTCCCAGAAAACCTGAAAAGTTTATATCAGTGATATATGTGCACCCATAGTAATAGCAGCATAATTTGTAATAGCTAAATCTTGGAAACAACCACGATGCCCATCAACTGCAGAGTGGATGAAAAAGATTTGGTATTTTTATACAATGCAAATTACTCTTCTATAAAAAAGGATGATCTCGAGGCCTTCATAGGCAAATGAAGACAACTTGAGACTCTCCTCATTAGTGAAATAAATAAGAATCATATTTATAAATATCACATTGTGTCTCTAGTGTAAAAAGTATTAAGAAATGTAGGATTAATAAAACCCAAAATATGTAATTGCTATTATAAAAAAGAAAGGAAAAGAAAGTGCTCTAAAGGATATAACTGTATGTATGTTTAAATGTGTAGGGTTGATAACCTTATTTCTACATTTTCATTGGATTGTTGAACAGAACTGTTTGCAGTCTCGCTGTTTGAATGTCTACTTTGTATGCTTTACTTTTGTAACTTGAACAACTATTTCAAAAAGGACCATATGTAATTTATTAACTAGAAATTTCTTACTTTTTTGTGAAATTATGTATTATTTCTTCCCTTTTTCTGTCTTTTTCTCTTTAAATAAAATTTAAAACAACAACAAAAAAAGAATTGTTACTCTGCCTCTTCATCCCTCCTTGAAGCCAGCTGAGAAAACACTAAAATCTCCACCAAAACTGAGCTTAAAAAATCCTTTCCTACCTTCATTTTGGGCATCAGGCATTTTGTCTCAGGAATGAGAGAAAAGTAACCAAGATAAAATTCAAACTTCCAGATAAAGCAGAGCAATCAATGCCCAAAGCCCATACAATGGAAGAAATTATACAGATCAGAGAAGATATTAACACAGTTGAGACTAAGGAAACAACAACAACAAAAAATTAATGAATTGAAGGGTAGGGTCTTTAAAAAAATAAATGAAATTGATAAAACTCTATCCATTTTTGTCAAAAAAAAGGAAAGAAAAACTCAAATTTATGCGATGAGGTATGAAAAGGGTGAAATCACTACAGAACCTGTGAAAATTCAGAAAATCATCAACACCTACTTTGAAAATCTTTACTCATATAGGATGGAAAACACAGAGGAAATGGACAAATTACATATATATGAATTTCTAAAGCTGAATCAAGAAGATATAAAAATACTGAATAACTCAATATCAGTTAATGAAATGGAAAATATAATTAAAAACTTACCATCAAAGAAAAGTTCACAACCTGATGAGTTCACAGCTAAATTCTACAAGAAATTTAGGGAATATTTAAGATTCCTCACACTCTTTAATGAAATTGAAAGTTAAGCAATACTCCTTAATTCACTCCTGGGGGCAAGTATTACCCTGATACCAAAACCAGAGAAAGACCAATCTGAAAAGGCAACTACAGGTCAATCTCCTTAATGAATGTAGATGTAAAACTTATCAATAAAATATTAGTAAACAGAAGGCAGTAAATCATCAAGACCATTATACACCATGACCAAGTGAGATTCATCCCAGGAATGCAGGATTTCTTCAACATATGCAAATCAGTAAATGTAATAAACCATATCAACAGAGTCAGAGACAAAAATCACGTGATCTTAGCTGGGGATTTAGCTCAGTGGAATAAGCACCTGCCTGGCAAGCTCAAGGTCACAAGTTCGATCCCCAGTACCAATAAATAAATAAATAAATAAATAGAAAAAAAATCACATGATCATCTCAATAGATGGAGAAGAAGCTTTTGATAAAGCCCAACCCTCATTCATGATAAAAATTCTTCAGAAACTTGGAATAGATGGTGCTTACCTCAATCTGATAAAAGCCATCTATGACAAACCAACAGACAACATTATATTAAATGGACAAAAACTGAAAGCTCACTCTCTAAAGTCAGGCACAAGACAAAGATGTCCACCACCATCACTCCTACTCAATATAGTTCTAGAAACATCAGCCAGAACAATCAGACAAAAAAGAGAAACAGTAGGCAAAAAAGATAGAAAAGGAAGAAGTTAAATTATCATTATTTGCTGAAGACATGATACTCTACATAGAAGACCCCCAAAACTCCACCAATACTAGAGTTAATATGCAAATTCAAAAGCATGGCTAGATACAAAGCCAACACTCAAAAATCAATAGCATTCTTACACACAAAGAACAAATTCACTGAGAGAGAAATTACAGAACTAACATCTTTCATGATAATATCCAAAACACTGAAATACTGAGGAATCGATTTAACAAATGTTATGAAACATCTGTATATTGAAAATTACAGTACTCTGAAAAATGAGATTAAAGAGGATATCAGAATATGGAAAGATATTCCTTGTCCATGGATAGGAAAAGCAAACTTTGTGAAAATGGTCATACTCCCCAAACTGATTTATAGATTGGAAGCAATCCAGATCAAAATACCACTAGCATGTCTCACAGATCTAGAGAAAATATTCCTAAAATTCATTTGGAAACAGAAGAGAGCTAGAATAGCAAAGGAAATCCTGGACAACAAAGGCAGGGCAACAGGCATCATACTCCCTGACTTGAAATTATACCACAAAGATACTCTGATAAAATCAGCATGGTACTAGCAACAAAACAGACATGAAGATCAGTGCAACTGATTATAAGATGCAGACACAACTATAAACACACTCAGCCACTTTATCTGTCACAAAAGGGTAAAAAATACCCACTAGAAGAAAGATAGCATCTTTAATAAATGGTGTTGGAGAAACTGGCTTTCTATATGCTGAACACTAGAACTAAATACATATCTATCACCATGCACTAAAGTCAAAATGGATCAAAGATTTTAAATATTAACACAGAAACATTAAATCTACCAGAAGAAAAGGTAGGTAGACATCTTGAAGAGATAGGTGTAGGTAGAGGGTTCATGAAAAAACACAAACTTCATGGTAAATACTTGAAAGAATCAACAACTGGTATCTCATCACACTAAAAAGTTTTTACACTTCAAAGAAAATAATTAACAGAGTTAAAATAGGGAAAGTATTTTAGCGAGTTTTGCCTCAGACAAAAGACTTCTAGCTAGAGCATGTAAACAACTGAAAAAAAAAATGAGGCCCCCAAATTTAAAAAAAAATGTGCATCAGAGATGAATACACACTTCTCAGATGAAGAAATACAAATGACAAATAAATATATGAAAAAATGTTCAGCATCACTGATTATTTGAGAAAATCAAATCAAAACAACTCTTAGATTTCATCTCACTCCAGAAAGGCTATCATGAAAAAATCCACTAATAACAAATGCTGGTTTGCTGTGGGGAAAAAGGAATCCTTCTCCACCGTTGGTGGGAGTGTAGACTGGCAAAACCACTGTGGAACTCAGTGTGGTAATGCCTCAAAAAATAGGTTTGCAAGTCCCATTCACTCCAGCTATTCACCTTCTGGGTATTTTCCCAGAAGATTTGAGAACATCATACCACAGTGATATATGTGCACCCATGTTTATAGCAGCACAGTTTGTCATAGCTAAATTGTGGAAACAGCCCAAATGCCCATTAACTGCAGAATGGGCAGAAAATGTGGTATTTTAATACAATGCAGTACTACTCAGCTGTAAAGAAGGATAAACTCTTGGCTTTTATGGGTAAATTGATGCAACTTGAGATCTTACTCAGACTTGCATGTGTAAACATTGTATTGTTTACAGTGTAAAAAACTGAAAAAGTAAACAGGATCCAAAAAATTCAATAAATATTGTGAAAGTGAAAGGGGAAGAAACTTCTCAAAGGAAAAGAACAACTGGTATGTGAGAAGGGAGAAAAGAAAGAAAGGAAATAATTATGTGTATAATAGGTAGGTAAAACTGGAGACCATCATTTTAGTCAAAATAAGACAGACTCATAAAGTTGAGTATCACATTTTCTCTTATAGGAGAAATCTAAAACCATCTCGAAATTAACCCATTGCTGTATGATATTTAAAAGAGATAAGAGTAAAAATTAATTTTAAAATAACCAAGTAGAACATCTCCTGAGATCCAGCCATGTTGGAACTTAAGGGGCTGAGCAAGAAAGCAACACATCCTTCTTCTTGGTAAGTGGCTGCAGTGTGAGCAAGTGGCAGTCAAGGCAGGAGAACCAGTCAGCTCTCCCATGATTCTACCAGCACAGAGAATCAAACATCCCATCTACCCAACCTCACACACCATTAGCAACTGGGGGCCAGAGGTCTGAGTGTCTCTTGGAAGGATGACCATATGCAATATAGCAAATAGGGGGGATTTCCTTTCATCTTTTCTTTGAAGTCAAATATTGTTTTTGCTGTTTTGCTTTGTTCTAATTGTTTTGCTCTATTCAATATTCTGTTTTGATAAGTTTTATAATGTTCTGGTTTTTGTTCGATTTTGCTCTACTTGATTGAATGGAAAACCATTGTGAAGATAACGAGATATACTATGGCACCTATTACTGTTATCCTGGGATCCTGCTCTGAAGTTCTGGACCAATTTCACTGCATTGTCTCGATTGGCTTTGTTCTGTCTTCTGTCATATTTTACTACCTTCAAAATAAAATAAAATAACTAAGTATTTATTTAAAATTTGCTCCTCAAGAGATAAGCAAGTTGCTACAGGCCATCACAAGTTCACAGGTTGTTTAATCAACATAAGAGACTGCTGGTCGTTTCTTAAAAACACCCTCCCCTTTTTTCTCAGTAAGCCACCAATATTACCCAAACACAGGCAAGAGACTATTTTCTCCACCAAGGAATGATTATGTTACTAAGTTTTTGCCAAAGAATGAAATATAAGAGTATTGTGTGCCATTCTGATGATTTTTTTTAAATTAAGAGGGAGCATGGTCTTTTCTTTCTTCGTTCTTCCTTCCTGTATGTTTAATATTGACCTCTTGTACTGACTAGAGTCATCCAGTCAGATCCAGAGCCATCTTGTGAGGAAAAGCTTTGGCAGGTCAAAGAACAGAAAGGAAGCTCAACCTTGGATAACTATGTGGAGGCAAAACTAGCCTGGACGAAAAACCTCTGTATCTGTCATAAGAGACAAAACAGTCCTTCTTGGTTAAACACTGTCTTTTTTTATTCATTTATTTGTTTTGTTTTTATCATATGCATTAAAACTAATCCTTAAGCCAAGCAATCATTTAATGATCAATGATGATTTGCTCTGTGGAATTCTCTACTCTTAGAATGAGACTGTGGAATTACTCTAAGAACTTACTGAAAATATTATATTTGGTGAGAGGAGCAACTATACTGCCAGCCTATGAATTAGGATTTTGTACCTTTTTTCTATAACTAGAATGTGTATCATACTCACTTCATGGAAAAAGAAGTTGCTAATCTTATCGGTAAATTTAGGGAACATAAGTGTGCTTAGATCGCTCCCACAGGTTAAGCTGCTCTCTGCTGCTCCTTGTTTGTGGTCAGTTACTCAAGGCCCACTGTCCTCACAGCAAAAGTCATGATGCAAAAGTAAACTCTTGTGAGGAACTTGTTGACAATCTAATAAGTCTTCACAATTTAATGCTACATAAATTTCATGTTCCCTGAAATACTTAAGTAGTTTGCTTGTGAAAAGCTGAAATACTGCATGTGCATATTTGGTGTTTAAATTTGATCCTTAATTATTAACCCTTACTTATCAAATACTCACATCAAATTGGTAGTTTTTAAGAAAATACTGTGACTTCCAAATTAATTAGCATGCCATTGGGAATGGTACTTTATGATATAACTAGCTTCAAGTATTTGTTTTCTTAAATTTCTTTCTTTTTTGCTTTTGATTAGATTTTCCATTGTTTTTACATTTCTTCTTCCAAAAATAATCATATTTTTTCTAAATAATCAGTTGTTAGATTAATTGATTCCATGAGTTTTTCATAGTCACTCTTTTGAAATAAAAATAAATGCCTGCATTTAAACAGGTAAGAAATAATTAAAGAAACTTAATAATATAGAAAGAGTGTTTTAATATAATACTGTTGTAATTATTTGTGGTCCTCAATGTATTATTAAACTCCAAATTCTATTCTTTACCATAACAGAATTCCCAATCTGGAAGAGAAAACTGAGAAGCAGATATCAGATGCACAAATAAATACAACATTAGCTACTATAATGGTTAAGCTTAACTGCCAATTTGATTGGCTTTGGGGCTGCCTGAAGAGCTAATGAAGTGCACTTCTGTGAATGTGTGGGTAAATCACGGACATGTGACCTTGGAGTCTAGATCTCCTGCCCTTCTCTCTGCTATTTTCCTCTGCTCTGCCTCCCAGCTGCCATGAACTAAGCAGGTTTCCTCTGTCATATTCTTCTTCCACAATGACCATCTACTGAATTCTCTGAAGCCATGAACCAAATAAACCACTTCTGCCGTGTGGTTGTCAGGTATTTTCTTTCAGAAGCATGGAAGATGATCAAAATATAGCCAATAAGTGTATTTTAGTGACTTCTCATCTCTGGTACAAAATACTCAATCCAACAATTTAAAGGAGATAAGGTATATTTTGGTCCAAAGATTCAGTGGAGTTACTTTAGTGGATTCTGTTCATGTTCCAGTGGTTCCAAGACAGGAACAGCATGGCAAAATAGAGAAGAAAGCTGTTTATTAACTGGCCAGGAAACAGAAAGAAAAAGAAGTAACTAGGCATAAAAATACAGCTTTCCAAATCCCACCCGCCTCAGGTGGCCTCTTTCAACCAGGCCCCACCTCCAAATGTGAGACTTTTGGGAGAAATTTTAGAATTAGATCATAAACATCTACCTCTTTCCCCAACAGGATCAGGTCCTTTCATCATCCAAAATGCATTGAGTCCATCTCTGTCACTAGAAAGTCTTAATGTCAGCATTGCTGAAGAGTCCAAGTCCAAACTATTGAGACTCAAGGCAAACTCTTAGCAGTGAGTGTCTGTAAAAAAAAAAAAAAAAGGTTAAAAATTCCAGCACACAATGACACAGTGTAAACATTCCCATTCCAAAAGGGAAGAATAAGGGATTGGACAAAAAAAAGACCAAAAAAACACCAAAATCCAAACCCAGCTAATCAAGCATTAAGTCCAGTAGCTCCATGTTCAGCACCTGGGGAAACTTACAGTAAGATATGTTTCCTAAAGAACACATGCAGTCCCATCCCTATGGCCCTGCTGGGGGGAACCTCTGTTCTCTCTCTCTCGATTGCCTAGAGATTTCTCAGCATATTTTCCTAAGTTCTTAGCATCTCCAACCCTGTGGGCCACTGCACCTTCAGTTTCACTCTCACAGCTTAATGACTGCTCTCTTGTCAGCTCCTGGCAGGGACTGTGACTTTGTCACACATTTGTCAAGTTTTTCTATTTGTTTGTTTTGTTTTTTGAGATAGAGTCTCACTATGCCATCCAGACTGGCCTTGAATTCAAGGCAATCCGCCTGCCTCAGCCTCTCAATTACTGGGGTTATAGGCATGCACCAACATGCCTGACACTTGTCACATATTTGTGCCTTTCCTCCAACACCTTCTTCTGAAATCTAGCTGGAAACCTCTGTGACTCCATCATTCTTACATTCTGCATATGTGACCACAGCACACTATGGATGAGGACAAGGTCTGTTACCAGACTGAGCAGAAAATGGACCCCCTTGAAACATTGCTGTAGTGACCTCTGAGGGGCTGGATTGCTGAACTGAGAGATACACTTCCGAAAGTAGCACTGAATGAGCAGGCAAACTATAGACTTTCTTCTCAAATGATAGTTTTCACCCTTGAGCCTGAGATGGTTGAGGTCTTATTGATTTCTGAGATATCCTTAAAATACATTTGTTCTTATCCCTATAAAATGCATTTAGCCTCTTTTTACTGATAATCAACAATCATGCTCTCCTTTGTCCCAACTTTATAGATGCTTTCTTTCTAGTTAACCATAAAAGTTATCATGGAGTGTCGTAGTCACTTTCTTATCACTGAGACAGTATACCTCACATCTTCAACATGAAGGAGGAAAGTTACGTTGGCCCACACATTCACATATTTAGCCTACTGTTGACTGGTTTCAAGGCTAGAAATGCATTATGGGAGATTTGGTGGAGGGAAATTGCTTATGTCATGGCAACCAGGAAAGAGACACTAAAGAGCAGAATCAGGGAGGGATATATACCCTTCCAATTCATGCCTCCAGTGGCATGCCTCTAACAAGGCTCCATGTCCTACCAGTAATTCAGTTATGCCGCCATGATCCAATTGCCTTTCAAAATATGCAGCTTTGGGAGGAAACCACAGATCCAAATCATAATATTGAGCTCTGCTATTTTCTCTGGATACTCACTGGCTAGAAGCAACAAATAGTACCCATGCTCCAGACTGAATGGTAGACTGCTATGAAGTTTCCTTCACCAGATTAATTAATCTGCTGACCTTAAACTCAGTCTTCCACAGTCTCAGTACAAGGACAAAGTGAAAACAAGTCTTCTGCCAGAACATAATCACATAACCTCTAGTCCAACTAATGGAATCCTTGTTCCTAAGTAAAACCTGAACCTGGCCTTTTCTGTTCCCATTCCTATCATCATTTTGGTCTCCTGAGCTCTGACTAGTATGATATATCAAGAACTGTTCACAATATTCTAGGCATTCTCAAGTCTGCAGCTGTAAATCTTTCCAAATGCCTCTTGCAAACCAGTCTCAAAGGCTTCTGAATAATATAGTCAATCCAGTCATAGAACTAACTCTTATTCTGGTCCCAATATCTGTCTTAGACACTTTCCCATTACTGACAAAAATAACTAACACCCATAGCTTAGAGAAGTGATTTGCTTTGACACACAATTCATGTGTATTCAGTGCATAGTTGGCTGGCTCCGAGGCAAAGATGGTACAGCAGGGGCAGACTATGGCAGCCAAGAAACATACAGAGAAGGGAGAACCCAGGTACCAAATTATGCCTTTCCAAATCATGCCCACAGTGACTCACTTCTTCCAACCAGGGCCCACCTTGAAATAGGGGACTTTTGAGAGAATTAGATCTAACCTACGGGAAAGTACATTCTAGAGGTGTATGCAGGGTATTACAAAAACAAAGATCTGGGTTCGGTTATCCAGCTAGGAACAGAGCATCAGGGGAAAACTCCTGGATTAAGTGATTACTTGAGCTTGCTGTCAAGGAATATGCATGAAAAATCAGGCAAAACTGGGATGGGGAAGAGCCTGGGCATTCCAGGCAGAGAAGAAAGTAAGAACAAAGACCCAGAAATGAGAAACTGTAGAAAACACAATGGGAACAATAGCAGTGTAGGGTCCCTTGGGTGTCCGGCTTGACATCAGGGACAGAGGAACGACCTCATGTGCCCTGGTTGGAAGTCATAGTCTGTCCTAAGTGACTAAGAGGGCGAAGGAAGTATGGAAGGGAAGGTTACGTTTAAGACTGGGCAAGTTTCTTTTTTAGTCACATGGAAGCCTATTTGAGCAATACAAGAAGGGCTTGAGGAGCAAAGAGAGATGAGAAAGCAGAGATAATGAAGTATCAATAGTAGTTTCAAGAAGTTCAAATTGTAACAAAGATAAAATTAGTCCTTTTCAGAGCAAAGGTCAAGAGACAGTTGAAGGTTAGAATTGAACCATATTTCTATTTAAATATGCTGAGGAGAAAGAAACGATAAAGGCGCCCCAGGACTGTGCATTCCCTGAGGGTCAAGCCCGAGCTCTATTTACTTGCCTGCACTTGGTGTTTACTATCAGGCCAGGCAAAATGCGATCGAATCAACCAGTGAATGAGAATCAAAATGGTCAAATTTATTCAAAAATATGTTCCTCCCCCAGATACCATCTGAATGTACTTATCTGTATTCCTACCTCCCCTAGCTGGCTCCAGTTTCCTTTCTCCCACCTTTTCATAGATTTTTACACCCAGTCATTAGTTCTTAAGCTGAACTGCATTTTTTAATACCCTGATGATTTATAAACACAATATCCTTGTTCTGGCCTCAGGGATTTTGCTTTGATTGCTCTGGTGTGTGTGTGTGTGTGTGTGTGTGTGAGAGAGAGAGAGACAGAGAGAGAGAGAGACAGAGAGAGAGAGAGAGACAGAGACAGAGACAGAGACAGAGACAGAGACAGAGAGAGACTTTCAGGATCCTGTTGTACAACTCACAGTGAGAACAGTGCATAACTTGGTTGGCTGAACACCGGCAGCTCTGATGCTAATGAGCCGTCTCTGCCCTTGCGTCTTACTGCTCTTCACCTCTGTCTTCCTCAGACATTATAAAAACCCATTCATTCCAGCCAGAAGCAGTTCAACTTCACGCTTCGTGTGTATACCTTTGTAACGTGCACCAATAGCAAGTGTTCCTCCTTTTATCCAGATGACCTAGGACATTACTTTTGAATAGCTGCTTTCCACATTTTAGACACCTGTAAGGTTATGTGAAGCCACAGAAAACAGGAAGCTGTTTTGCCCCAGGATGTTTCCTGCCATGTAGAGTAGTATTGTCACTTCTTTCATGCTTTTTTTTTTCTCCACCCCTGCCTCACACCAGAGAGACAGGGAAACAGACGCTGTGGGTAAGCTTTCTGTAAATTACACTTAACATCAGTCATTCTCAGGATGAAAGCACATTTATCTGAATGTATAGATATTACATTATATCTCTGATGCTGTGTCATAAAGAGAAATCGTTAAAATTGGTTCCAAATCTGAGTGTATCCTGTTTGGTGCAGCACTTCTCTGCCACCTGCTGGTAGACATCACAATAACAGTTTTTCCACATGTTCGTAGGATGTTCTTCTATATCTTAGGCATTATTTCTTATGCTTTGCTTGTCTTTATTACTTCTCCCCTTTCCCACTCCCACCACAATTCTCCCTGACTCTAACATACTATTTAATGCATCTCATGTATATATATATTTCAAATCAAATGCTGTATGTGTGCTGTGAATCTGGCCACGTAATTAAGAGCTGAAGGAATCAACTAGACCAATTATTTGGAGTCATCATTTACAAGCAGCAAGCAATTTACACATGTTTGCTGGTTAAGCAGACAGTCAGCAGACACAGATAATTCACTCTAAGGTCTCACAGTTCTTGGGTTAAGCCAGCTATTAATATCTCCATTTGGCTAGCATTTCTAGAGAAATCAGTCTGATTATCAAGAGCAGTATCAAATATGATTGGAGATGAGCTGTTAGGTAGATTTCTACTTTCACCTTAGAAGCAATTTCTATGATGTATATCAATTTCAATGTTTCTTTGTTTTTACTGTAATTGCTCATCAGTGTAGACTAATATTACCACTCCTCAATATGAAGAATAATTTCTAAGGGAGCACAAATGTAAGGAGATTTTTTATATTTTATCCTGCATTATCTTTTAAAGAAACAGTATTTTGAGGTGTTCTGACCCATAACTTTGTAACACTAAACAATTTAAAGAGTTTATACCATTGACTTAGAGGTAGAGAAAGATATTTTATCTAAAAGCCAAGTATCCCTTAATACACAAAAGGAACCTGCCATTTTTGCCACTGAAAGATTTGGGGGAAGAAATTAATGTCATTTAAAAATTTAATAACCAAGAAGAATGAGTTATCTTGCAGAAATATTCAGTAAAGTTACACTCTTTCGAGGAAAAAATTATCTTTCACTGTATGGAGTATTTTGCTCCACCCACACATAGGGAGAAAAAAGAGAGGGAGGGAGAGAGAGAGAGAGAGGGAGAGGGAGAGAGAGAGAGAGAGAGAGAAAGAGAGAGAGAGAGAGAGAGATGTTATTCTTTTTCCAGTTGGGAAGATAGAAATTTGTTCCACTTGATTCTTAACACTCTTTGAAACTGGATGCTTTGAAAAAATTTTTGTAATCTGCAGATTTTTGTGTCTTATAACACAATTTATGATATGTTTTAACTAAAAAACCTTTTTCTTTAACATGTATCAACTTTATATATTAACAGTACTCAGTGTGGTATTTTCACATATGGATACAGTGTACACAAATCAAATGCAGCCTCCCTCTATCCATCTTCCCCAAACTCTCTACAGCTTATAGTAACCATTATTATACATTCAGGTTGACAATTTTAAAAATTTCACATATGGTAGAGCATATGTAGTATTTCTCTTGCTGTGTCTAGCTTATTTCACTTAATGTAAAGACCTCAAATTCCATCTATTTTGCTGCAACTAACAAGATTTTATTCTTCTTCATGAGTGAATAGCATTCCAATGTGTGTATATACCACATTTTCCTTACACACTCATATGTTGATGCACACCTAGGTTGATTCCATATCTTAGCTACTGTGAATAATTTTGTAGTAAACATGGGCATGAAAGTATCTCCACGGTATGCTTATGTTTTAGTTATTTTTCTCTTGTTGCTGAGACAAAATACCCAACATTCAAGTTAAAGGGAAAAGTTTATTTAGCTCTCGATTTGTAGAGGCTTCAGTCCAAATCACCTGGCTGCAAGGCAGGTGGCACAGGAAAGAGGGTAACAGTCCATGACAGCAGAAGATAGCAAAAGCCACAAGAGCAATAAAAGGGAGGAGTGTGCCCCTTTTCCCCCCTGATAATGTATGCAGGGCAAGAATAGCTCTCACACCTCCAATCATAGCATTAGATAATGAACCAGCCACAAACTCCAGATTCAGCCACCTCTGAAAAGTCCATCCCCCCATGACCTCATGAACCTTTGGGGGACATCCAAACATAAACTGTAACAGTTTATTTCATTTTCTTTAATACACACCCAGAAGTAGGATAGCTGATCATAGGGTAATTCTACTTTTAATTTTTGGGAAACTTCCATAGCCTGCTCTACGGGGTCCCTAGTAATTGATATTCCCACTAGTAGTGCATGAGAGCTCCTTTGCCTCTGCATACTTACCAGCATTTGTTACCTCTTTGATACAGTACTATTCATTCTAAATGGGATAAGGTACTACCTCACTGTTGTTAAAACGCTCGCATTTTTAAGGTGCTTTACTTCTAAATGCTGAATACAACTTTTTAAAACCTATTTAAATAGATAACAACCAATACACATACACAAACCTTACCAAAACAGCATACGTAAGTCAAGAAGAACAGTGTTGCAGGTTCTTTCTCTGTGAAATCAGTCAGTGGAACTCCAAGCTTACCTCCACCCCTTGCTTAAACTGTTAAAGGGAAAAGGAGATTTGTTGATTAATAAATATCAACACTGAGGAGAAGACAGCTCAGAAAGCTAATTGGACCCACTTGCTTGGCTCGGCTCTGCCTGTTTTGAAGCAGAGGTATACCACTAGCTCCCATTTTCCTCCTTACAGCCAAGCTTCAATACCACCCTTGATGTGGCTTAGGGGAGTTGCACACTTGGCTGCCCAACTTAGCAAGAGTTTCCAACTTGGGATTGCTCATAGTAAATTTTATGTTTTACTTTCTGCTTCATTTCTCAGCTTATTCAGATATCAAGCTGAAATATAGGGGTTTTTTTTAGAATTTAATATATTAATTAGTTTTTTGGTTTGTAGAATGGAATGCCAGGCACCTGAAGTTTAAAGGATAGAAGTCTAATTTGGTTCACAGTCACAGAGGATTCAGTTGATGGTTGACCAGCTCCAAGGCAGAAACATCATGGTGAAAGAGTGTGGCACAGAACCTCGCGGAGACCGGCCCCTCGGCCGGGGCTGTTCCAGACTGGGAACATCGTGGAGACCGGCATCCTGGCCCAGGCTGTTTGGGACTGGGAACATTGTGTGGACCAGTGGTAGAGTGCCTGAGGCGCCTGGGACTGCCACTGCTGGGCACTTCCCTTCCCCAGGAACATCTAAGAAGCCTGCCACAGGCCTGAGCTGACTGGGACCACATCTGCTGGACCTGCCCTTACACCGGGAACATTGGACTACAGTGGACTACCATGCTGGCTTGATGAGAGGTTCAGGAACCCCTCACCCAAACAGAAGACCTCATCAGGCTTCAGTCAGTATGGCACTGTAGGAGGAATTCAGGAGACTGGATCTCCTCTTCGGCGTGGTACCCAGCAATTTGACAAACATCAACCACACAGTAGAACCCTGAAACACACACTGCAGGAAGTTGTGTCTGTTGGAATAGAAAGACCAGAAATTCACCCAAAAGGTGAAAATGACTAAACAAAAAGGCAAAATGGAATCCTGAACATCTAGTTCATCAGGGGCAAGTGCAGGCAGTAACAAAATAGAGGACCCCAAAATTCATACACTAGAAATCTCTGAAAAGATAGCAAATGAAGTAAAGAAACAAATCCACGAGGCTGTAGAGGAACTCAAATTAGAAATAATGTCTTATGTAAAGACAAAGTAACAACCTTAGTAAATGAGCTGCTCAACATAGCTAGAGAAGAAACAGATAAGAAACTACAGGAGCATGGGAAATTGACTGAAACTTTGAATGAACAATGCAGAAGACAAGCAGAATCTATGAAACAAATGGAAAGATATGCAAGAAACAAAAAATTGCGTTGAAAGCCTACAAAGCCATTTAAATGAAGCTGGGGATAGAATTTTGGACCTTGAGGAAAGGATTGCAGATAGCAATCTTGAAAGGGTAGAACTTATAAAAACAACAAAGCAGCATGAAATGACAATCCAACAGCTACAAGATGATGCCAGGAGAAACAATGTTAGAGTAATAGGCATTAGTGAGGAGGTAGGAGATAATGCAAAGGATATAGCTAAGCTGTTCACAGAAATAATGGCAGAAAATTTCCCAAACATGGGGGGAAAATACGATATACAAATAAGTGAGGCATATAGAATGCCACACAGTCATAACCAACATAAACCTACACCCAGACATATAATTATTAAGATCTCAGACATACAGCATAGAAAGAGAATACTAAAAGCCATTAGAGAAAATACACAACTCACCTATCAAGGAAAGGATATTAGAATCACAGCAGAATTCCCAGCACAAACCTTCAGGTTAAGACAAGCTTGGAGTGAAGTATGTCAAGTCCTAAAAGAAAACAACTTTCAACCCAGACTGACATACCCAGCAAAACTGTCTTTCAAATTTAATGGAGAAACAAGATATTTCCATGACAAAGAACAACTAAAGAAATTTATATCCACCAAAACAACCTTAGGAAGAGTGCTGAAGGACACTCTGGATAGAGATAAAAATGACCACAATCTCCAGAACAACAGAAAGAAATCACCAGGCTGGACAAGAAAGTAAACAAGAGAGAAAGGCAGGAAACTAGTAACAGTAACACAATATGACAAAGTCAAGCCAGTACATATTAGTGGTATCTATAAATGTAAATGGGCTCAATTCACATATCAAAAGAAACAAGCTGACAGAATGGATCAAGAAACAGGATCCCACAATATGCTATATACAAGAAATGCATCTGACTCATAAAGAAACTCATAGATTAAAAGTCAAAGGATAGAAAACAGTATTCTATGCAACAGGAAGCCAGAAAAAAGCAGGGGTAACTATTCTATTTGCAGACAATGTGAACTTCAAGCCTAAAGTGATTAAAAGAGACAAAGAAGGTCACTACATACTCGTAAGTGGAAAAATTTTAGAGGAAGAAATAACAATTATAAATATATATGCACCAAACACAGGAGCACCCAACTATATAAGACAGATACTAAAGGACATGAAAAATCAAATACACAAGAACACAATTATTACAGGGGACCTTAACAGCCCACTATCACAAAGAGATAGATCAACTAGGCAAAAAATCAGCAAAGAAATGATAGAACTGAATCATACCTGTGAGCAATTGGACTTAGTAGATGTTTACAGAGTGTTCCACCCAACTACATCAGAATACATGTTCTTTTCAGCTGCCCATGGGACATTCTCCAAAATAGACCATATATTATCACATAAAGCATTTTTAAGTAAATGCAAAGGTATTGAGATTGTCCCATGCATACTATCTGACCATAGTGCACTGAAATTGGAAATTAATGGCAAAAGAAACTGCAAAACTGTAAATACATGGAAATTAAATAATAAACTTTTGAACAGCCAGTGAGCTACAGATGAAATTAAAGAAGACATAAAGCAATACCTAAAATTCAATAAAGATGCAGAAACAAACTATTGTAATCTGTGTGATGCAATAAAAGCGGCATTAAGAGGGAAATATATAGCAATAAACTGTCATATCAAGAAAACAGAACAAGCACAAAAAAACAATCTAATCATGCATCTCAAGCTTCTAGAAAAAGAAGAGCAAGTTAAATCTAAAGCTCATAGAAGAGAGGAAATTGTAAAGATTAGAGCAGAAATCCATGCAATTGAAACTAAAAAAAAAAACAATATGAAGAATTAATGAATCAAAAAGCTGGCTTTTTGAGAGAATAAACAAAATTGACAAACCTGTAGCTAACCTTTTCAAGAAAAAGAAAAAAAAAACCCAAATTCAAGCAATAAGGACCAAAAAGGGGGAAATTACTACAGATCCCATGGAAATTCAAAAGATCATGAACACCTACTTTGAAAATCTCTACTCACACAGAGAGGAAAACACAGAGGAAATGGACTAGATTTCTAGAAACATATGAACTACCAAAGCTCAACCAAGAAGATACAGCAATTTTGAATAATCCAATATCAGCTATTGAAATTGAAAACATAATACAAAAAAAAACTTACCAACAGAGAAAAGTCTGGGTCCTGATGGATTCACAGCAGAATTCTATAAGAAATTTAGAGAAGACTTGATGCCAATACTTCTTAAACTCTACAATGAAATTGAAAAGAAAGAAATCCTCCCTAATTCATTCCTGGAGGCAAGTATTACTCTGATACCAAAACCAGAGAAAGACCCAACCAAAATGAAGAACTATCGGCCAATCTCACTAATGAACATAGATGCAAAGATTCTCAATAAAATACTAGCAAATAGAATGCAGAAAATCATCAAGAAGATTATACATCATGACCAAGTGGGGTTCATTCCAGGAATGCAGGGATGGTTTAACATACACAAATCAATAAATGTAATACACCATATCAACAGAGCCAAAAACAAAAACCACATGGTCATCTCAATAGATGCAGAAAATGTTTTAGATAAGGTCCAACACTTGTTCATGATAAAAACCCTTCAGAAACTCAGAATACACACTGTCTACCTCAACATTATAAAGGCCATCTATGAGAAACCAACAGCCAATATTATACTAAATGGACAAAAACTGAAAGCTTTCACTTTAAAATCAGGAACAAAACAAGGATGTCCACTATCACCACTCCTTTTCAATATAGTTCTGGAAAAACTAACCAGGGCAATCAGACAAGAGAAAGAAATAAAAGGAATAAAGATAAGAAAGGAGGAAGTTAAATTATCACTATTTGCAGATGACATGATACTCTATATAGAAGACCCAAAAAAAAAAAACTCCTTTAAAAGACTACTAGAGGTAATAAACAAATTCAGCAGTGTAACTGGATACAAAGTCAATGTTCAAAAATCAATAGCATTCCTGTACACAAACAAGAACCTCACTGAGAGAGAAATTATGGAAATATCACCTTTCACAATAACATCTAAAAAAATGAAGTACTTAGGAATCAACCTAACTAAGAATGTAAAAGACCTATATATTGAAAATTGTACTAAGCTAAAAAAGAAGATTGAAGAGGATATTAGAAAATTGAGGATTTTCCATGCTCTTGGCTAGGAAGAACCAACATTGTGAAAATGGCCATACTCCCAAAATTGTTACACAGATTTAACGCAATCCCAATCAAAATACCATTAACATACCTCACAAATCTAGAGAAAACACTCCTAAAATACATTTGGAACCAGAAGAAACTAGAATAGCACAGGCAATTCTGGGCAATAAAGGCAAGGCAGGATGCCTCTCAATTCCTGACTTGAAACTATACTACAAAGCCACAGTGATAAAATCAACATGATACTGGCAAAGAAATAGACCTGAGGATCAATGGAACAGATTAGAAGATACAAGTATAGGTACAAAGACACTCAGCCACCTGATATTTTACAAAAGGGCTAAACATGTTCACTGGAAGAAGGATAGCCTCTTTAATAAATGGTGTTGGAAAAATTGGCTCTCCACATGCAGAAGACTGAAACTAGATCTATGCCTATCACCATGCACAAAACTAAAGTCTAAATGGATCAAAGACCTAAATATTAAAACAGAAACACTAAATCTACTGCAAGATAAGGTAGGTAGAAGTCTTGGAGACATAGGTATGGACAGAGAATTCATGAACAAAACACAAATTGCATGGGAAACACTTCAGAGAATCAACAACTGGGATCTCATATTATTGAAAAGTTTCTGCATTTCAAAAGAAATCACCAGCAGAGTGAAAAGAAAAGCCACAGAATGGGAAAGAATTTTAGCCAGCAGCCTCTCAGACAAAGGATTATATCAAGAACATATAAAGAATTGAAAAACATCAATCCCCCCAAATTCAAAGAACCTCTCCAAAAATGGGCAGCTGAGATGAACACACAGCTCTCAGATGAAGATATACAAATGGCAAATAAATACATGAAGAAATGTTCACCATCACTGGTCATTCAAGAAATGCAAATTGAAACATCATTGAGATATCATCTCACACCGGAAAGAATAGCTGCCATCAAGAAAGCAACTGATAACAAATGTTGGCAAGGCTGTGGGGAAAGAGGAACACTGCTCCACTGTTGGTTGGAGTGTAGACTGGTGCAACCACTATGGAAATCAGTATGGAGAACTCTCAGAAGACTAGGAGTGGAAGCTCCATTCAACCCAGCTATTCCCCTCCTGGGTATTTTCCCAGAAAAACTGAAAAGTTCATATCACAGTGATATATGTGCACCCATGTTCATAGCAGAAAAATTTGTAATAGCTAAATCTTGGAAAAAACCAAGATGCCCATCAACTGCAGAGTGGATGAAAAAGATGTGGTATTTTTATACAATGGAATATTACTCATCTATAAAAAAGGATGAACTTGAGGCCTTCATAGGGAAATGGAGACAACTTGAGACTATCCTCATTAGTGAAATAGATAAGAATCATATTTATAAATATCACATTATTTCTCTAGTATAAAAAGTAATAAGAAATGTAGGAGTAATAAAACCCAAAATGTGTAATTGCTACTGTAAAAAAGAGAGGAAAAGAAAGTGCTCTAAAGGATATAACTGCATGCATGTTTAAGTGTGTAAGATAGATGACCATGTTACTGTTTTTGTTAGAATGTTGAGCAGAACCGTTAATAGTCTCGTTGTTTGAATGTGTACTTTGTATGTTTTAACTTTGTAACTTGAACAACTATTTCCAATGATGAGAGTATGTAACTTATCAAGTGGCGATTTCTTAGTGTTTTTGTTTTTGTTTTTGTGTGTGTGGTTGTTGTTCTTTTTTTTTCTTTTTTGTTTTCTTTCCTTTTTGGAATTCTGTATTGTTGCTACCCTCTTTATGTTTTGTTTGGGCTTTTTTCTTTCTTTTTCTTCTCTTTAAATAAAATTTTTTTTTTTAAAAATAGAGTGTGGCACAGCAAACCCTTCAGGAGGGCCAGTGGTACAGAGGAAGGTCCAAGGGACTACACTGTACATGGGTAACACCAAGGCTATGCCTCCATGACCCACTCAGACTCAGCTGGGACATGCTTATTTATCTGCTAGGCATTTCTAAATCTGATGAAGTTAATTTAGCAGGATTAACGGTCATATCTATCACATACCTCAGTAGGCACAGGAAAAACTGAAAAATAAAAAAACCAAGAGAGCCATTTGAGAAAAATTTTGTTAGTGGAGGCAGGCCTTTGTGGCTTTGAATTTTGGACATTGGTGTGTACACTGATACTTTCAACTTCACAGTTTCTACCAGGTTATATTAGGTCAGATGAGTTTTTAAGTGGTACAGTAGCCTATAATAGAATTTTTGTCGTGCTAAGTAACCTTTATCTTAATGCAACTTTTTGTGGAAAAAAATAGCTGTTTGTCTTGAAGCAGGACTATAATTGCATTACCTGCCAGAGTTAGGTTAGGCTTGAATTTGGACCCCGATCTTTTGCATCATAAGGTTCATTCATTTGTCTGCAATCAAAAACATGAGAAATTCATGTTATAAAAATGTTAACATGAATTTATTTATAATTTGGCCAAATTGAAAAGGCAGCTTGTCTGCCTCACTTCAAATGCACAAAAGCACAAAGCAAAAACCAGGAAATTTCCACATGCAGATTTAGTCAGACCCAGAGAGTGAGAAATACTGAATCTTCTCTGGCATCAATCAGGGAGGCCGAGGTGATACCAGTTTCCATTCAGCATGATGCTGTTTGGAGAAATTGTTGATTTTTAATAAAAAAATAATTTTTAAAGATCTAGTTTAACCTCTTTGGTGTGCAATGTAAGAACTAGGGGAAAGACAATCTGCCCTTGTGGACCCTACAAAAGCACAAATATGAACAGAGTGGTGAGAAGAGTTAGAAAAGGCTGCAAGGGCCTCAGCTTCAGCCTGAAGCAGGCACAGAGAACACCAGGTGTGTGGTCATAGCCACTCAATACAGGCTGGCTTTCCCAAATGGTCATTACCAAGGTGAAATGGCAACTCTATATAATACCCAGGGCTATGGCTCTATGGCCCATGAAACACAACCAGGAGCATGTTTTACTAATCTGCTAGGCATTTCTTAATCTTAGGAAGTTAATGTATCAGAAAAGGAGTTTCTATAGGATTTCTCCATGTTAGAGAGAAAACAATTTGTGTTGATTTTATTGTCCTCTCATCTGAGTTTGCTAAAGCAGTTACACTACAGAATGCAGTCTTTAAATGATTAATAAAGGAACTGGACACAAAGGACTAAATTAGCTGCCCAAAATATTATCACCCTTAAAAAAATGGGGGGGCAAACAAGGAAATTAGAGAGACTATTTTAGAATTCAATTGGCTCATTCCAGAATTCTAGATTTTTAAAATGCTAATAAATTAATGCATTAATGCTAAATAATGCATAGAAACGTTGGAAGGGAAAGCATGTATGTAGATGTTCCTAGAAGTCAAGTGTGTAAAAAGCACAGGGGATTCAAAGTGAAAAGCTGTCTGAGGAAGGTTCCTTGCTCACCTCTAGCTTCCTAAACACTAGGGCACATCAGAATCACTTGTTAGATACAGATTACTGAGTCACACCTCAGCGTTTCTGATTCTGCGGGGCTGGAAGCCCCCAGTGAAGCTACTAGTGCTGACCACGGGAATGCACTTCAAATACCACAGTTCTAGATGAATAGGAGTCAGAAACATCAATACCAGAGCCATTTGGTTCAAACGTCAGCCAGTTGACTTTGAGAAGAAATGAATCTAGTTTGAAAGGAAAATCTTTTTGTTTTGAGACCATGGGGTCATTATAAGCAATACACTAAAAAATCAGTTGAAAATCTCAAAGACAATGGCTGAAAATTAGTGGACCTTTGAAAGACCTTTATCAATTCTTTTCTGATTAAACTTGGAAGTTCATTTCTATTACCATTTAATGGAAAATAAAATGATCTTGGATGCTATGTGTTACTATAGATGAGAACATACTTTTGTTCATATTTATTTATTCACTACTTTTGTTGTGTATCACTCAATGTTCACTGAATTATTTACTAAAAGTCACTACAGTGGTGATAACCTATGGCACATATGTTATATGTTTTTTTAAAGACAGTTGTACATATGATTTCATATATGAGTTGCTTTTCCTAAACTAAAACCTCAGTATTCCATCTTAATTGCCATGTGGGCACTTCACATTAAGTAAGTGGTTTTGGGGTTGAAGTTTGGGCACTTGTTTCAAAAAGATTTGCCAACACTGGTCTACTATGTTTTAGGTCCTAGAATTATTAACTATATTCAGGTCATATTATTTCTCAAAAATAATTTTTCAAATTTCCGTGTTTCCTATGTAAATGGCAACACAAGTAACTTCCTTGGGGTTGTGCATTATTTGGTCAAGAGATAACACAGAGAGTGGTTTAAACCATCCCTAAGGACACAGAATTGATGGCTGGAGAAGCTGGAGGGTCAGTGTGGGAGAAGATGAGTCCAGGTACCATGCGAACGTGCTATAGATACTCTCATATAGGAAGTGCTATGGTTTAAAAGTTCCCACAAAACATTATTTTGAGATTTAATTCCAATTGTAAGATATTAAGCTGGCGATAAATTCCAGAGAGTTTGGAGAATCTCTGGTGCCTAGATTGGCTGTGAGCAATTCACCATTTTTTCTAACTCAATGACCAGTTTACCTGGTTACCCCTCCACTTGCCATTAACCCTCACTTGCAAAGTCCTGCATTTTCCATGTGTTATAACTCTCAGTGGCCTATTTCTGGAAAAGGTCAAGTGCAAGACCTTTCTCCTTGCTTTTGTACTATCCCTATTGACATGGCTGCTTGATTTTTGTTTGAGCCTTGCTATTCTGTCTCCACAGATCCCATCTGAAATTCTGCCACCTTCCTGATCTTCCTGATCTCCTAGACAGAGTGTCTGGCACATCATTTGCACCCACTCATGGTCCAAACTACTTTTATAATTGTAACCTGGAACACAGGACAGGTAATTCCATCTGGTCTTGGCATGTGCTCAAGCATACTCAGCCTACGTGCTGTGCCCCTGATCAGTGTTTTGCCCTGAATCCACAGATCTTTCCTAACTATTCCTAGTGCCAGTGATGGATACAGAAATTTTGAAGGCATTATACATTACTGTACATCAGAGTAGTTGGATTAATGATGTGGGTGGTGATGAGGTCATGTAAGAAGTAGAGCTTGAACTAGTCTGACAGGACTAATTGGAGATAAGGAAAGAAAATTAGGGTATTTGTTTAATGTGAGAAAGCATGTACTCAGAAGAATGTACTTCTGTGAAGAAGTAGGAGAAATAAATTAGAAAAAGATAGAATGGAAATGAGATTTGGAGAGCTAAAGCTAAATATAGATAGTGTCCTGTAGACAAATATTTTACAAATATTACAAAGAGGTTCCAGTTGGTGAAGCTTGATATATTAAGAATCCTTAAGAGATTTATCACAGCCACGTTGGTACTACAATGGAGGAAAATCTGCCTTTAAGAATTCATATTAGCAACTGCCTTTGTGTTCCCTGCAACCTTGGTGACACAGCAGCCACCACAGCCTTAGCATTTTGTGCCATACCAACTCTATGACTTTGGACTCCTTTCTCTGATCACAGCCATCCAATAACTTCAAGCCACCCTTACATTTTATTTCCCCTTGACACAAGGCATTAGGGTGCCAACAAACCAACCAGTGTGATTGTGGGTGAGATCAATGCCCTGGGAAGGAAAGTGAGCCCAGGGATAAAGCACAGATCTGACCCAAAAGTCCACAACTATTGTAAAGTAAAAACAATGTATAAAGTTTTACTGCAGAAGTGACTCCTTCACAACAGACTACAGTTGGAGAAGAAATACAGCCTACCATATTGCCATGGTGTGTTCAATCAGGTGCTATTCTGAGAAGGGGTCAATTGTTTAAAACTAAGCCATAGAGCAACTCTACTTCAGGGTTTCCTACGTTAACCTCCCACTGTGATGGAGTAGGAGATAATCACATGAGGTAGCCATGAAGAGGATGTGGACTACACAGACAATCACAGGACATTTAAGGTCAGGACAGGAAGAATTCAGTCCCTGCCCTCGTAAGAAACCAGACTGGTACATGTGGCTTTCTGAAAATGCCAACTTTAAATCCAGCCAGTGGGCTCGAACCCCTGACCCATGGCCTACATCTAGCAGAAGGTTGGTAGATGGGACTGTTTTTCCCGTCTACCAACTTGAGCAAGGATACATCTCAGTCTGAACAGCTGCCAAAGCCTGGGATATACAGACAGATGAGTGTCTTGGAAAGGAAAAGCCCTTCACAAACCCAGAGGCCCTAATGCTAGATGGATAAAACTGTGACTGTTGAAAGAAGCCAATCATTCAGAGGCACAAAGAATTTTTTATTTTTTATTGAAAATTATTTTTCTTTTTCTCTTTCTTTTTCCTTTATTTTTTGGGAGTTTCTCTCTTTTTTGTACTTTTAACATTTTTTTACTCTCATATTTTTCTTTTTACTTTATTTTGCTCGCTACTTTTTCTTTTTTTTTATTCTTTTCTGTTGTCTAATATCTCTAGTACTATTAATTTCCTTTACCATCTCACTTTTCTTTCTTCTCCTTCCATTGATTAATACTTCAAGTTCCACTGTTCTCATTCTGCATCTCATCAACTCCTCTATCTTTATGACTCTAATGCTTAGGCTTTACAAATCTTTGGATAATTTATTCTATTGCTGTTGAATACTATTCCACTATTGGTGGAGATAAAGCTGTTCCATTTAGTAGATATGTAGTATAAGTCAACATTTAGTTTCTCTTAGTGTTTATACTATAACTATATATTAATTTTCTATGCTTATGAAGGGTATATTATGAGTTTTTAAGGTATGCCAGTAGCCAGTTTGCTTGTGACATTATTATTCTTGCTGATTTTGCCAGCATAGTCTAAGTGACATAAATATTGTCATTTGGTTTTCTCTGTGTGCCAGTATCTGGGTAGCCCTTGGTATCATTAACACTGTAGGCCATTCTCAGAGAACTAGGTATTGAGCCAAAAGCACTGCATCTTCCTCTCTGAATCAATGAAGGAGGTGGGATTCTGGAGCAGAGACAAAAGCCTATAGTTAGCCATACCCAGAGTGCATTACTGTAAAGCAGACACTAAATAGAGAGGGTTTCATGCTGGTAATATAAAGTCTTTCACTGGGGCCGGGGGTTTAGCTCAGCGGTTCAAGCACTTGCTTGGTAAGTGCAAGGTCATGAGTTTGATCCCCGGTACCAAAAAAAAAAAAGTCTTTCACTATAAGCACCCTGCAATCCTCAGTGTGCACACACATGCTCAGATGTACACACACACACACACACACACACACACACACAAATGAGAAAACAAGGCAAAAAAATACCCAAAATCTTCCAAATACTCCAAAGTTGATCTGTGGAATGTTGAAGGGTAAAGAATCAAAAGCCTTACATGAAAATTATTCAAGAGAATCACAGAAAATGTAAAAAAGATCAGTAAGATGCTTGGTAAGTTCAAAGAAGATATATCTAAACAGATAACGGAACTAACAAGCAAAATGAGTCTAAAGAAGACACTATTTAAAAAGCTAGCTGAAGTAAAAAAATACAAACCATGGATGTCAGGTATGCAAAAGAATGAGAGTCCATGAAAAGGTGCTAAACGGAAATTCAGGAGATTAAAACTTTATTGAAAGCATGGACAGCGGAAGTAAGCACGAGTGGACAGTGTCAGAGCTAGAGAAGAAAGCTACTATTGGTGACCTATTAACAAGAGCAACCTTAGAAATAAGATAACATGAAAAATGAATGCAAAAACTGCCAGACAATTGAAAAAAACTCCTAAAATTAACTAGAGAAGTGAAAACAGAAGATAGTACAAATGGCATTAGAAAGTATTTAATGTAATACTGTCATAAAATTTTCCAAATACGGGAAATAAATTCAAAATACAGATAAATCAGGCATATACAACCCAAAATAGCCAAGATCAGAGAAAAACCTCTATGCAACACATTGAAGTCAAAATTGCAGATGGTCAATACAAGAACAGAATCTAAAAATTTATTAGAGAAAACTAAGAATTCATTTATAAAAGAAAATTCATTAGAATTACAGCAGACTTCTCAACACAAACCTTCAAGGCCAGGAGAGCTTTGATTGAAGTGTTTCAAACCCTAAAAAAATAATTTCCAACCCAAATTGATACACCCAACAAAACTATCTTGCCAAATTGATGGAGAAATAAGATATTTCCATGCCAAATAGTACCAAAAGAAATACATGACCACCCTGCTAGCACCACAAAAACCTACTAAGAATATCCTACAAAAAAAAGACAATAAAGTTAACACCACCAAAAAATCCAATAGGTTGAATATATCAGGCTGTGTGAGTAGTTAAGTAGAAAAGAAATAAAGAGAATCAGCAACAGGAAAATAAGGCAATTACAAGAAAAAGTCAAAGCCTTTCAGTAATAATGCTCCATGTGGATGGTCTCAGTTTCCCAAGTGAAAGACACAAATTGGTCAAGGGAATCAAGAACCAAAATCCAATTGTATGCTGCATACAAGCAATACATTTAACCCTAAAAGAAATTCATAGACTAAAATTCAAAGAGCAAAAAATATCACATACACAAGAACCTGGAGAAAAGCAGGAGTAGCTATCCTCATTTCAGTCCAAGAGAATTTCAAGCCAAAACTGATCAAAAGCGACAAAGAAGGTCACAAAATAGTTGTTAAGGACAAATTCAACAGGAAAATATCACAATTATACACCAAGCAGCAGCATACCCAACTTCATAAACCAAAACAACTGGAAATAAAAAGTCACCAACACAATTATAATGGAAGATGCAATACCCTACCGTGGAGGGTACCACATCGCCCTCTCCCAGGCCCAAATGTAATTGTGCTTACTTGTGAGCAGTGCAGGCTGTACAGAGGTGGCCTCCCTAATTTGGCCTTCAGTTTGGCCAGGGCTTCATGCAAGCAAGCAGATGGCATGCTGGGCTAGCCCTGCTTCTCGCCAATGGCCACAGCTGCGCCCAGAGAAACAGGCTCTCAGACTGTGGGGCTGAGATATGAGATAATGTCTCCACTGAGGACTGTGTGACTCCAGAGAAAATTGTTTCCTAGAACTTGCTGCAAAAACAGTTTATTCACTAGTCAAAATCTAAATCTGACCATCCTGTTCCTCACACAAAAATGCTTTGTTCCCTCTTTCATAAGTTGTGCCTGCGTGTGCGTTTTTCCCCCCTGTGCATTCAAAGCTTTTTGGCCCTTGTTCCTAAGATCTGGTCATTTCAGATCTCTGTTCCTTTGCAACTTTGTATTGTGGTTTTTTTTCTTTTCACCATGTAACATAACATCTAGAAGGAGATTGGGAGTTAACTGAAGGGTTACCATACCATCACAAATAGATCACCTAGCTAAAAAATCAACAAAGAAACATCAGAGTTGAATAAAACCTTTGAACTAATATCTACAAAGTGTCCCACCAAGTAACAAAAGAATATACATTCTTCTCAGTGGTATGTAGAACTTTCTCCAAATAGACCACATTAGCCAATAAAGCATGCTTAAGTAAATAAAAGAATGAAAATTATCAGATATTAATATAATGGAACTAGAAAATAATGGGAAAAGAAACCAGAGGAATTATGCAAACACACTGAAATGAAACAATACTCTCTTGAGTAATCAATAGGTCACAGAAGAAATCAGTTTCTAAAATCAAATGCTAATGTCAGGACAATGTATTTGGATACTACGTTATGGGACACCATAAACTCAGTCTTAAGACAGAAGCTTACAGCTGTAAATGCCCACATCAGAATAAAAAACAGTGAGCCACACCAAATGAACTAATCATGTATTTAAGGTCATAGTAAAACAAAAAGAAATACACATGTAAAGCTAGTAGAAGGAAGGAAATTTCAATATCAGAGCAAAACTCAATACAGTGAAAATGGAAACTAAAAATATCAGTGCAAAACATCAGTGAATCAAAGAGCTGGTTCTCTGAAAGAATGAACAAAATAGGTAAAACACAAATCAAGGCAATTAGAAATGAAAAAAAGGGAAATTGCAATAAACATTACTGAAATCCAGCAGATCATTAGCATCTACTTTGCAAAACTTACACTAATTTGAAGAATTCAGAAGAAATGGATGCATTGCAAAAGATATTAATGACCAAAACTAAACCAGGAAAACATAAAAGCCCTGAACAATCCAATAATAGGGCAATGAAATTTAACCAGCAATAATAATAATTTTTTTAAAAACTACCAACTAAAGCAAGACTGATGGATTCATTGCCAAATTCTGCAAAATTTTCAGAGAAGACATAATGTCAATACTCTTCAAACTCTTCAATAAAATGAAGAGGGAAGGTGTGTTCCCAAGTCATTCCTGGAAGCTAGAATTATCTTGATTCCAAACCAAAAAGATTCAACCAAAAAAGTGAACCACAGGCCAGTCTCTTCAAAGAATATAGATTCAAAATCCCACAAAAAGCCACTGGCACACAGAACACAACCAATCATCAAAGAGATCATATACATGACCAAGTAAGTTTCACCCTAGGGAGCTGAGCATACACAAATCAGTAAATATAAAGCATCATATAAACAGAAGCACGGACAAAAGTTACATGATATAAAAAAATCCTTGGCAAAATCCATCATCCATTCATGACAGAAAAAGCCTTGAAGAAAATAGACATAGACCTTATATTAATCTGATAAAAGCTATTTATGACAAACCTACTGGAACATCATATTAAATAGGGAAAAACTGACAGCATTCCTTCTAAAATCAGGAACAAGACAAGATTGTCACCTATTACCACACCTGTTCAACATAATATCAGAAACATTAGCCACAGCAATCAGGCAAGAGAAAGAAACTAAAAGCACATGCATAGGAAAGGAAGATGCCAAATTATCATTACTTGCAGAAGACGTGATCCTGTACATATAAGACCCAAAACATCCCACCAAAAGACCCCTGGAAATAATAAAGCAATGTAATGGGATACAAGATCAACACACAGAAATCAATATCCTTCTTCTATAGCATTGACAAACTCTTATGACCAAAAACACATGATGGAGGGAACATAGCCTCCTTAGCCAATAGTGCTGGGAAAACAGGATATGCAGAAGACTGAATCTAGACACATATCTCTCACAATGTACTAAGCTAAAATTAAAATAGATCAAAGGCCTAATGTTAAAACAGAAACACTTAATATGCCAGAAGAAAAAATAAGAAACTCTTAAAGACATAGACAGAGACAAGGAATTTCTGAACAGAACCCCAGTGACACAAGAAATAGGGTCAAGAATCAACAAAAGGGGTCATATCAAATCAAAAATCTTCTACACAGCAAAGGAAACAACCAAAAGAGTGACAAGACAACCTAAGAATGGGAGCACTTTTTACCAATATTTCTCAGATATAGGACTATTAGCTAGAATATATAAAGAATTTAAAAATTAGACCTTCTAAAGTAAAGACCCAAATAGAAACTGCCCAAGTAGAAGATGACATATACATAGTCAATAAGTACATTAAAACATCTATGTTGCTGGTCATTAGAGAAATGCAAATTCCACTGTGTTCCCAAAAGCTTCCATGTGTTACAAAAAAAAATGACTGTCATTAAGAAATCAAATAGTATCAAATGCTGGTGAAGTTCTGGGGGGAAAGGAGCCATATTGGTGGCATTTTAAACTAGTAAAGTCTCTGTGGAAAGCAGTAGGGAGATTTCTCAGAAATCTAAAACTAGGTGTCTCATTCAAACCAATTTTCCCCTTCAATTATATACAAGCTTATCACAAACAATTCATAATAGCTAAATCTTAAAAGCAGCCTATATGTTCATCAACAGGTGAATGGATAAGAAATATGGTATTTACACACAAAAGAGTACTACTCTGCCATAAAGATGGATAAATTTGTATAATTTGAAAGAAAACAAATGTACCTTGAGATCATAATATTGAGTGACATAAATCAGACACACAAACTTAAATATCATATTGTTTCTTTCATATGAGATACTTAAAATATAAAAATACAATAAAATAATAGGTAACAGGAAGTAGGGAGATAGATCTTTTTCAAATGGGAAGACAATGAAGAAGTGTTGGATACAGGGTTGAAGGAGGAAGGAAAAAGGGGAAAAAGAATTGAGATGCATTATATACACATGCCAACTCTCCACAAGAAATGTAATCACTATGTACTGCTAATAAAAATTTAAAGCTAAATAAAAAAATCAATGTGGTCTATAAGAGAAGAGGAGAAAAGCACATGTCATTAATTCTGCTCCACTGATTTAGAGAAATGCAGCCATAATAAGATTATCTGATGACCACTGAATTCATGCTTCTTGGCTTGAATCCTGGCATCCTACTAGGTGACCTCAAACAGGCTGATCAGCTGTAGTGTGTTCAATTTCCTCATCTGTATAATGGGAATAAGTAATACCTATTGCATCGGATTGTTAAGAAAATCTGATAATTTAAAACATACAAAGTGCTTAAGGTCAGTTGCACACATTAAATGATCAACATTGTTATTTCAATATGTATTTACTGATATTATTCAATATTTCAAATGCTGCTTTGGATTGCAATAAAGTTTCATATATGCTTCAATCAAATTTTTTCTTTTAAAATCATTATAATTGTGAAATATATATAAAGTAAATTGTCTAAAATGTAAACATCCACTTTCACTAGCATAGTTTTTTAATTTGTCACCCAAACCAGGACCCTGAGAAAGAATACACATTTTATTAATAAGATATCAGGCACAGCCTGGTGCCTAACATAACTCAAAGTTAACATGTTTCTCTAAAGTCAAATCAGCAAGAAACAAACAAATCAGCAAGGGTATGTTTGGAATTCTTCAGCCACCAGAAAATCTCTACTAGGCCATGACCTCTTCCCTTTACCCATCTGATAAGTGACAGTCTCTCTTGATTGTAAAATTTACACACTTTGATTTACATCTTAATTTCTGAATCTGTATTCTTAAGAAATATATTTATTTTCTGTTTTTAACTTTTCAAACACTGGTTTATACTTTCAGAAGCTTGTCTTTTTTCTTTTGCTCTATTTGATAATAGATATGTAACATATAGCTATAGTTTAACTATTTTCTCTGCCATTTTTAGCTATTTCAGTAGTTTGCTCATCAATTTTATTTACCAGGGTCTGACTGTTGTTTCTCTAATTGGAATTTTAACAGAAAGGTATCATTATAGAAGTAATATTTTGGGGAGAATTGCCAATTATCAGTGCATCAAATGATTTGGATGGAAGGGAAAGGCATAAACTTTGCAGGAAGCCTTATATGACAGGCACAGTGTAAGATACTCTCACCTACCAGCAGGCACAAAAGCAGATGTCTGCAGGGGCTGGTAACTAACTGGTGCCTGTTAAAGGCTTTGACTTGACTTCGCTTCTCACAGCAGCATGGCACGGAGGTGAAGATTCCAAGATCTATGGGCTCCAGACCTGGCCCTGACATAGATTTTTTTTTTTGTATCTGCTTAATGTCTCACTGCTGACTTGCAGTGATACTAACTGGGACATCTGTGACAATTACACAAGACTGATATCAAGATTTAACCATTTCATCTGCATTCCATAAGAGAGAAAATTGACATTTTAAAAAGTTGAGCACTTTTATTCTGTTGCTGCTATTGGTTCTTCTCTTCCATTCTACTACTCAATGAGGCCTGCTGAAATTCTTACCCTTGAAACATCTAAAGAAACAAACATTGTGCAAAAGAACACTAGAACACATGATGAGTGTACTGCACACTACTCTCAAGAGAAACCATGCCATTTCAAATTCTGAATCTTCATCATTATGAGTTCCTACTATAAATAAGCATGTTTAGGATTAGTTTGGTTTAGTCAATTTGAGGTGCTGTAACAAAAATACTACATAGGAAGTGAGTTATAAATAATGAAAATTTATTGCTCAGCTCTATAACTGGAGTATCCAAGGTCAGTGTACTGACATTTCATGCCTGGTGAAGTCTCAATCTCTAGTTTCTAACTGGTGCCTTCCAGCTGTGTTCTCACATGAAGAAATGGTAGCGAGCTCTCTGGGGTCTGTTATATGAACAAAAACACCATTCATAAGGGCATAGCCCTTAGGACCTAATCATTTCCCAAGGCTTCACTTTCTAATATTATCGCATTAGGAATTTAGTTTCAGTGTAGGGGTTTTGGAAGAACACAAACATTTTGGTGGATTGTGGATTATGTATTTTTCCAAATTAAGCTTCAGAAGAACCAGAATTAATCTTTTTCTGTCACTTTTTAAACTAAGAGTAAACACTTATTTGGCTAAATATCTGAATTACTGTCTTTGTCTCTAGAATTCTCCAATATAACATGATCATCACCAATGTCCATAAGACTAGAAAGAACTCTGAACAATTAAGCAACACCCTATAAGTGTATTACTATTATTGTGCTCTTAGGAAATAGTTAAGTTAGTCCCAAGGTAGAAAAAAAACATAAGCATTAGAGATACAGAATGTAAACATGTTTTATTCCAATACCAACAGCAAATTCATTGATAGATATAGAGCCGTGCCACTTATAATCAGAAGAGACTGATTGGTAATTGCCAAGTTTGTCTTCTATTTATGACAATACTTATTTATTAATTTATAGAAAAAATGTTCTGTTATCTGCTAAATAGCTAAGGAAATAGAACTCTATGAAGAGAACTCTGATGTTTAGTGCTGTCTATGTGTAGAGTTCAGCTATGAATATGGTGAGGTTTGTTTCTTTGTTTTTAATTTGTTGGTTTCTAGATCTAACATTATTACTGATTTTTTTGTGGAACTCTCTACATGCTACAACTGTTCATAATTTAAAGATCTCTGATATATTTTCTGAATCAAAATTTTTAGTCTTACAGAAAATATACCAGTCATCATTTCAACCCAGAAAAAGAGAACACATCTTACTAGGTTACCTGGTTTATGACACAACAGTAAGTCTTTTTGTAAATGTGGATTATCATGTACAATAAGAAATGAAAGTGAGAGTCCTTGGATGAATCTTTCTCATGTGCAAGGATATCAAAAGAAGGAAGAAAAGAAAGAAGAAAATAAAATCTTTAAATTGGGACTGATTTCTAAATCATAGCAGATGGTAAACTAGGGGGAAAAGATGACTCACGGTATCTATTTAGAGAAAGCAGTGAACAGACTGTTACCCATCCTCTTATGAGTTTGTTTGCCTGTAAAGAAGTCTAACAAATCTCCCCAAGTTACTGAATTGTCCCATCATAAATATGGCTTATTATGAAAAAACACAATAACTCACTATTGACTAGTGTTTATAGCACAGAGGAAAATGTTCACTAAACTAGGGCCAATGAAAAACCCATTCCCAACTAGTCATTTTCTGTATTTTATGTTGTTTGCTGCTTATGCAATTCAGTTGTCCACAGTGTACTTAGCCACAAGAGCTGATGACTGTAGGAACTCCATCTATCAGTTTCTACAATGACCCAGCCACACCAAGCGTTTAATGAGACCTGAGGGGTCTCTGCAGAGAAAATTGCTCTAAAATTCCTCTTTGACTATGCCTTTCCCAAATCTCCACATCTTATGCTAATTTATATATTCTGAATCTCAACCCATCCAGCTCCTATTGTTCAACCTACCTTAAATTTCTGCATTCTTCCTTACAATTCTAAGACTGTTGTAATGCAAAGCAGTTCATCAGTCCCAAGTTACTTCAAACCCCTGTGTCATCACCCACCAACACATTCAGCTTTCTACTTAAACTCTTTAATTTTTTTTAAAAGATTCATGCATTACAATTCTTATAGTTTACCTAAACATGCTGACATATACAGTGGACTTCTTCATAGTGTTTAGCAAGAATTATAATCATGTTACTAAAAAGTTTCAAAGAAACCACCTTACATTTGTAACCCTTAGGAGCAGAAGCTAAGATTTTGTACATACACTGCCAACGATAGTATCTTCAAAGTCTAACACCAAGTTCCATTAATAAATCATGGTGTGAAGAATATATATGTACAAAGGACAGTGTGGTAAAATGAAAACAAAGAAAAATCATTTTTAGGTATCAGGACGTGGGTAAGAATAAAAACAGTAGGACAGGCTGGAGATGAATCTGATTTAAACAAATACAAGTTAGTTTACATGAATCTCTTTCTGCATAACCCAGGTTTATTTTTATGTGCATAACAGAGTAAATCAAGCCTCTGTGTAGGCATCTCCCACAGTTATCAGTCCCATATTTTGCTTATGCTTATGTAAAAACAGCAGAGAATCTGTTAAATTCTTTGGATCTGTAGATCTGCAACCAAAGCTACAAGAGTACAAACGTCCATCTATGGCAAACAGGTATTGTGTCTCCTTAATCTACTTTAATCTGGAACAGATCCAGTTTTGCTATGACTTAATATTTTAAGTCATTGAAATTAGAAATTGTGATATCTTAAGTCATAGAAATATTAGAGACTTCCCTTCAACGTGGAATTTTTCTGCTGTTTCCTCATCACGTGATTCAGCTTATATGTTTTCAGCAGGAATATCATGATGTGTGACTGCAGGTAAGATCAACTCTGATTACGGCATTCATGTGACATGTGCCATGGCAGAGGAAAGGTGCTCAACTCACGGAAGCTAGGAAGTAGAGAAAAAAGGGAGGAGATGGGAGGGATACATATATATTTACCCCTTCCAGGTCATGCCCTCTGTGCCCCACCTGTTGTGACCTTTTCCTCTCTTGTGCTGTTGCCCAGCTCTGCTTCCTGGCCACCCTGAAGTAGACAGCTTTACTCCATCACATTCTTCTGCCATGATGCTTCTGCCTTAGAGACAGCTGTCAATTGGTTGAATCTTCCGAAATCATGAGCCAATTTAAACCTCTACTCCTTTAGATTGTGCATATTGGATTTTTTGGGGGGTCCACAATCATTACTATATTGAGTATTGTTATCCTCTAAATAGTTACCCAGAACACCAGCCCCAGGCCTGCAAAGTCCATCAAACAACATAAATGTCAGTTTGCTTCCTTACTTTAGTGACTTCGGTTATTATCATCTCAGCCTGTGCAGCATCCCAGTCACAGCAGTTACCCACTGGTGTGAGAGGAGGCAGAGGTAGCTTTCTTGCTGTTTCTGCCTGGCCATCAAGGTCCCCACTGGTGCACAGGGAGGCCACTTGGCTTCCTTGCTGGTTCTCCCCAGCTGGCAGGGCCTCTGCCAGCACACAGGAAGATGGCACTGCCCCCTTGTTGAGGTATCTGATATTTTGTAACAACAACAGGAAAATCATCTGGTAAAACCCCAGCCTCTAATCTACCACCACAAGACCCAGCTTAGCCTTTCTCATCACTGTGTTTTTTAACTTCCTTTCCAAGAGAGGGAAATCTGGCCTCATTTTCATCAATGTATTGAGCAATTGCTCAGTTTCAGAAAATACCAAAAGCAGTTTCAAAACTATTAACCCCACCACAGGAAAAACAAACTGAAACTACTGTTTGTTTAATATTTATTTATAGCATTTTGTCTTTCATCAAAGATCTATAGTCAAAATACTGTGTTCAAATTTACATGGCTCATTTTTCTTCTCCAGTGTGGTTATATTAGTCATCTAAAAACACTGGATTCATTTGTCCATGTGTATGTTTTATTCTAGTTTCTCTTATTTCCTTTTATATTTTTTAGTATGAAAAATATTAACATGATTCAAAACTGTATGAAAAATATTAACATGATTCAAAACTGTATGAAAAGGTTGGGGAATCTATGTTACTTCTAATGTATCTTACTTCTTTAGGAAACCAAACCCATTACTTTTTCTCTGTTCTTCCCATGTTTATTTTATGCTATAGTATTGTAATGTCTTCTAAATGTCCATTCTGCCTGGAAGAAATGATGGCCAAAAGAGAGGGTCTATACCGGTGGGGGCAAATCTATGGTATGCATGCTGCAGCAAATTATTAGTAATCATTGAAAGCTCGGACAGTTTCTCCATCACTGATCTATACTGACCCATTGGCAGGTCCTAATGATTTTTGCTATATCTATAATTAGAAAGAACAAAATTACAATACTGAAAGTAAGGTTGTTTTGAAAAGAGCAATTTTGGAGCGTCTCATCAATTGAGAAGAGTCTATGAGGATACTCAAGGTCCATGTGAATAACCACAGAAAAGATTGGCCTCCAGAGGGGTGATCAATAATTTAATGGAAGAAATAATCCATTTTTACATATCACCTAACCTCCCCCTAGTCACTCTAGTGTTTGCTCAGTAGTTCATATAAGAACTGCTAGTGGCAGAGATAGAGGACATGCTTAGGTTTAACAATGCAGATTCAGGGCCAGGAATATAGATCAATATCACAGAACCTGCCAGGTGAGCACAAGGTCCTGAGGTCAATTCCTGGCATGCACGTGCATGTACACACACACACACACACACACACACAAATGCCAATTCCTCCTCCCTGGTGCTGATCTGGATACTATCCATTTTGACTGTCCCACTTGCCAGTAGCAAACACCAGCAACAAGCTTTGAGATGATACCTTCCAGCTAACGACAAGCTGATGGATCCCTTCTACCGTCAGGGAACAATACAATATTGTTACCAGAATAGAGACTTATTTTGGTATGGTTCTGCCTTATCTGTATTTTACGTCTGTTATAATCATATGTAGTCCATATTTACCATTTTGTTTTCTCATACAGTGATATTTCTAGCAAAGAAGCTCATTTTACAGGAAGAGAAGAGATACCATGACATCACAGTCAAAGAATTCATTGCTCTTGTCAGTTGCTTACTAGAACTGGCTTACTGAAAATCCAGTTATTTTGTTTGTTTGTTTGTTTTGTACCAGGGATTGAATTTAGGACCTCGTGCTTGCTAGGCAAGCACTGTGCTGCTGAACCTTCATTCCCGACCCTGAAAATTCAGTTTTAGAGTTAATTATCTGCAAAATTTAAATGCTATTATACATGATACAGTGTGTACACAAAATCACTAGCACTATTTGATTGTTCCTCTCATAGCCAGAATATATGAGTTTAAAATCAAAATATGAGAATTAGAAAGGCTTGTCTATCTTCCACATATTCAGAAAGTCATTCACAAAATTGCTGCTTTCTATCTTTATGTGTTTAAATTATTGTATGTTCTGAAATAAAATAAGTAATTGTTTTCCAACTGAAACTGGGGCTGCCAGTTGGTTATATGCGTCGTATATGGGTCATATCATGCTATCAGGAAAGATATTTTATATGCTGTAACAGTACTATGTTATTGATCCCAACTATTGAGAGGAAATTTGATTACTATTACACATAACTGTAGAAAAGGATTAATGCCTGGAACTGAGGGGATTCTGTGAATTTTGAATGTTGTTGTGGTTTGCTTTATTATTTAGATTCTTGGTTATAGAATAATCATTTAAGATAGTGACTGAAATGAAATTACCATCATCTAAAGATGAATAAAGTGAATAGTCAATATTTTCATTTCAGTTTATTTTTAGAGGTAAGTGCAACCTTTTTTGCACAAAGAATACTTGTATCACATTAAGTGGAAGCACAAAGAAGTGGATGTTTTAGAAATACTTAAATTTGAATTAAAGAGAAATTTTAACAGTGAGACAACCAAATAGGTGGGAGTGCTGATTATTTATTTGTTGAGCCTCAGTCCCCAAAATTCTAGGAAATTCAAACTACCACCTTAGTGCCCCTCTTTGAGTCCAATTTTGGCAGAAAGGGCCACTTCTCAGTGATTTTCTTATGGATAGGTGCAGAGCTCCCTAGATCATAGCTGGCTGGGGCAATATGCAGGCTGTCATTCAGAATATCTGCAGCTTTCTGATCTCTTACATCATCCCTTATGCTTTTACAACCTACTTCAGTGCCCTCTCTTGCTCTTTACTGCTCCTAACTACTTGGAACCCATTCACTATACTATGTCACTTCTGTTTTATACTCTTATTGTGGTTTATGATTTCCCAACAAGAACAAGACTGAAATACACTTATACTTGAGGGAGAAGCATTTGGGAAAACAATAAGTTTAAACACATTCAAAGTTCCTTCTTGACTTCTGGAAAGATGGCAGAGTGGTAAGCAACAAGGGAAACAGCCTTTCTGGGAGTCACTACCCAGATGGTGGAATATAGCATCATGAGGAAAACAAGAGGTACAGAAGTGGGTCCCCTGGACCGAAGAAGACTCTGAAGTATGAACTGAAACCCACAGAGTGAAAAGAAAATGTTCAATGAAGAAGTAGCTGGTGGTGACTTGTCCTTCACACGGGACTTACTTCGTGAGAGGAGCTGTTCAAACCTGGAAATGCGTGGTCATGGTGATGGTGACAGCTGGCAAACTTGGAGGCCTCTGCAGCGAGACACAGCAGTGGAAGAGAGCAGCATATGTGGAGGACTGCACTGTCTGGCGCTAAGTGCAGAGAACTTAGTCCTTAGAACTTAGTGGAAAGAGAATGATTAACTGGGAGCCATCTTGGAGATGGGGCTTGCCAGGCAGGCACTTGTGCACTGAGCTAAATCCCCAGGCCTTATACAGCAGCTCCCAGCTAGACTCAGACCTGTGGAAATTGCTTGGACTGAAGCAAGCCCAATGAGTTTGGTCTCAGAGTAGGCCTTCTGAGATGATCTACACCCCACCAGAAAGGTTCTGCTGGCTTTCTGAGATAGACTGGCAAAATTTGGGACTCTGTCAACACAGGTTGTCTATAAGTGAAACCAAAAAGAATCCTGGAAATGGGCTATTTGCAAATTAAGAATTAGTAGTTTGTTGATTTTTAGGCTGTGTTTGATTGGTATCTATTTGTTTGATTGGTAGCTATTGGTAAAGCTATATCTAAAATTGATGTAATTGTTCTAAATAAATGATGGTCCTAGTATTCCATAACTGAGACTGACTAAGAGTCACAGAAAACACTGTGGCAAAGTGCCAAAGAGTCAGGGGCTAGGTCAAATAAACAGCAACTTCTCATATCTAACACACTGAAGAGGTAAGATCTTCCAGTGGATTCAAAACCCAAAAACCAGCTACACTTGGAAAATACATCAGAGAAGTAGTCATCAACTAAGGGTCCTAAATATGAGCAATAAAACAATCCATCTTAAGCAACTTACAAGCATCACCCCAGGAATTAAACTAAAAAAGAGAGAAAATAAAATGAGAAGGCACTTAAGCATTACCTGATATCAAAACGAGAGAAGAACCCAACTAAGAAAGAAAATTACAGGCCAATTTTTCTAATGGACATTGATGCAAAAATACTCAATAAGATACTGGCAAACAGACTGCAGCAGATCATCAAGAAGATTATATACCATGATCAAGTGGGATTTATCTGAGGGATGCAAGGATGGTTCAACATACATAAATCCATAAATGTAATACATCATATTAACAGAGCCAAGGACAAAAAATCATATGACCACCTCAATGTATGCATAAAAAGCTTTTGACAAATTCTAACACCCATTCATGATAAATACCCCACAGAAAATTGGAATAGATGGTCTTTATCTCAATCTGATAAAAGCCATCTATGACAAATCAATGGCTAACATTGTACTAAATGAACAAAAACTGAAAGCTTTCACTCTAAAATCAGGAACATGACAAAGGTGTCCACTGTCTCCACTCTTATTCATAATAGTCTTGGAATCTTTAGCTGAAGCAATTAAACAAGAAAAAGAAATAAAAGGAGTAAAGATAGGAAAGGAAGAAATGAATCTATCTTTATTTGCAGATGACATGATATTCTACATAAAAGGCCCCCCAAAACTCCACCAAAAGCCTACTTGATTTAATAAGCAAATTCAGCAATACAAAACCAGCACTCAAAAGTCAATAACCTTCCTGTATATGAATAACAAACTCACTATGTGAGAAATCAGAGAAATACCTTTTACAGTAGCCTCCAAAAAATGAAATATCTAGGAATCAATCTAATGAAAGATGAAAAATACCTCTATATTGAAAACTAAAGTACTTTAAAAAGGAGATTGAAGAGGATATTAGTAAATGGAGAGTTATCCAGTGTTCTTAGGCAGGAAGAACCAATATAATGAAAACAACCATGCTTCCAAAACTGTTATACAGATTCAATGTGATCACAATCAAAATTTCAATTGCATATCTCACAGAATTAGAGAAAACAATCCTAAAATTCATCTGGAACAATAAAATACCTAGAATAACAAAAGCAATCCTAGAAAACAAAGACAAGATGGGGCATTATAATCCTTGACTTAAAATTATACTATAAAATGACCATAATAAAAACAGTGTGGTACTGACCATAAAACAGACCTAAAAATTAATGAAACAGATTAGAAGATGCAGAAACAACTCCAGACACACTAAGACACCTTATCTTTAACAAAGGTGCCAAACACATTCACTAGAAGAAAGATAGCCTCTTTAATAAATGGTGCTTGAAAAACTAGCTCTATCCCTGCTGAAGATTAAAACTGGACCCATATCTTTCACCATGCACTAAGCTAAAATTAGAATGGATCAAAGATCTTAATATTAAAATAGAAACATTAAATCTGTTGGAAAGACAGAACAGGTAAAACTCTTGAAGACATTGATGTAGGCAATGATGAATAAAGCCCCAATTGCACAGGAATGGTCACACAGAATCAACAGCTGTTATCTCATTTTATTAAAATGTTTTTGCACAGCAAGAGAAAGCACCAATAGAATGAAGAGACAACACATAATGTGGAAAAAAATGTTTGCCAGCTGAACCTCAGACAAAGTATTACTACTCAGAACATATAAAGAACACACAAAAAAATCAGTTCTCCCAGATTTAAAGGCTCAGTCCAAAAATGGAAACAACCTAAATGCCCATCAACTAAGGAATGGATAAAAAAGATGTATTTTTTAAAAAAGACAGAAAAATACAACAAAGCAGACAGAACAAAGCCAATCAAGACAATGCAGCAAAATTGATACAGAACTTCAGAGCAGGATACCAGGAAAACAAAAATAGCTATCATAGTATATCTTGTTATTGTCACAATTCATTCAGGTATAGCATTCAATCATGTATAGCATTCAATCAGTTACAGCAAAATCAAACCAAAAACAAAACACAATAAAACCAGTCAAAACAGAATATTGAATAAAGCAAAACAATCAGAACAAAGCAAAACAGTGAAAACAGTATTGGACTTCAAAGACAAGATAGAAAGAAATCCCTGTATTTACTGTCTTGCATAGGGTTATCCTCCCAAGAGATGCTCAGACCACTGGCCTCAGGCCTGCATAATCAACCAAACAATACGAGCATTCAGTCACTTTATGTACCTTAATTGCTATCAACTCAGGCTGTCCTCGGAACCATCCAGCTGTTAATGGTGGGTGGTGGGGTTGTGGTGGTGTTGATTGTCAGCCTGTGAGCCGCTAGGCCTGTGCTGCTAGCATGAAGGCTGCATCATTGCTTTCTTGGTAGGTCCCCCAAGTCCCAGTATGGCGGCTTTTTGGCAGATGCTGGCTTTTCTCTACGATGTGGTATTTTTATACAATGGAGTACTATTCAGCCATAATGAAGGATAAACTGGAGACTTTTATTGCTAAATGGATACAACTTGAGACCATATTCATTAGGAAATAAATAAGACACACATATGTAAACTTTGTATTGTCTCACTAGTGTGATAAGCTGAAAGTAACAACATATAGTATATGTGTATGTATATGTATATGTATATGTATATGTATATGTATATGTATATGTATATGTATATAAAAAGTTAAAATAGTTATACTATTGATTTCTCTGAGTTCAATGAAGAGAAAAATTTGTGCTGGTATTGTTTGGACAATGGTAAGCCGATGTGTTGTGCTCTGGGGGAATGATTTGGGGATGACAAAATGCAATGTATGTAGCATAGTTGCCCCCTATTGACCTATTTTCAATTTTTGTGTTAACTTTTTTTTCTTCTTGTTTTTTTTTCCTTGAAATAAAATGGATTTTAAAAGAAAGTTCCTTATTTATTTTTTTAAGTAGTTTCATAATGCCCAAAACTGTGGTCTTTTACTTGAAAGTGCTCTATAGAAGACCAAAATAATGATAAAAATGCCAGTGGTGAAGACCAGCCTTAGCAGGAAACAAGGAATACACTGGAATCCAGCCCAAATATGTTAGACTAGAAGAAAATTTGTATGCATTTTGCTCATTTCATGAGACTGTGGGAGACTGGCATAAGGGGTGGCAGACTAAGTAATCTGATGGAGGAAATCTCAAAGCATTCAGGCTGTGGCATGACTATTGCTAGCTGCTTTTATCAAGATTTACACTGAGAAACAAGAGAAAAATCCCATTTTAAAGCCTACAGTTTTGTCAGAAAGTAGCGCCCTGAAAGTGGAAGCAGAGGACAGCTTGGTTGCTAAAAGCTTAGCATTAAAAAAAGCCAAATACCTTGAATCTGGACAAGAAAAAGATGACTTGAGGGTAACATGAACATCAGTAGGATTCTCCTCCTTTTCAGGTTCAAGGGTTCAAAACTGAAACACTGCTTTGAAAAAAGAACCACATGTGACTACTCAAGAAACATGTGCTAAAGAATTTGTTTGCCAGGACTAGATTCCACTGTAGCCTTGATGTACCAACTACTCAAGCTGGTGGCATCATTTACATGGTGCTGGTTTTACAGGTATATACAACATAAGAGTTGTGGGGCCACGGATGCTTCCCCCCAGAATTCAGAAGACCTGGGAGACCAGGCTATGCAAGAGTAAAGCTAAAAACTTACAGCAAATTGGAAATACCAGGACTTGAAAATGTCTGTGGAAGAAGGCTGCAGGAAGTGAGAGGAACCTGTCTAAAAAGGCCATGAAGGATGGTTGAGGTGGTTTCATATAGACAGGGCTGCCCAAAACACTTGGAGTTTGCATCTTATGTATATGTGCAGCCAAAGTGAGCACTGGAGTTCACATCTTACAACAATTTATTCCATGTGCTTGTCCCCAACTTATGGGATTTACTCTTTTCCCTATTGAGTTTTTATAGTATTTGGTTCCATTGCTTTCTACTTCCCACCCCTCTGTTGTGGAAAGGGACTGTCTGCTTTGTGCCATTGTACATCACCAGTGTTTAAAGCTCTGATTTTTTAAGAAGGCTCATGGCTAAGAGTCTGGAGACTTTAGACTTGGAGTTTCCAAAAATGTTGGCACTGTTGGGATTTTGGCAACTCTTAAAGAAGGAATAGATGCATTTTACACCAAGAGCTGCACATGAGACTTGGAGGTCAGAGGTGGAATATTATGATTTACATCTAGAGGTTCCCTCAACAGCCTTATGAACTTGTAGATGAGGCTTTAGAAGAGTGACTGAATCATGGAGACACTGCAGCTAAATGTCTCATCAGGAGGTAGATAGACCTGGAGTGTGACCTGGTAGGCCACAGTTCCCTCTCCAGCCCTTCCTTTGTCTCTCTGCTCCATAGATTCCATGATGCAAGCAGTCTTTCTCCTCCCTGACTGCCCACAAGTCCATCAACCACACAATGACTGAAACTTCTAAATCATAAACCTCTGCAAGCTGTGGGTAGTGGGTATTTTGTCCCAATGACAAAGATAGTGACTAAGACCATATTTTTAGACCAGTAATTTTTTAAAAGGAATTTCTTTGTAGTTTTCACTTTAGTTCACTATTATAAGGGATTTAATTTTGGTGGGTTATGATTATAAAAATTTGGCTATGATTATATTAGCTATTTAGAACAGATTCTCTTCTATTTAATGAAATTCTATCTTCTTCCACTGGATGGCAACAACACTTCAAAAATCAAAGGAACTAACATTGCTTTACAGAGATGAAAGTTTTACTTGAAGGACAAGGCTACAATCAAACACATGAACAAATAACTACTCAGCCACAACAACATACTTAATAACTCAAGAGACAAAGTAGGACATTTCATGAAAGCATATAATTTTAAATTTGCATTAATTTTTACTTTATAATTTATTGACAGTACTGGTTAAAGTTTCTTTGTTATCACTGTAGCCTAGCATGGTGATGCATGCCTATAATACCAGCACTTGGGAGGCTGAGGCAGGAGATTCGTTGTGAGTTTGAGACTAGTTTGGGCTACAAAGTGAGCTCAAGGTCAGCCTGAACTGCATAGCCAGACCCAGTCTCAAAAAGACAAAAAAAAATTTAAAAATTTAAAAAAGGAAAGGAAGGAAAACCAGTGTAAACAGGACCACACTCACAGATATGCCATCCAACATATGACTAAATGTATAGAGATATAAGGCATTTCTTCTCTGTAGCTTAAATTTTTTTAAGTAGGAAAAAATGTCTCTTCACATTATTATACTAAACAGTCAAAGCATGGCTTGATAAGTGCAACAATTCAATAAATGCAGAGTTTGCCAAAAAGTGTTTATACATATTAGGAAAAGAAAAATAGTATGATATTTTTTCAACACAAGGTATTACCCTTTTACTGGGGACACCAGAAGATGTTGTATATCACAGAAAATGCACTACACTGGTGGCCCTTAGAGAGGAAATTGAAAAACCATGTGCAGAAATCTCAATGACCAAGGTTAGAGAAGCAGCAGTTCACTGTACTAATAAATGTCTCAAGCTAATGGCCACCAATTGGAGCACCTTTCATAACTGTAGAGACCAAAGGTAATTTGTATTAACCTCATGATATCTCAATAAATTTAGTATTAACATTTTTATACAAGTTTTTCTTTTCTTGAAGTATATAAACACTTTTGGAAGACTGTATTTACTGAACAGAAACAAACTGAAGATACACTCAATCTTATATGGCTATGAAAATTACATTAAATTCCCTTCCAATCCTCCCTGCTCTTCCATCTTTGCAATTGTTGTACAAGCATGTCAGCCTTTATGATATTTATAGCAAAAGTATTAAGAACTTGCCATATATCAGTCACTTGCTAGGTATGTTAGTCAACTTTCCATTATGATAACAAAATATCTGAGATATTTTGGGCTTACAGTTTTGGAAGTTTCAACCCATGATGAATTTAAATATGAATAATACTGGGTGGCCTCTCTCAGGAAGTTGACATTTCATTGGAGTACAGATTAGTGATTCTAAGACCATGGAAGACAAGAGCTATTTACTCATTTTGAAAATGCAAGTCATATGTGGAACATATCTCTGCCTCCCAGCATCTCTCTAAAGAGCTGTGTAAGGAGAGTACCCCTTTTCCCAGTTTATTAAGAAGAGCCTTCTGAAGCCCCAGGTGGAGAAGCTCTTCCTTCCTGCCCCTCTGCTTTTAATCCCTCCTTAATTACCCTCCTGAGTCAAGGCTTTTGCTGAAAGACTCTTCTAGGGGATCAGGGTCTGTCATTCCTTGTGTATTCAGCACAGGTCTGTGGCATTTGGCAGCATTTACATGGAATTGCATGAGGGTAATTGTCATCATCTTTTTCGCTTCTAAAGCCATTTCAGCTTTCATACAAACCAGATGTTAGTGACTCGACTTTTGTGAGTACAACTTTGTCAGACACTTATTTTATTTGGTTCTATTCAGAAATACTGTTACACCCTCTCATATTCATCCCCCAGAGCAAGAACTGTCAGATACTAGCAGCTAAAAATAAGTGGGACTCTCAGGCATTTAAACAAATAATTCCATTTAAACAAAACTTCTCTTCCTTTATTCTAAGAATTCAAAAAATAAAGCCCAGGCAGCTTTTTTCTACATAGTTAAGTATAATCTAGCTAAAAATAGTATTGTGTTTTGATATCTGTAATGCAGGATTCTCATCCTAACAAAAACATTTTGACTTCTTGTAGCCCCCATGAGGTAAACATCCTTTAATGAGACTGATCTGTAGATCTATCAGTACTTAATATGAAAAAGTGAATCCTTTTCATTTGCCAGTGAAACTCTTTCATCCACTCAATGATTTTCCTCTATCCCATGTAGGTCCTTATTAGGAAAACTAGAAAGATAGCTGACATTACTTGGTCTTTGTTATGTTGCTGGCTGGCCAATAAGTGGTTACTACACATTCCAGCCTTCATAATTTATAAGAAATAAACATTTCATTTCCATCTCCCTGTGAAGAAATCTGATCTGGGAGATTAAGTGACATGTTAATTTCCCAAGAGATTATGAAAGTGTCAGTCCTGGAATTTGAGCCATGGTTGTTCTGATTTTAAAGCTCTATTTCTAGATCTATAAAATTTAGTTAATCCTTCACAATCCTGATTGAATAGCACTAGATTTATGGGGAAAGATTACAGTAATGAGATAACTTTCTATAATATATACAACCATGTATTCATAGAAATGACCATACAATTGAAACCTAACATTACTACACTATATTTTCATGTTGCTGAGATTCGTACAGTGAAAACAAATTACAGTTAGATTACCAATCCTAGTTTTTATACCTTGTCCTCCTCATTCTCAATATATATCAAAATAAAGTCGCTGCCATGTAACATGACTTATTAGTGAACTTATGCAATGACCTATAGTTCTCCATGTATGGCCACAACTTCCAATTGTTCTAATCTCACTCATATATCAGGGGATTAAAGTTTGTTCCTGGCCCCACCAAGACCCTGCAGATAGATGTTAAACATTATCTTTTAAGTTATTTTCATATCAAGTAGTTGAACAGTGATCCATGTTCCTGACATAAAAGGACAGAACATTTAAAGTCCTTCAACAGATTCTCTATCTTGGCCTATGGGCTTCAAATCCCTATTTCTGTAGGGATTTTCTATGGTTTGAATCATTGCTTTGGATATACAAGAAAGTATCCTCACTCCAAATTTGGACTTCAGTTCAGGTTTGGTGGTGTACTTCTGTAATTCCAGCACTTGGGAGGCTGAGGCAGGAGGATTGGCATGAGTTCAAGGCTAGTCTGGGCTACAAAGAGAGTTCAAGGCTCTGAACTACAAAGTGAGATCCCATCTCAAAAAAAAATTCTGACTGCATGTTTACTATATTTCTCACCTATTTGTTTTTATTCTGGCTCTTGTCTGACATCTTGATTTTAGAGCTAGATTGGTACTTTAATAAAAGCCAATCTAAAAGTAGACACTACTCTCCAGTCTAAGACTATTTTAAATCTTATTTGTTTTCCTAAGGATACCTTTGTAAATTTCCCTCAAAAATAGTTCTTCGAGTGTAAATTTTATCAGTGCTCAAAATATTTTCCCAGTAAAATCATTTTTGCTGCAAGAGGCTTGAACTGTAGGGTTACACATTATTTCACATAAAAGGAGGTCCAGGTAAAAAACAATCTTTGAGTTTCATTGACTTAGCTATGTCATCAATATAGAGATGAGAAGAATCCCACCTTTCTCTGATGTCTCTCTTTGGAAATAAAGAAATGCTTTCCTAAACTCTATGAAGACTTCTCTCATCTCTTGCAGGTCCTCTGTCCTTGCTTGAACTGTTCCTTGATAAGAGAAATGGACCTGTCATGATTGGCATAGGCCAGTAACCTGAAGGAATAAGTGTCAGGTTCCTATATCCCAGGTGTCTCAGATATAACGCCAAGAAATTTATCCAAAGCTAAAATTTTGATGTGTTGAAATGCTTCTTATTGTTGAATAATTTTGGTAGAGGCTTCTGGAACTGAAAAAAGAAAAATCACAGATATCGGTCTAACTATGCAGGACACACCAAGACACTGTAATACTGACTTTGCCAGCACTGATATGTCATCCACCTCTGTAACCCCTAAAATAAGAAAGTTAAAGCATCAGTAGATTTCTTTTTCACTGAGTTTGTGTGACCTTCCCTTGCGATGTGACTGGCAGTTATTATTATTTCAAGGGAAGGGAGCTGTAAGATCAGGCTCAGAGGGTCTGGCATATGCTCCATATGCTCGTTGGTATTTGGGGGTGGTTGGGACTGGTACCTGATGCAAACCTCAAAATTTCTGGGGAGGAGGGACTGGCCAACAACTCTGTAAGCAAAGGGAGTAGAGATCACTACAGTAAGAAGGAGCCCTTTACTTACCAAGAACAAGAATGATTTGTATGCCTCTCATCATGACCAAAACCCACATTAGGACAGTGGTATTGATTCTTCTTAGGAGTGATCTGAACAAAAAGAAAACCAGGAATGTAGCATGTGATGGATCCAAAGGATGAGAATAGGCAACCATAACAAAAATTTCTTAGTTTCCAGTAACTATCAGTTGTGCTATAAAGCTCATTAGGACCTTTGGTAGTGAAGAAACAAGCCAGGTTGCTGCTGGTTTCATTTTTAAAGTAATCAGTTGGAGGTTTGGTGGCAAAGAACTGGAAAAAAATTCACCTGTATTCATAATTGATTGTTTCACAGAAAGTGAACCCAATATTTATCAGCTAAAAACAACACACATTCATAATTCCATAGAACCCATGGGTCAGAAATTTGAGCATCACCTATCCAAGTGCTCTGACTTAGGGCTTCACAGTACGTAGTAGTCAAGATAGCAGTGCAAAGTGCAGACTAATCTGAACACCTGAATGGAAAAGAAATTGCCTCCAGGGATGTGTTGTTGCTGGCAATGTTCAGTTTCCATAGGACTCAGACTGAAGACCTTGATTCCCAGCTGGCTGCTGGCAACAGGCTGCCACCAGCTCCTTTCCATATGGGCTTCTCAGATGTGGCAATGTGTTGGTCTTATATTGATGCCTAGAAAATTTAGAAACTTGACATAAGACCCACTTATTCTCCCACAGTTCCACATAACAGAACCTAGAAGGGTTTTTTGCTTTTGGTCTCGTACAGCTAAAGGTATCTTCCTGCCGGACATTTACTTGAAACATCTGAAGGTAAACCAAATTCCAATTTCACCAAAGCTGTTGGAAGAACCTATTTCATGACAGTTTTTAGGGTTTAATTCCCTGTTTCTTGGCTGGATGTCAATTAGCGACTATTTTTTGTTTCCAGAAGCTGCCCATGTTCTTTATAAAGTAACCCCCTCCTTCTCCAAAGCCAGCAATACAATGTGAAATTCTGCTCAAGCTTCAAATCTATTTCATTTTCCCCTTTACTTCCAGTTAGACAAAGGTTTTTGTTTTTAAGGGCTCATGTGATTACATTAGGCCCACCTAGATCATCTCTTCATTTAAATTCAACTGCTCTGGATAACACAGCATAATTATGACATAACATAATTACAATCTGATTCAAACTCATGGGTTTTAAGGATTAATGCACAACCGTGGGGGAGGGGTAGAAATTCTTCTGGCCTGAAGCAGTTTGATTCATCAAAGTGTAGTATCCAAGAAGGCAGGACAGCCTACCGGCAAGATGCAAGTCAGTCACTGTAACCCAGTCATGGAATGGCATCTTTCACCTCTGCCGTGTGCTACTGGGAAATGTAAGTCTCTAGACCAGCATATGGGACAGGGTGGGAACAAGCAGGAGGTATGTTAGCAGGAGGCAGTGATCACTCAGGCTCATTTCTCCAAGATCTGCCTCTCATACCTGCGAATGTTCTGCTTTTCTCTGTGAAGTAGGAGCCAGAGTTGCTATAATCAGAAGCTTGGGATAAATAAGAAAGTGTTTGAAAGGCCAGAGCAGAAAATAAGAACGCGGATTAGGAAAACACAGAGGGGTTGCTTGGCTGTACTGCATAGTGCCTGGAGGCAAAGGGCTGGGGATTTAGATTACTTAAACTTCCGCAAAATACTTCTAGCTTTAAAAATTGTCTAAGTTGTATGATATAAATAGAACATGTTGTATCTAGAATCATAAACTTTGGATGATTTAGTGAGTGTGTAATTCTCTACAAGGCTATCAGATGAGATGGGAGGAGATTCCTTACACACATTCCACACGTTCAGGCTCACCTATGTGCTTAAGAGTACAAAAAACAAAACGTTAGCCAATATGATAGTGTGATGGAAATGTAGAATTATTATCATATGCAATCCTTGACTGAAGAGATATTTAGTGTTAGAAAGAATGAGTTCAGATTAAGTCAACAACTGTGCGACCTTTCGATCCCGGTACCCACCCCCCAAAAAGAACACATTAAAAAAAGTTTAAAAATACGTTACCTGATTTCAAAGTTTTCTTTAGAGTTCTCTAATCCTGAAAAATTTGGACAATTGTACATAGGATGAAGCTCTCAAGATAAAATGTAATATTCAATAAGCAGATGAAAGACCTGCAGTTTTATAACTCTCGTGAATATTGCTAGGCATAAAAGCATCTTACTGACCTTCAGCAAACTAATTAACCTCTCTGAGCCATAGTTTCTTCATCTAAAAATCTGCAGCAATACCATCTCTCTCACAGTATCATTACAAGTAAATATAACACAACATATGCAATTTTTACAGAGTATCCAAGGTACGATAATTGTCATTATAAATATATTTTTATTTTATTGAATTTACACGAAGAATTATTAATTGAAATATTACCATTCTAACCTAATTCACTGTAAAATCACATCAAAGCCCAAAGTTTGTTCTGAGTTCCTATTAAGACTAAGAGCAAAACCTTGGATTTTTTCTTGTTACAAAGGGAGTCTAAATACAAATACAATCTCTTTTCAATATAGACACTTTGTCTTAATTTTCCACTCATTCAAAAGATTGATTCATCATCATTTACTGCATTCTAATGTTGGCAAAAAGCTCGATTATTTCACTAATGGGATTGACCTATAAATTTTCATACCTCAAAAGTCTTGTAAATTCATATTAATCAAAGAATTTCACACGAACTATGAATGGAAAATGTACAGATAAGTTCAACCAAGAAAGAAATGAATTAATTAGACTGCTACTCAACTGGTGAACAAAGAAAGTAAACAGTTAATTTCATGACAGATGAGAATTTACTCATCTCCAAAATACAATAGATCATTTATTGTAGAATCAAAGAAGTAAGATATTAATTGAACAGTGGCCTTTTTACCTCACATAATACTTGAATTTTGCAATTCAGTTGAACTGAGATTTGAAAAAGAGTTAAGTGTATTTCAGTATAAATCTGCTACCTTTAATAGTTAATAAGTTGATCCATCACTGATAATCAAGGAATATTTTATATGAATATTACTAGTCATATCAAAAGACATGCTTATTGCCTTATTTAAACTACTTTAAATGGTATATAGTATATACCCAAAATTAAAGCTGGAGGGATCACTTAAAATTTCCAATCACTTTTGACAGCTTGATTCTATTTTGTGTACCTAGCAATATTTACTGTATTTCATTCACATAGAATGGTTTATTTGGGAAAATTAGAATCATTGGTTATAATATAGAGCTATCAATATTAAGACCAAAATGCAAAATCCCACACATGCACACACAGAATCACATATGTGCATATACACAACCCTTTAACTATATTATGTACATGTTTATTGATTATATACTACTCATCTATTAATTCAGTGAATGCCAAATCATGATGCCAACGTTAATTATGTTCCATAAATAAAGTGTTGAATAATACACAGTTGCTGCCTTCAGAAAACTTACAGGTCAATCAGAGTAAAACAAGCAAGTGCAATACCCAATAGACCACTTCTTACACAACACTGTTCACATAGAGACAAATAATATGGAAGATTTGATACATAGGTCTAGATATTCCTGGAAAACTTTATCAGTTCATAAGTTCTGCTTTCTATGAACTTGTGGTGGTCACTGTATTTGAATTATAATACATTCTTTTCAGATTTCTAGTTGCTGTAAAAATACATAATTTCACATCATCCTAATACTGTTTTTTTATGGAATATCATGATTATGCATAAATGAATATATATATATATATATATATATATATATATATATATACACATACATATACACACAGAGAGAGAAACCATTATGTATTTTTTTGGTGAAACAATTTAGATTGAACCCAGGGTCTTATACATGCCAGACAAATGCTCTGTCACTGAACTACAACCCCAGCTCTTCACATTAAATCTTAACAATTGATTTCTTGGTGATGAAATTTGGGAGAATATCACTTTGGACACCATAAATTTTTTGTCTTTGAATTCTTAAATGTACAAATATTATTTCCTTGATCAGAAAACAAGAAATATATTCACCTTTATTACTAAAGGTCTCAAGATATTTCTAGCTACCATGCTTCTTCTCATTTGCTTCATATTTAAGCATATTTAAAGAACATTCCTCTAATTGTTTAATCTCCCATTCTCTTAGAAACCACTGAAGCCTGGTTTTTCTTCCTTGTTTCTCTAGCACCAAAGTAAGAACATCAAAGTATATCTCCCTTTTTATTTTTTATGACAAATAAAATGAATACTTAGCAATATTTACGTTACTGCCTCCTTTCTTGAGCCACTATTCACTCCCATTTTATTTTTGCATCTAATAGTATTTTTGTATCTTCTTTTTTGCCTTTTCGGATATTTTTCCTGTTGGGAAGGAAGACTAAAAACAAACCCAATTCCTTTTTAATACAGACACTTTATATTAATTTTGTACTCATTAAAAGGATTGGTTCATAATCATTTGCTATGTTCAGTCCTCTCATTTTTAATGTTATTATCAAGATACGCAGATTTTCATGTTCCATTTTTTTTGTATTTTATATGGCTCATTAATTTTGTATACTGTTCCTTACTGCTTTTTTGTATCAAATTGATGTTTTCTAATGCAATATGTTAATTGCTTTATTAAATTTAACTATATTTTTGAAAGTATTTTCTTAATGATTGCTGTAGGGAGCACATAATATATACCATGACTCAATGCATTCTACTTCAGAATTTTATCAACCAAATAGCAGTGAATTATAGAAGTCTTATTCACAAATGGCTCCAACCTCTTCCCTTTTTGTGCAATTGTTGTTATATATTTCTATGTGTGTTGAGAAACAAAGTAAGATGATGTTATGTTTTTATTTTACATCCTTATATTTTAATGAAGCTGAGGGGAGCAGTAGTATGTATTTATAGATTTTTAAGGTAATCTTTTAATTTAACATTTATTTTTCTTTCTATGAATTTGTTACCTTTTGATGTCTTTTCCTTGCTTAGCATGCCATTGTCTTACAGGCTTCCTTTATGCTATTATTAAGACATTGAATTCTGTTTTATAAATGAAATAATTCAATTTAAATATATATAGGTATACACATATACATATGTGCTACGTAATTTCTTTTAAAATCAGGTGATAAAAGATTTTTAAATGTGCAGTTTGTTATCTTTATAATTACCTAATTAATGATACTTACTGCCACTCATTTTTTCTTGAATTAAGATTTTTCTGTAACACTTGTTTTCAGACAAAAGAGCATCACTATCTCTTTTTTTAAAATTTTATTTAAAGAGAAAAAAAACCAGACAAAACAAAAATTGTACCAACAATACAGAATTCCAAAGGGAAAAAAGAAAAGAAAAAAACCAAAACAAAAAAAAACACTAAGAAATCGCCACTTGATATGTTACATACTCTTATCATTGGAAATAGTTGTTCAAGTTACAAAATTAAAGCATACAAAGTAGACATTCCAACAGTGAGACTGTTAACAGTACTGCTCAACAATCTAACAAAAACAGTAATATGGTCATCTATCTTACACACTTAAACATACAGGCAGTTATATCCTTTAGAGCACTTTCTTCTCCTCTTTTTTTTACAATAGCAATTACACCTTTTGGGTTTTATTACTCCTACAGTTCTTACTACATTTTATACTAGAGAAACAATGTGATATTTATAAATATGATTCTTACTTATTTCACTAATGAGGATAGTCTCAAGTTGTCTCCATTTCCCTATAAAGTACTCCAGATCATCCTTTTTTATAGCTGAGTAATATTCCATTGTATAAATATACCACATCTTTTTCATCCACTCTGCAGTTGATGGGCATCTTGGTTGTTTCCAAGATTTAGCTATTACAAATTTTTCTGCTATGAACATGGGTACACGTATATCACTGTGATATGAACTTTTTAGTTTTTCTGGGAAAATACCCAGGAGGGGAATAGGTGGGTTGAATGGAGCTTCCACTCCTAGTCTTCTGAGAATTCTCCATATTGATTTCCATAGTGGTTGCACCAGTCTGCACTCCCACCAACAGTGGAGCAGTGTTCCTTTTTCCCCTGTAGTCTTGCCAACATTTGTTATCAGCTGATTTCTTGATGGCAGCCATTCTTTCTGGTCTGAGATGATATCTTAATGTTGTTTTAATTTGCATTTTTCAAATGACCAGTGATGGTGAATGTTTCTTCATGTATTTGTTTGCCATTTGTATATCTTCATCTGAGAACTGTGTGTTCATCTCAGCTGCCCATTTTTGGAGAGGGTCTTTGAATTTGGGGGGTTGATCTATGACAAAACAACATCCAGTATTATACTAAGTGAACAAAAACTGAAAGCTTTCACTTTAAAATCAGGAACAAGACAAGGATGTCCACTATCACCACTCCTTTTCAATATAGTTCTGGAAGAACTAACCAGGGCAATCAGATAAGAGAAAGAAATAAAAGGAATAAAGATAGGAAAGGAGGAAGTTAAATTTTCACTATGTGCAAATGACATGATACTCTATATAGAAGACCCAAAAAACACCATTAAAAGACTACTAGAAGTAATAAACAAATTCAGCAGTGTAGCTGGATACAAAGTCAATGCTCAAAAATCAATAGCATTCCTGTACACAAACAAGAACCTCACCAAGAGAGAAATTATGGAAATATCGCCCTTCACAATAACATCTGAAAAATGAAATACTTAGGAATCAACCTAACTAAAAATGTAAAAGACCTATATACTGAAAATTGTACTATGCTAGCAAGGGAGATTGAAAAGGATATTAGAAAATGGAAAGATGTTCCATGCTCTTGGCTAGGAAGAAACAACATCGTGAAAATGGTCATACTCCCAAAGCTGTTATACAGATTTAATGCAATCCCAATCAAAACACCATTGACATACCTCACAGATCTAGAGAAAACAATCCTAAAAGTCATTGGAACCAGAATAAACCTAGAATAGTAAAGACAATTCTGGGCAATAAAGGCAAGGCAGGAGGCATCTCAATTCCTGAATTGAAACTGTACTACAAAACCACAGTGATAAAATCAGCATGTTACTGGCAAATAAATAGACCTGACGACCAATGGAACAGATTAGAAGATGCAAGTATAAGTACAAAGACACTGAGCCACCTGATATTTGACAAAGGGGCTAAACATGTTCACTGGAGGAAGGATAGCCTCTTTAATAAATGGTGTTGGAAAAATTGGCTCTCCACATGCAGAAGACTAAAACTAGATCCAGGCCTATCACCATGCACAAAACTAAAGTCTAAATGGATCAAAGACCTAAACATTGAAACAGAAACACTAAATCTACTAGAAGATAAGGTAGGTAGAAATCTTGGAGACATAGGGGTAGGCAGAGAATTCATGAACAAAATGCAAACTGCATGGGAAACACTTCAGAGAATCAACAATTGGGATCTCATATTTTTGAAAAGTTTCTGCACTTCAAAGAAATCACTGACAGAGTGAAAAGAAAACCCACAGAATGGAAAAGAATTTTAAACAGCAACCCCTCAGACAAAGGACTTATATCAAGAATATATAAAGCATCAGTATTTCTCAGAAGGCAGATCTGCAAGCAACAACCTGTCTCTGATTTTGGGGGGGGGGGAGAAGGCTGGGAATGTTTTGTTTTGTTTTGTTTTGTTTTGCTTTTTTCCTTCTATTTGTGAAGAACAGTCTTGATGGCCAAAATTCTTGGTTAAGAGCTTTGAGTTTTTGTTTGTTTTGTTGTTTGTTTGTTGGTTGGTTGGTCTTCAGTTAAAACATTTTGAACATATCATCCCACTACCTTCTTCTCTCCATTACTTTCAGGAAATTAAGTCTTAATCTTGTTGGGGTTCTTTTGTATTTTATAAATTGTTTCTCTTATTCTGTCAAAATTTCTTTTTAACATTTATACTATAATACATAAAGGTGTGATTCTCTTTGCACTAATCCTACTTTGACTTTCTTAGATATGTACATTAATATTTTCCAACAAATTTGGAGAATTTTCAACCATTGTTCCTTCTAGTATTTTTCTGCCCATTTCCCATCTGTTCTTTTAGAAACTCCCCTGCTGTGTATATGATGCACTTAATGTGGCCCACATTTCCCTAAGACTGTTCATTTTTCTTTACTCCTTTTTCTCTCCATGCCGTACATAAGTAATTATCTATTAATCCATTTTCAAGGGCCCAGGTTCTTTCTTTTACCAGATCAAATCTGTTGCTGAGCCCCACTATTGAGCTTTTTTTGTTTTGATTATTGCACTTTACAACTTTAAAATTTCAATTTATTTTTAATACCCTATATTTTGTTGACATTCTATGTTTGATGAGATTGTCATGAAACACAATCCATCATGATATACATGTTTAAGTCTTTAGGCATATTTTCTTTCAATTCTTTGAACACATTTACAAAGATTGCTTTTAAGTCTTTGTTAAGTTCAACATCTAGGCCCTTTTAAACACTTTTGCATTGCCTGCTTTTCTTTTTTAAAGTACAGATCTTTTTATTTAGAAATTCTTTGAATGTCTCAATGTTTTATTGAATGTGGCCATTTTGCACAATACTATTTTGCATCAAGTCTACATTTTTATTATTTCTCCAGCTATCATAAATTTTAAATCTTATTAATATTTTGCCAAATAATGAAAAAATAAGCATTAGTGGCTAGCCCAATTTATACATTTCAGAAATCTCATTTGATGTTGTAGTTTTACATACAGCACAGCATCAGTCATAACAAGAACTCAATGCTAATTGCAAACAAATCCTTTGCAATGAATGAAATATAGAGAAGGCTCTGACGTAGTTCCCTACATGGAAGCAAGCACAACCAGAGGACCTAAGTTGGTTCCCATGAAGAAATTGAATTGGTTTCTTGCTGTGGCTTTTATCCAATTATATGATTTCAACACTGTAACTATGGTTATTGTCCCGTCTGACTAATATGGCTATTGTCACGTATGGCTATATCTGCTCAAATGCCCCTGTTTCCTCCCATCACACATGGAATAAAAGACTCTCATGGCCTCTCTGACTTATCTCCTACCCCTCTCTTCCCTCTTTTCTCTGCTCTCATCATGTGGCAGTCTATTCCTTCCATAGTATTCTCCTCCCTCACTCATTCTACAGTGGGTTCTGCTCATAAAACATTCTTCCTTGTTAAATTCATATGGTTAGCTCTCTCACTTCTGATTGTATCCCTAAGTCACTGGATAAGCTAATATTTCTATTTTTAATTAATTAAATTTATTGGTATGTTTGGGGTATACAGAATGGTCACATTCATCATTGGGAATTTGTACCTATATGTGTTATACCTTGATTCTTATTTTCCCCATTCTCCTCTCCTCCCTTCAACCCATCTTTCCCTCTTTCTTTTAATAAATGCTTAGTTTCCATTAATTCCTTCTTTTCTCATATTTTTTCTCTTTCTTCCTTTTTCACTCCCCCTTCCTTAGTTCCTTTCCCACTTGAACATTTTCTACCTATTTCACAATATCTGTTATATATTTTGGTCATTATTCACATCAGTTTCTCATACCATACAAACAATGCAGTATTTATATGTATCCTGTTTATTTCACTTAAGAGTATGGTCTCAAGATGTATCCATTTACCTAGAGATGTCTCAAGTTTATCTTTTTTATGGCTGAGCAGTGCTTCAATGTAAAAAATGAATCTACATCTTCTTTATCCATTCATTGGCCAGCAGGCATTTGGGCTGTTTCCAAGATTTAGCTAGTACAAATTGTGCCACTATAAACATAGGTGTATATATACCTGTTTAGTACAATACTTCTAATTCCTTCAGGAAGATACCAAGAAGGTGAATATCTAGGTTGAACTGGACATCTAGTCCTAGTTTTTGGAGTAATCTCCAAAATGATTTCCACAGTGGCTGCACTAATCTACACTCCCATCAAAAATGGAGAAGTGTTTCTTTTACCCTACAACTGCAGCATCTATTATTGGTTGATTTCTTGATAATTTTCCTAGAGTAAGATGGATTCTCAGTGTTATTTTAATTTGCATATCTCAAATGACCAGTGATGTCGAACATTTTTCATGTATTTGTTTCCCATTTCTACTTCTTCATCTGAGAAGTATCTGTACATTTCAGAGGCCCATTTTTTTATTGTGTCTTTAAATTATTTGGGATTCCTTATATATTCTAGATAGCAGTCTTTTGTCAGAGGAACAGCTGGAAAAAAATTTTCCCACACTTGGCTTGTCTCTTCACTCAGTCATTGGTTTCTCTTTCTGTGAAAAAGTTTTTTAACAAGATGAAATCACAGTTGTCCACTTTTGGCAAAAGTTCCTGAGAAATTGGGGTTTTGTTCATGAAGTCTTTTGCCTATACCTGTATCTTCAAGAGTTTTGCCTATTCTACCTTTTTCAACAGATTTAGTGTTTCTGTTTTAATATCTATTTCTGTGATCCATTTCAATTTTAGGTTAGTACACAGTGAAAGATATGGGTCTAGCCTTAATCTTCAGCATGCAGAAAGCCAGTTTTTCCTGTCCCATTTGTTAAAAAGGCTATCTTCTTTCCAGGGAACATGTTTGGCTTTTTTGTCCAATATAAGGTCACTGAGTATGTCTGGAGTTGTTTCTTCATCTTCTAATATGTTCCATTGATTTTTGGGTTGTTTTCCCCCAGTATCATGCTGTTTTTGTCACAGTAGTTTTGTAGTATAATTTCAAATCAGGGATTGTGATGGTCCTTGCCTTGCCCTTGTTGCCCAGAACTGCCTTTACTATTCTAGGTCTCCTCTGGTTTCAAATGAATTTTGGAAATGTTTTCTCTGATTCTGTAAGATATGCTGCTAGACTTTTGATCAATATTATAATAAATCAGTATGACAATTTTGGGAGTATGGCCATTTTTGCTATATTGGTTCTTCCTACCCAAGGAAAAAGGATATATATTTTTTTTTGTACCAGGGATTGAACTCATGACCTTGCACTTGCCAGGCAGGCACTTAGGCCACTGAGCTAAATCTCTGGCCCTGTCTTTCCATTTTCCCATATCCTCTTCAATCTCCTTTTTCAGAGTACTGTAGTTTTCACTGTAGAGCTCCTTTGCATCTTTTGTTAGATTGATTCCTAAGTATTTCATTTTATTTGGATGCTATTATGAAAGGTGTTATTTCCCTAATTTCTCTCTCAGTAAATTTTTTATTTGTGTACAGGAAGGTTAATGATTTTTGACTGTTGACATTTTACCCAATAATGAATTTGCTTATTAAATTTAGCAGTCTTTTAGTGAAGTTTTTGGGGGCTTCTATGTAGAGTATCATGTCATCCACAAACAATGATAATTTAACTTATTTTCCTATCTTTATTACTCTTATTTCTTTCTCTTATTTAATTGTTCTAGCTAATGTTTCCAGAACTATATTAAATAAAAGTGATAACAGTAGACATTCTTGTCTTGTCTCTGATTTTACAGTGAAAGTTTTTGGATTTTGACCCTTTACTGTGATGCTGGCTGTTGGTTTGTCATAGATGGCTTTTATCAGATTTAGATAAAGCCTATTCAGTCCAGTTTTCTGTAGTGATTTTTATCATAATTGGTGTTGGACTTTGTCAAAAGCTTTTTCTGCATATATTGAAATGATCATATGATTTTTGTCCTTGGCTGTGTTAATATGGTTATTACATTTACTGATTTGCTTATGTTGAACCAACGCTACATCCTGGAATGAATTCTCTTTGGTCATAATCTATTCAGTGATTTGATCCATTCTATTTTCCAGTACTTTACTGAAGGTTTTTGCATCTATGTGCATTAGGGAGATTGATTTTAGTTCTTTTCTTTGGTTGGGTCATTCTGGGTTTTTTTCCGGGTTAATCTTTGCTTACAGGAATGAAACTGGGAGTATTTCTTCCCTTTCAATTTCATTAAAGAGTTTGAGAAGTACAAACATTATGTTTTCTCTAAATTACTTGTACAATTCAGCAGTGAATCCATTAAGGCCTGGTCTTTTCTTTGTTGGTAGGTTTTTAATTACAACTTCAATTTTATTGACCGACATTATTTTCTTTACAATTTTTATATCTTCTTGCTTCACCTTTGACAGTTCATATATATCTAGGAACTGATCCATTTTTTGTGTATTTTTTGTCTGATTAGAATACAGATTTTCAAAGCACGTATGGATGATCTCCTGTATTTCTGAGAGATCTTTGTGATTTCACCCTTTTTTTAAATTTTTATTTTAAAGAGAATAAAACAAAAGAGGACAGAACAGAGCAGATCAGAACAGGACAACATAGGCAACACAGTACTTTACATTAAGACAACCGGACATTAACAGTAGCTATCACAGTATCTCTTTCTCTGCTATAATTGAGCATGGTTTCAAATACAATAATATCAAACATAACACAATAGTATAAAACCATTCAAAGAGTGAAAGAATTACAGGGCTTTCTGAACCAAATAACAGAGAATGATCAATGGGTACCATAATATCTCATTTTCGATAAAAAATTTTGTTTAAACTATCACACATATTCAAATCCCAATAAGACACAATATGATAGATAGAACCAATGGTAGTAGAATAGACGCATGGTAGGACTTCTAAGAAGGATGATATTAAATCAGCAATAGCTGTCATAATGTTTTGTTTTCTTCAAAACAGCTGTTCATACCATCACATATGATATAGTCAAACAAAACAGAATAAAACATTCCAACTGATAAATGAAAACATTGAAAGGCTTCAAAGCTATGAGATGGGGACTCATACTTACCACAAAATCTTATATATTCTTATCAACTCTCATACTAGGGAGACTATATGGTATTTACACTTGTGAGTTTGGTTTATTTCACTTATGAGAATGATCTCAAGTTGTGCCCATTTATTTATAAATATCTCGATGTGATCATTCTTTATAGCTGAGTAGTACTCCATTGTATAAAAATGCCACAACTTTTTTATCCATTCCTCAGTTGATGGGCACTTAGGTTGTTTCCAAGATCTGGCTATTACAAATTGTGCTGCTATAAACATGGGTGCACATATATCACTGTGGTATGATGTTTTCAGATC
>PVJX010000278.1:273559-302453 GCA_004027295.1 Dolichotis patagonum | reverse complement strand
TGATGTTCTGTGCCAATTTCACTATACTGTCTCAATTGGCTTTATTCCATCCTTTTTTTTCTGTTTGCAGCCTCACTGTGTGTTCACTTTGTATGCCTTAATTTTGTAACATGAACAGCTATTTCTGGGAGGACAGTATGTGGTTTGTCAACTAGTGATTTATGGGTTTTTTTTTTGAGGTTTTGTATTGTTTCTACCCATTTTTCTGTATTGCTTTTTTTTTCTCTTTAAATAAAAAAAAAAGACAGTAAAAAAAAAAAAAATCTTGTGGTGAAAGCACCTGTACAGAATGGAAGGAAGGAACAGAAGGAAGAATTAAGTTGGATATGCAGAAGTGAGAAAGATGCCCTGCCTTGAGGAAACCTCGTTCCATAGATAAAAAAAATAGTTTAACCTTCGTAAACACAGTCATTTCTAGGGTTATACATCCCGCTTAACATGGTACAACTAATGTCAATTTGACACATGCTTTGATTAAAAGAAATAAAGTCATCCACCAGAAGCTATCTCAAAGCGCATTTCGAAATCCTGTGAATCTCTGTCGTGACAGCTTAGTTTGAAGCCATTGACACTTGTCCCAGAAACAACATTGTCAAAAATGACTCCTTTATAAAGATAGGGCACACAGACCGGCGCTTCGTCATTCTCATCTTCAATGTCAACCTTGACCTGCCAGCAAAGAGGAAAGAGAAGCATCATGTCCATATCATGACTATTTATACTCAAAAACAGAAGGAAGCATCTGGGTAAAGATCATTTAGAATCACTAAATTAGAAGTCCAGAATTTTCAGTTTGCAAAGCTGTCCCTACAGACTCGGATTCTGGCTGTCAATCAGTGAGCCCATGGTTTATTATTCTGGGCCAACTGTGACATTCAGGATAGCCATTAGGGAGAGCTTTGGGCTCATTAGATGAGCCTCTGGAAAACTCACAAATTACGAAAATATAACAGAAAGAACGCAGAAGACCACTGCCTCTGAAAACGAATCCCTTGAACACTTAAATATTTATGCCGCATGCAAGTGTATCTGATTGTGTGTACTCCTCCTCCACCATGGGTTCCTCTTCACCACGTTCTCTCGTGCAGTGTACTCACATTTCCAGTAACAATGTGATTACTTGGAATTATGATCTGACCTTAATGAGGAGCTGTTATCAGCGTTTTCTTAATTAAAATACTACAAACAAGGAAACTGTGATTATACAGAAAAAGATCCAAATAGCAAGGATTTTAAAATGTCAGTGGCTGAATGCCAGTCAGCCGAAAAAGGTCATCTGCCCACCTCACAGATGACTCATAGCTTTTTCAGCAATGGTCCCAGAGGGACCCCTGGTGTGCCTACATTTGCAAGCATTATCTTTTCCTGAATGTTTTCTGTAATGTTTCAATAATACAGCTAAGTTCTGGGGAATTGTTCACTCTTGAATGCTACTTTAATAGACTGGCCACAGCTCAGTGTTCATTTGACATGTGAGGTATTTGTACATGATAAGTAGGGGCACTTCAGGGTGATTTCTGTGATATAGTAGAAATGGTGCTGTGCTAGGACTTGGAACAGAAATCTTCACTCATGGCTGGGTCTCCTGTAGTCAGCTCCTATGTTTGAAACAAATGATTTAAACTTGCTTTACTCAAGTGTAAAAATATCTTAGTCCTTTAATCTCTACCTTCCTAGGACTGGTGGATACATTCATCTATTTGTTGGGTATTTATTGAACATTTGTTATGCACCAAACAGAGATAAAGACACAGATGCTACAGTACTGATGTGAAAAAAGACCATAACCTATCACAGTCTGTACTTTATGGTGGAAGCAAAGCAATAAACATCAATAAATAAGTATACAAGGCTATGTCATATGCTAACTAGCACTATGCAGTTAAAGACATAGAGATTGGTTAATAGGGACTATTTTGCTTCTCTGCCTACCCCTATTTGATAAATGCCCTTAAGAAATTATGTATTCTTACAGAATATACAGTGTTGAGTGGTATAATTTTGATTTGAATAAATGATATTGCACCACAGGTCTTTCCTGATTCCAACTTTTCACACACAGTGCCCTATATGTAAAACCATTCCATGTTTGTAAAACTCATTTGCTTCTTGCTTATTCACTTGTTTTGCAGTCCTGGAGACCAATCCCAGGGCCTTGCTCATGATAGGCAAGCCCCTCAGTCTACTACTAAGCTACGTTCCCAAAACTCTTCCCCTCCCATTTCTTTTGAGATGGTCTCACTAGGTTGCCCAAGCTGAACTCAAACCTATGATCTTCCTGCCTCAGCCTCCTGAATAATGGGAATTACAGATGTATGCCATTATCCCCAGCTTGCTACTGCTGTTGCTATTCCCCCCAGCATTCCCTAGCATGCATCTCTTGTACTTTACTCATCCATTCCCCCACTGATGAACAAGAGGATCACTTGAGGCTTCCACCAAAACCACGTGTACAGGGCTCTGGCCAGCAGGTTCCTTGGGGCAGATATTGCTAAATGATGCGAGCCAGGCATGAGCACTCCAAGGCTGGTGTGTGAGAGAAACAGGGAGGAGTTTGTGTGGCTGATTGAAACCAGTAAGATGAAGAGGTAGCCGGCACCCAGAGCACGCGGGCACCGCAGGCCTTGGGGATGACAGCAGAGCCTTGCTGAGTGGGATGGAAGCTGAGGCAGAGGAGAGTCAGTGTGCCACTCCAGATCCTGTGCAAACAGTAGACCACAGAGAGCACCAATTGAGATGCGGAGGTCTAGCTACCAGCCTGCTGCCCTGGACCAGGTGAGTGATGTTGGCAGCCCAAGGAGAGTTTTAGGAGGTGATGGGTGAGGAGTGAAGTGACTTGGGATATATCTATTAAAACAGGGATGACAGAGTATGCTGACGGGTTGGAGAGGGAATTTGGGTGCATGATAGCGATCAAGTATATAAACAATCTGACCTTTTTGAGCAAAGTAACCCTGGATAAGTTATGATATTTAACTTCTAAGCTTTGGGACTAGAATTCTTCCATTGTGTTAAAAAGAATTTGAGCTGAGAATTCAGCTCAGTGGCTTAAGCATCTGCCTGGTAAGAGCAAGGGCATAAATTCGATCTCTGGTACCAAAAAAAAAAAAAGAATTTGAGAAACTGCTTTTGGGATGGGATACAGGACAAAATTAAATAGTTGAGGGCACAGCGTAGTGCTAGCCTTCACTAGGTTCTCCTACAAAGTAGATGTTGATAGGGGTGGGAGTGAGGGGTGACCATGGTAGGTCCCTAAATTGTGGAGACTAAAGACCCAGCCCCCCTTCCAAACTCGATCATTGACTTCCTCTGTATCATCAATATGGTACGCAGCATGTATCATTAAACTTTCCATCTGATAAAAATGTTAAGCTCACTTAAGGCATATACAGTGACTTCATTGCTTTGCAACCCAAAATGTTACACTTAAACACTCCATAAATACTCATTAAAAGGGAGAAAAAATGGACAAGGTCCTGCTTTATCTTTCGGAAAAGCGTAAACTCTTTTAAGAACAGAGTAGCTTGAACTTTTTCATTGTTTCATTAATTCTTCTTTCCTCTCTTCCTCTTTGTAATAAGTAAATAACAACTGCGAGGGGCATCATCCTATCCTATTTTTGGAGTTCATAAAAGTCTTTAGGAAAGACCGCCACAGCTACTGCCACATAAAGATTATTCTCATGGTTGTCACCCCAAGACACACAATTCCAGCCTCACGTCTGTAACTCAGTCCCTGTGAAAGTCATTCTAATCATTGCTATGACCTGGTCTGATGTTTCCCTCACATTGCCATGTGCAGAAAACCTCACAGTCACAGAAGGAGGGATCCAGGGGGCTCTTCACAGTGAGAGGAAATGAACAGTGCCCAGTCAGACCAGACGGAGCCCTCATAATTCCTCAGTCCTACTTGCATCTCCTCTGCAAAGATAAGACCTCAGGGTCATTCATAGCACATTCCTTGTAACAAATATCTCGGAATTCACTCTTGATGTCTTTCCAGAGTCCTTCTACAATGCTAAAATAATTTAAAGGTGACCACACTTCCCCTCCTCTCGATGCCAACCTCCATTCATTGTATCACTTTCCAACACAAGGCAGCCTGAGTTTGAGACCAGTTCTGTAACCTGATGAGTATGTTACTTAAACTTTGTGCCTTGGTCTCCTCATCTGTAGGACATGAATGATTATAATATTGCCTACCTTGAATGTTAAAAGTGAAGAGTAAATAAGCATGGAATGCTTGGGAAACAGAGAAAATTGTGAATGTCTCCGTTCCCTGTCACTGTTTGGCCTTTCCTACTGTAATAAATTAGAACTTGATAGATGAACTCTCTTTTATCCACGGCTGGGTGTTTCTACTCACTGTGGTCACTGCTGTGCGAGGACGAACTCTGTCACAGTCCACAGCCTCCACAGTAAGGTTATACTGCTTCACAGACTCGTAGTCTGGCTGTGTGGTGAGTTCGATCATTCCAGAGTGAGGGTGAATCCAGAATCTCTGGACAGCCTCTATGTCTCCACTGGTAATCCTGTAGGTCAGACAGTTTGGTGGGTGGTCTTCATCAATGGCGGTCACTCTTCCAACTTTGTAGAAAGCTGCCAATAAAATTGTAAAAAGTTCATTCCACTCGTGCAGATATAACACTATAAAAAGTTTAGCATGCATTTGTTTTCCAAGGAGCATCAATTTCTCAAAGGGATAACTGGAATCCTGGTGGACAGTGCGAGACCTTTGAAGACTCCAACTGAGGAGGAAAATTTAGGAGTCCTCTGCCACTTCAAACCATGCTGCATGAGTTGATATGTTTAAAACAACTTTATAATAATAATACTCAGCTCAATCTTAGCATTATATTCATATTGGCTTCAGAGAGGTTTCACAGTACACTTGGTTATAATCTCAGCCATGTCACTTACTCATGTAACTCGCTGGACCATTTTGTATCCTCTCTGGACCTCATATTCTTCATCTTCAGACTGGGAATAATAATAGTATCTACCATACAGAGTTGTCATGCAAACAGAGTAAGTTAAAACATAATAATCGCTTAGCGCAGTGCCTGGTATGTGGTAAATGCTAAATAAGAATTTGTTATTGTTACACACATTCTCTGATCAAATAGTCTCAACACTGATATGATAGGTGTTCTATTGATTACTCCATTTTACGAATAAGAAAACATGACCCAATGGTTTCAAGTAGTTAGGTCACAGAGCTAATAGGAAAAGAATAAGGATTCAAATTTGTGTCTGCTAACCACATTTCTTTTATTTTTCATTTTCAGTGTGTTTTTTTATTAGTGACTCAATCCATTTATGTGTAATATAATCACTGATATGAATTTATTTTTATCTTTTTTAAATAATCTTTATTTTAAAGAGAATAAAACCAAGCAAAATAAAACAGAATAAAGCCAATCAAAACAAAACAGTATAAGTGTTACAGAACACTTCCAAAACAAGATAATAGAAAATCGACAATAGCTACCATAATGCCTCTTTTGTCTTCAAAGTAGCTGCCCATACCATCAGACATAGGAAAATTAAATAAAACAGAACAGAATGGAACCAATAAAAACAAAACGATGAACACAATACAGTATTTCAAAACAAGGTAATAGTATATCCAAAAAGGCACCATAACATATCTTGTTATCTTTGAAATAGTTTCCCATGCCATCAGATACAATAAAATCAAACAAGACAAAACAGAATAAAAACCAAACCAAACAAAACAATGCAAATGATACAGGACTTTAAAACAAGATAATAGGGAATTAACAATGGCTACCACCTTCAGAAGGAGATCGGCCATAGATGTTATATTTTGTATTGCTATCCTCTAAGTAGATGATCAGATTACCAGGTTTAAGCCTGCAAAGTCAATGAAACACTAAATACTACAAGTTTTAACTTGTATTTTACTTCAATAGCTATCATCTCAGCCTGTGTTTCTCCAGATCAGCTGGTCACTCATGGTGGAGTGGGGGAGACTTTGGCTCTTCTTGTCTCCCAGCCAGTGCACCAGGAGGGACTGGCACCTGGTTGTCCTCCCTACTCCTTGTTCTCCTTGTGTTTTGCTTTTGCTGTTTTATCTGGGTATCATTTCTTATTCTTCCTTTCTCACTTTTTTCCTTTGTAAATTGTTTTCACAGTATAATTTTACATTTAGTAGGGATTTCTTTTTGCATTCTGTATTTGCAATACTGTGCTTAGAGATCACAACATGGGGTCTTGACTCTTTTTAAGTGCATGTTAGTAATACAGAATGGCGATGTTCATTTTGGAAAAATCTGTATAAGCATTTAACATATCTGGGTCTTTTTCTATTTTATTACCCACTCTTCTCCTCTTTTATTCCCTTCCCCATCTCCAAAAGTCTACCTCCTATTTTTCTGTACTCTGTTATGTATGTATTCATTCACTCATACGTTGATTTATTTGGTCTCTCATATAAGAGAAAACATGATCTATATAACCTTCTGAGATGCTTTATTTCACTTAACGTTTTCCTGTGACATAATTTCATTCTTCATTGAGGCCTACAGTCCACATTTTTAAGTCTCCTCACTATAATTACAGTGTGAAGCACCCCCGAACAACTCTTTAGAAGAAAGATAAATGTTATATATTGATTGTATTAGCAGACCCAAAGTATTTACATTCTCTCCCTTTGTCCCTTGCTAATAATCAGGAGTAAATAATTATGAAGAAAGCATTTCGTGAGATGTTCCTACTCCTCAACCTCAGAGAATTTCTTTCTCTGTTGGGATCCTACCCAGTCTCTGGTAATGTGTGAATAAGCAAGCAACAAACATGACACATGCCACTAAGAGCAAAGAAACCACATTCACAATAAAGGACATGCTATAGTATAGCACCTCCAGAGAATATCGTCCACTGTGTCACTGTGAAAGCATCGTTATTAAGCAAAACGTGCCACAACTGATGCAAGGCCACAGAGAGGAAGCTAGAGTTTCTGGAGGTGGGGAGGCATAGGCAGGAAAGTTCTGCAGGAAAGATTGCCCTTGCTATCACACCGCTCTGGGAAAGGGAGATCTCACTTTGATGTTTGGTACCTAGGTAAGTAAATGTGGAAATGTATTCTTCTTCAGGTTTTCAATAAATTTAAATGCTATCCTGAGCATTTTTAGCTGAATTTTAAAACAGAGCAATTACGTACTTCTGCCAAACTTCTTCATCAAAAACTATTGGAAATGAAATCAGTTTTCCTCTGCGACCTGAAACCTGGTATGATTTAACTATCCTTTGTGTTCTTCTAAATCACTACAATGGAGGAACTTTCCTGCCTATGCCTCCCCACCTCCAGAAACTCTTTGTTAGCTCATCACATATCATCAGAAAAAATTTTTTTTATTTTAAATATTATAGAATCCCTTAATTTTTGTTAGAGGCAACTTTCATGCAGTTCTCAACACATTCTCAAATTCTCTGTGCTAACCAACTCAGCCTCAAAAAAGATGTTCACATTAACATATTTTTTAAATGTCCTCAAGGTCTACAAGCTTAATGTTTGATATTTTGAGAAGATTTTACTTTCAGAGTAGTTCTAACTTTTCAGTATCCTTCTTAGAGCAATTTTCCAGTGAACTAAAAGCTTTTTCCTTATCTAATAAATATCTCCAACAAAATACACACCTCTAATTTCATTTGCTTTACATATTCTGGTGGGGAAAGTCAAAGAATGTTTTAAAAAAGAGAGCGAGGCAAAAGTTCTGGTAGATTGTATAGTATAGGCCGTTAGTAGGTGTGTGTGGTTGTTATGATGCCTGGAGGTGGTGTCATGGCTATTTTTAGCATGTGTCACATAGTTAGCCTACATAAAATTATTGGTTAATTGTCATATCAGATTTCTTAGACAGTTACTGGAATCTTCATCTCACAGGTACATCCAGGTTATGTGACTTGGCTAAAGTCACTTTCAGCTCCACTACCTGTTCTTGCAAGCCAGCATGGCTCTACCCCAACACAAAACTGGTTCTGTCTCTTGAAATACTAAAGTCCAGCCTAGAGGCTTCACCATCCAGGGACACTAAGGAAGAAACATGTACCTCTCTTGGGTGACAGAAAACAGTCAACATTACCTCTGCTGTCCCTTATACATCTAATGTTCTTTTGTCTATGCTGACAAACGTGACCTAATTCATATCTAAATTATGCCTACACCCAAGCCCTGTCCATGATCTTGACTTCAGATCTAAAATCTTGATTTCTTTGCTATTTGAAGAATCTAAATTGCATGTATAATGACCACAATGTCCTTACTTCTTTACACTTGAAGCCAAAGGGGAAGGTAAACAAAATAATGTCAATGCTATGTAATTTTTTTTCATTACAAAAGTCTTAGATCTGCATGAAATTTCAAGGGAGCTTTTGAGAAACATCAGCATAATATTCTGAGGGCATTACCCCGAAAATCTCCTCATTCTCAGCAGGTATAGAGTTCCATAATACTCCCTCACCTGCTTGTATTTTTTGTTTCCCTGTTATTTTTCTGTTGCTCGTTCATGTATGTAGGTATTTCCTTGTGGGTGATTTCATATCACAGAAGCAAGGGGGACCTTACCTCCTGATGTTTCCGGAACCAAGAACGAATAGTTTGCAGCTTCAAAGAGAGGGCTGAAGTCATTGGCAGGAATAAGCTCCACAATGATTGTCACAGTAACTGGAAAATTGAACAGTGAATAACTGCTTCATCACTTTTGTTATATTCTACAAACTGGTCCCCAAAGTACAGAATTAGTAGAGGATTTTGAAACAATGGGACTTTTCTGTCCCCAAATGATTCCTGTTCCCAGACTCTGTGTTTGCAAGAGAACAAGTGAGTTCTCGTGCTAATCAAAGCAATTTAATCACAAATACATAATGTACTGCGTTTCATATCATAGAGATATTCACATGTTCATACACATTATATAGAAAATATATATTTACATATTTTATATTAGAGAGTTTATTGTAGCTTCACAGGTACAACCTCGTCCATTCTAGTTTGTTAGGGTGTCTCAACCCAGCACCTAACAGTCTACATTCTGCTTCCTATAGAAAGTACTTTCCCACTCTCATCGTAGTCTGGGGAGTTTATATTTGTAATCCCATGGAAAAGTTATTAGAATTCTAACGAGTTAACTTCAATCTATCACCTCTAGTGCAAATCATGGAAAGAATAAAGACACTAACACATATAATTATAAGGAGCCAAGGGGTCCTAAGTCTGGCCAGGATAAGGTTCATTGGAACAAAGGCCTCCACCCAGAGACTAACCCAGAGTTTATTAACTCCTGAAGAAGAGAGTGGCTTAAGGATGACTGACCTGAGAAAGGCAGGAAACACATGAATGCTGAGAGCTGGGCTAGTTAGGTCTGAAAGCAACATGCAGAGGGGAGGGTATGCAGAAAGACTGATCCGCATAACACAACTGAGGTAGCATATAGTGTTTAGGGGCTGGTACTTTAGCTCTGATATACGAACTTTTCAGCCCTAGGAAGTCATAGCCTCTTATCTCAAGGCTGCAGCCCAGTCGACAGCCCTGGAGCCAAGGCTCTTCATCTAGCCTGGCTCAACCATATTTTGGGAGTCACAAGGTGGGGAAACGGTGACTGTCTCCTAGCTTCAAAGATTATGCATCAGGACCTCAGCCCTGTTTACATTGCTTACAGCCAATTGAAGGGAAAAGGAAATGGCCTAGCCAGCTCTGTACATGTCAGTGCTTGCAGACAGGGCTATGTTTAGACAAAGCGGAGGTAATTGCTCTTCGTGCAAGGGGAGTCCTCTAGGTGGTCCACCACACTTCCAATGTGTGTCCTAGAGATTGCACAGAAGAAGACCAAGAAAATCCATGTTTAGTGCTTGACTTTACTGTGTACTCTGTGATATCTAAACAGTATAGCTTCTTAGAATCCCAGTCATGTCATCAAAATGGAATAACTTCAATTTGCATCTCCTCCACCACCATGTGCATGTGAGGTCAAACTGTGATTATGCCCAAAGATTTACAAATTATAAAAGTTAAGTAAAAGACAGATATTACATTCAGCCCACTTTAGCCAGATTTTTGTATGTTATATGTTATAGGGAAGGCAGTCTATCTTTCATACCAAAAGCTACAGCAGCATATTAAAGAGTTATAAAAAGGTAAGAGTTTAATATTCAAACATATGAGAAGCAATTTGCAAACAGGAAACATTTTTAATAAAATTGAAATAATAATTAACATTAGACATTGGCTTGACATTGGTATTAGTGTCCCAGTTTCACAGGTAAGAAAGTAAAGTTCACAGAATTGTTTCTGGCCAAATGGCACAAGGTACATTAGTCAAGAAGTGGCTATTGGATCAAGCTGTACCTGGGAATATTTCCCAAAATATCTTCTCTAGAATAGGAGTGTTTCAAATACAAAATGCTAAATTAAATAAAAATTGAAAGGCTTATTTATGGCAAGACTTCTTGGAGTATCTAATGTGCCATCACATACTTTGAATCTCTGGGTGTGTATTGATCTCCAAGCTTATTTGATCATGGGATTCTCCTTTTGTAAGATATCTTGTAGAATTCACATTCTGAAGAATGCTGTGTATTTCTGGTCTTGAAAAATCTATGTCACTCATGTCAAACAAGAAAATCCAACCTGAGATCTGTAGAATATGTATTTCAGAGAATCTGTGGCATTTTTATATTTTGACATGTGCTATTATCTGCATTTTTCAAAGGACAGTGTCTATATCTTTCAGCAGAGGCTCAAAGGAGTCCACAATCCCCCAAAATGTTTAAAGAGTGCTGTCCTACAGCAGCAGGTGACTTATGTTAAAGGCTGTATATCTCTTTCAATAAATCCTATTTACATCTACAGCTTTGCCATATGATGACTTTTATTGTACCCATAAAGATCCAAAATTGTGCTAATTAGTTATAATTAGCTATAAAAATAGACAAAACCACATACGCAGTATTACAACCTCTTTTTATGAGCAGTTGCTGTGAATGTATTGGCATGTGAGGGCCAGAGAGGATGCCAATTTATTACTGCAAGAGATGTCTTTCCCCTCTCCAGTTGGGGAAAGTCTCAAATCTAGCGACAGGGCAAATTCACTTTTCATTAGCTAAACCCTCAGATAAGTAGCTGCAAGAAAAGCATCCATCCTTAAAGGTCAGATGAACTGCATAACAGGCTCCATGTGAGAACAGAAAACACACAGTGAGAATACGGTGACTGGTGTGCTTGGGTTCCTGCACCCTACACATCGCTGCTGTAAGAATCAGGCCATTTGACTCTACAAATCACCCTTTTAAACCTAGCACCATTAAAACTCTTATGTCAGCAAACCTAGAGAGATTTAAAGAGATTTAGGCATGCTGATTAAAGTTCAGCATTAAGCTCCTTTGGTTGCAAACCTATAGCTACATATCACAGTTTGACTTTTCCACATCCATGGAAGAGGAAGCACTCTAGCCCATTGCTCCCAGGACCAATCTCGAGATCCTTCTTAACATACAAGCAGCTGCCACCAATGATGCAGAATCCTCACAAGAAATCCAATAGCGCATCTTCTAGGTTCTCCTTACCAAGTCTTTTTCTAACCCTGTATTTGACACCCGATACCCAAAACCTTCCATCCTATCTCTGATGCCGGCCATCTGCTGGATCTCTAGTGCTTGATAGGCACTGCACATTCTGAACACCAAGACACTTGACATTAATGGCACATAAAGTTTGAAAATTTTGAGAATCTCTATTTTCATTTAAAAAATCTCTAAAACCAACAAATTCGCTATTAAAATTATAACATGCTGCTGAATATTGTATGACACCATCAGCTATTTAATAGGTGTCCTAATGTATGCAACAATAAATTTTAAAAAGCAGGCATTGGGTGGTTTGGACAAGTGACTCAGTTCCTAAGTTCTATGCTCTGGTTCCATACATACAGAAGATGGACATACGGCAAAACTATGGCTGTTAAATTACAAATGCCAAGGGCTTTATGATCACGCAGCCTTGGTGCCCCTGATCTCACTATATACCAAAGGCTCTTTTTACCATGGGCTGACCCAGAGTGGTGTGACAGGATGAGAAAACCCTTGGGAGAGAGAGGACCATGCTCTGCACCTTGAGAACGGGTGTAAACCACAGAGCCAGACAAGCTGTATCTGCGTCAAGTAAAATGATTCAAATAAAATTTTAAAAGTGCCTAATGATAGGCATTTAACATTAAAAAGAAAGTATTAAGCATGGTTTGGGTCTGTACTATCCACTACCCTTTCTAACTTCAAAGCTCCATCGTGACAGCTGTCTTTAAGAGCTGTGTATTAAGGTGCCGCTAAACGGTGAAAGGGGTTTCTGAGATCTAATGAAAATTCCAACATAAGCCTACATAATTCTCCTCTTCACTTTTTGCCCAACTTAACAAAATGTCCCTAATATGATGGATATTTATGTTCCGCCGCCTGAGGTGAACAAGGTAAAGAATAAGCTCTTACCGATCCTTGAGCAGTTTATCAAGATTACCTGTATGGGAGGGGTGGGCGTCATCGAATACAGAAACCATCATTTCATAGGTGTGCCCCTCTGCAGCCACCTCCGGGTCTTCATAATCCAGCTCTTTGGCGACCTTGTAGGGCAACATTGTTTCAGCAAAAGGACCAAAACTATTTGCTGAGACACAGTCTTTCTATGGGATTTGGGCTGGCTTTGAACTCACTATGTAGCCCAAACTGCCCTTGAATTTGTGGTGATCCTCCTACCTCAGCATCCCAAGTGCTGAGATCACAGGTATGCATCACCACACCTGGCAGGACCAAAATTTTTCAAGCTACATCTTTTAATAAATCATTCCAAAAGAAGCAAGTGTGTGGCCATTTTCATTTCTTAGAGATGACAGCAGAATTTGCCTGAGACTGGCACAGGTTTACACACAAAATATGCCTTTTGGTGGAGCAACAGGACATCAGGTTTCCTTCCTTCCTGAGTAACTTACTTATGAAGATACATCCTGGAGCAGTAGAAGGAAGATATAGGATATACCATGTCCTCACTGCATGCTAGGAATTTTGTCCTGGACAAAATATTTTAAGATAAAATATTTTGAATGATAAAGTACCTTAAAAATACTATAAAAGTATAATTTATTCCAGATATGCTACATTACCATTTCAAAAATGTGTACTGAGGACTAGTTAGATGCCAGTTACAATTGTAGGCACCAGAGAAACAGCAGCAAATAAAATGATCCGTATCAGAGACTTGAAGACCAAGATAACTTAATAGCATTAGCATAAATTTTAGTCAGCATAAGGTGGAATGAATCAGTATGACACCAGATATTCAGCTGCTTAGGAACAGCTACATTTTTAAAAATTAGTAAAAACATATCAAATACCCACTATGCACCAAGCACTGTAGTAGATTTTATGAACCATTTAGAAATAAATGCAAATCTTACACTTTAATAGATCAGCAATAGACAGACAGAACAGAGTCTAATAACTGTTTTGATATGGGGTCTACAACTACAACTGTGACTCCTTATCAGAAAGAGCTAAGCCAGTTAGAGGGCTAAAAAAAAATCACTTGAGAGTAAGTGACTCTCAATATCTAAAGCATAATTACTGAAACATAGAAATTCACTAGAGGTGGGTAATTGATGAAGGCACTATTCGAATGCAAGCACGTGAGAAAGCCCAGAGTTTAGTTAACGTCATGTTTCTAAAACCTCCATCCTCACCAAACTCCTTTTTTTTAAATGACAATTTGGCCTTGCATTGCAAAGAGAACATGAACCCAAGAAGCTGAGTGTCTAAGCTTCCCAAATTCTTACCATATGCAAAAACTCAGCTTGCAGATTGTGGAGCTAGTCAGGAAAATTTGGGATTAGGATCAAAGAAAAAAAACTGCCAGTGCTTTTCCCAGGCACATTCAGGCAAAGGCAGTGGTGGGGAGGATACATGGTGGTCTCTGGGTTAAGGAACAATTATGCCAACCTCTCAGGAATGGCCCTTTGCAAAAAAAAACCTATGGGAATCTGGAGTTAGCGGGAAAGATTTCTTCTAAGGCAGAATCATAAGCTGGGTAAGAAAAAAACTGTTCATACTTCACCAGTGGAAAGTTTAAAATCTCGAGGGATTAGGAGAACTGATCGATCACTTGCAATGACCATCATCCCACACACAGTCACACAGATTTATCTCTAAGGAAATCAGCACCGTTTTTAGCGTTGGCTTCCCTCAGCTAAATAGGAAATAAATTATTTTGTGCTCATTATAAAAAGGAGAAAATGATTGCAGGCAGCCAGATAATGAAGGACAAGACACCTTCCAGCAAGACTCCAGCGAATCCCAGAAGTCTCCTGTGCTGCGTCCTTTCAGCATCTACCAGCACCTTCCCAGCTCTGGCCGTGATATCACTCTGTTTCCCCGGGAGGGCCGCCAGGAGCTGCCGCTGCTCACCTGGATGACGTGGGCAGCCGCTGGCCCTTGCTCAAAGATTTGTCCAGAACCAACTGGGCCTGAACTTGGAACATAGTGGATTGTATCAGGAGGCTTGTCCAGGTCATGACACAAGAGCTCTGCCACTACTGTGTCCTCTGCAATCACCTCTTTGCCAGTGTACCTGTTTTATTGTTCAAGAACAAAAATCATTGGAGACTGACATACTTTTAAAGCAGAATGTTTTTCCTATAAACATCCACAAATGTGGATAATGCAATGCCCAGTTATGGATGCCCTGCTCATCCTGCAGGAAAGAAAGCAGCTCTGCAGTGTCACCCAATAACTGTTTTTCTGTGACTCTGGTGAGACCATCCTCCTTTTCTGGAGTGTTCCTTCTCTGTACCTGGCCGGGCACTTGCTTGGGTAGGGGGAGTCAATTGAGGCTGTCATCTCCATGAGGAGGCCTGGGGGGAAATCAGATCACTTTAGGGAAGGTCTGAATCTGGAACATGTGGACTACATGGTCAAAAGTCCATCCTGCCTGTTTCATAGTCACAGAGGACTTATTGTCATCATCATGTATCCGTCCATCTTCACTGAGATGGTGCTGCCCCAAACACTGGCTCTTAAGCCTTCAGCGTCTACATCCTGCTTACCTGTCAGGAACTAAGAGTTCCCAGCCTTTACCAAGCTTCTCTAAACACCCCAGGCCCATACATTCTCCCTAACAGAGCACAGCACCCAGCATTTCAAGTCACCATGTGTTGTGATGTGCTTGTGTGTGTTGCTTTTGGTTTACTGTGTATGTATTCCTGTCAGCATCCTGACAAGATACAACCTCCTTTCAGAAAAATCAGCATGACAAGTACTCACGCTGTCTCCTCCAGTGACCTTAGCACTCCCTGAAGAATGTGGTGTTTGTTTGGTTAATCAACTATGATGCTTCTGGTGGAGAAGAAGAAGAGGAGGAGGAGGAGAAGCAGAAAGGATATCAAATGCTTAGCCCTGCGCTAGGTCCAATTGTCATATCTATTTGAAAGGTAACTGGCTCCCAATCAAGACCACATGGATAGTAACCAGCAGGGTTACATTTTATTTTTCATGAGACAAACAGGAATAATGCTCAGGAAACATCGAAGTCGCTGACCTATGTGGGAGTAAGAATACACAAGGGACTTTACAAAAAAAAAAAAAAAAAAGACAGTGATGTAACTTTAAAGACTGAGCATCAAATAATAAAAGTAGCCACCCTGAGGATAATATGAACCCACCATCCTTCATCCAAATTTCAAAGCTCCAAAGCTCTGAAACACACATTTTTCTCTTCATTTATTTGATCTCACAACCTGACATGACCTGAAAATGATTTACATCAAAACTTCACCAGAATGGTCAGATCTGGGTTTGATTCACTTGGAGTGAACTGGCTCTGTAGAGTTCAATATGGAGTTCCACTCATGTCTCACTGGGAAAGTTGCATAATATACAAGCTACACATTTTGCTCACTCTGAAATCAGAAGGGAAGACCTTTATCCTGAAACATACAGTGCCAAGGGTTTCAGATAACAGATAATAGAACTGTGATAAATGCCATTTATGAAACATGAACTCAGCACTCACACACAAGTCATCCCATTTATTCTTCACAACTACCCCCACTGAGCACTATTGTTAACTCATTTTATAAAGAAAAACTAAAGATCAAAGGGCTTAAGTAAATTACCCAAAAGCATACAGCTAATAAGCCAGAATGCTAAGCCAGGGTCATGAATCCAAATCCCAAGCTCTTGTCACTTACTATCAGGTCTTGGAAACCCAGGACCACGTCCTGAGGCAGAACAAGAGTCAAGAGTCAGTTTGACGATCCACCATGAGTCCAGCCAGCCAATAAATGATAAGACCCAATACCTCCTTCCCTCAGTCAGCTCTGAATGTCTGCGCCCGCTCACCCACCTCAGCTCACCTAATCAGATACTGGTCACAGAAAGGCGAGTTGTCATTAATGCCACGAATACGGGCAGTCACTGGAATTGCCGCACACCTCTGCTCACGGTCACAGGCTTTAATGGAGAAGGACTGGACACTTGCAAACCCCGCTCTCTCCACATCCAGACGAGTGGTGGTAACCACAGTCCCACTCTCTGTAACAAAACATGTCTTGCTCAAATGGCCCAGGCTGTTGCTTCCAAAATTACTTTGTTACATGAATAACTATCAAAAAAAATAATAAACTATGAACTATGCCCCAGTCAGTAGAATTAAGAAGCTGTTTTGAAACAGAAACATGGTATTTCATTATTGATCTCCCAAACACACTATTAATCATATTGTGTTAGTTAGTAACAGAAACAAAATTGTTCTTGGCTCAGGGGATTGGAACAGACTTCCTAGAAGAGGCACTTTTGCTCGGCTGTAAGCACAGGTAGGGTGGGAGATGGTGATGAACAAGCACTCACACCCAGCAGAGAGAAGACCATACAGGCAAACACATGATGGGATCACATGGCTCATACTTTCTTCCTCGTGCCGAGAAAGTGATCTGTGTGATAATTCATATAAAAATGATGGTGTGCTTCTTGGCTGGGGCTTTCGCAGAAGCAGAATCTGAGGTGAGGATTTGAGTGCAGTGATTAAGGGCAAAGTGAGGCAGAGAAGAGAAACTCCCGAGAAAAACACACTGCCAGACAAATTTCCTCTGTAGACGACTAGAGCCTCACATCACTGGGGACCCCTGGGAGCCATGTAGAATGAAAGCTTAGAGATGTTCCATGCCAGGGACAAAGAGCTGTAGTATTTATGCACCAGCTCCAACCACTGGCCAAGAGCTCCAGAGGGGTAGAATTTCTCCAACACCTCCAACCTGCTGTGGGAGCCAGAAGGGGGACAGCAGTTGTCAGACAACAGATAATACCTCAAGCAGAGAACACTGATGTTACAGGCAGCTGAGTTAGATAGAAGTATTATAGGCAGTCAGATTGGGCTAGGTCCTCCAAGGAGCCAGTGCAGAAGCCCCAACACCTCCCACTGTGGGCCAGGACTCAAGATAAAAGATCAAACAAATGCACCCACATGCTAAGGATTGATATACTACAAAGGTCTCTATCACCCTGAGGAAGCCACGAGTCACCATTCCAACCCCTTCCAGGAAGCCACTGTTTTTTAAGCATGTCCCCTTGCTACATGACTTGCTTCCTCATTTGTCCCTATTTAATCAATTTCACCTGAGCAGTTAATCTTATTGGTTAACCATAGTTCTGCCCCACCTCATGCCCACCTTGCAAGTTTCCATGTTTTCCCCACCTTAGACCTGCCTCACTTTGTGGTTTTACTCTGTAAAAGTCCCTAGTAAAGGCAGAGTCTTTGGCAACCCACTGGGATCCCTTCAGTCTCTCAGATAGAAGTTTTCTTTCTCTCAATAAATATATTCTGCTCTTAAACTCTATTGTTCCTAAAATTCATTCTTTGATTTCAAAGAACATGAATTTGTACCAGAGTTTTGACCCCCTATATCACTGATACTGACAGGTGTAAGTCGGACTGGCTGCCCTGAACTGTTATGGCCTGAGGAGATGGAGTGGGACAGAGACAGTATGTGTAGTAGTGGATAACCCTGCATAAATGCTCACTGTGGCCACCTGTCTTCTCTATTCAGCCTCAGAAGCTTCAGATACCGCATACTCGGACCCACTCCCAGGCTCAGCCACAGCCGAATGGGTGAGAAATAAATGACCAACTCTACAATGTCCTCATCAGATAGTGGTCCCAGAAAGGCAAGTTGGCATTAATGCTGTGAATACAGGCAGTCACTGGAATTGCTGATTTTTCTCTCATGAAAGTGCAGGCCAAAAGCAAAGAGAAGAATTGAACTGGAAGACAGTAAAGTGGAGGCTAAGACCACCATTTTGTAGCAATCACAGAACACCACTTGTAAGGTCATAGGTGAACAAAGAAAGAGATTTTGCAGAGAGTTTTGGAACAGATCGCTGTGAAGTGTCTAGCATGGGCTTCGTGCTGGGATCTTGGAAATCAGGAAACAGTCTGTGGAGGAGATACACCATAAACCTATGCTTGTAACCACGTGGGATAAGGCAGCTTGCTGAGAGCATGCTTCACCCTACCTTTATCAACTGCGAAGTAAACACTCCAAGGATCGAGTTCAAAGGTTAAATCTCCCAAGCAATCTTCATCACTCGCCTGGCACGTTCCAATGGTTTTTCCAATTGGGATTTCTTCATCCAGTGTGATGTCAACTTTGTCATGAAGAGTTGAGTTTACAGAAGCCCCACTCAAGACAACATTTTCAATGTTGAATAAACTTGTTTTAAAAGAAAAGACCGTTAGCATTATTTGCCTGCTGTCTTTCCTACACTTTGTGGTGGTGTAGAAGAGTTTATTTAAATAACTTCCAAGTAGGGCAGCTAGCTAATAGAAATAGAGTGGGGATACAAGTCATAATGATAAAAATTAAGAAGGAGGGCTTTGAGTGAAGAATGAATTTCCTCAGGCAGCATGGAAGGCATCCCAGACCCTACTGAAGGCAGAGAATTACAATGCAAATTAGCATGTTCTTTCTGAGACCCTACTTTCCTGAAATCCTATGTCTCCAAGAACAGAGTTAAAAGCCTGAGTCCCATCTGGTCATTTTAAACCCACAGAGCCATTTGTGATAGATAACCACTGCACAACTGAGCAGTTCCTGTGCTCTGTTTGCCTACAGTTAGCTCTAGATCAGAAGGCCTTGTGGCCACCCCGTTCAGGATCTCTTCTGGAAATCCAAGAGTAATTCTCTTTATTTCCAATAAAAACTCTCCTAACTTCCTCCTTTGGCTTAAGAAGTCATTCCTTGGCATTTATGTCCATGGTATTAGTGGTTACAGAGTCATGGGTTTGGAAAAATATCAATAATGATATTAGTAGCTGAGCAATTTACTGAGCACTTACTTGCAGTCAAAAAACTGTGTTCTCTCATTTACCCCTCCTAGTGGCCCTAGGAAGAATGTACCCTTTTTTGTCCCCCTCTTACAGTTAAGGAAAGTAAGAACTTAAGAAGTTAAATAATTTGCATCGAATTTGCATCTCGATATCAAGATGGCTGGGAGAGGATTTGATCCCAATATTGTTTTGCTCTATAACCTATTCCTTGGTCACTGCATTCCTTTCCTTCTGTAGTAGACAGCAGCTTCCTAGAATTGCTGATGGTCAGTAGGGTTTCATAACCCCCTGGTGGTAATATTGGCTAGAATCCCCTAGGGGGGTAGTGAGAGACAAGCCAGCAGGCAGATACCCGGGACACACCCCACTAATACTGCCTCATCCTATTGTATTTTCAATACAGTGTATATTTTTAAACTATTCTGCTTTCGGTTTTGAAGGAAGCCTTTTCTTTGGAATTTTACATCTGAAGTGACTGTTTTCACCTTATGTCCTTGCTTTCTTTCTCACAAAAAAGGAAAACAACAAAAAACACTACACATTCGAATTCAGTTTTTAAAGTTAAACTTAAATCATATTTTATGTTTTATGCTCTTACCTGCAGGTCAGAATGGGATTCTTATTGTTGACATTAATGAGGAAAATCTTTAGATTTCCAGCAGCAAACAGTCCTCCAGGATCAACCACTTTAATGATCAGAGAAAAACTAAAAGTACAGCCACAAGAAAAATAGCTGAGATTGTATAGTCACATCAGGGTTTCACAGAGATACAGGCAACTGGGCTTACTTGCTTACAATAATCGATTCATCTAGTAAAAATGTCATCAAGCCAGTTATTTCAGTGGTTAGAAATGGCTAACACTTCATTAAAAAACAAATCGGCCATGTGAATTGAAAGAACAGGCCAGGACTTAGAAAAATCTGTTATTTTACTGAAAATGGACAGTGCAAGGAAGAAGTTGTGACGAATACTTCAAAGCAACTACTAGCAAATTACTGTGGAAAATATTGGGATGGTTAGGTGATAACAGGCTTTTATTTTAGCAGAGATACACATAGGTTTGAGGACTAAGAGTGATGAAATGAGGAAAACAACTGTTCCTTCATTGAAAGATGAGTAACACACCCCAAAAACAGCATTCGCTTGTGATGAAGTCTCCGAATTTGCCCAGCACTGTCCAGGATAAAACAGCACTGCAGTTACACATCCCAGCCCAAGGCAAACTGATAGAGCTGGTTACCCCCTCAGGAAAAAGAAAATAATTCTATTTTAACTAACAAAATTAAATACACTAATAATTGGGACCAAAATGGCTGTCTTCCTTCTAATAATGCTAAAAATTAAAACTTTTTAATTTTCTTATTTCATAATTTTTTCTACAAGTTAATTATTGATGAGACACGTTGACAAACATCACACTCAATTCACTTTTAGGGATGAAGGAAATTTTTTTAGAAATTTTAGGAAAATTTGAGTGTAAGAGTAAGAGAAATTAGGGGCGGGCACTAATAGCACAGCTCCTGGCCTGCCTCCCTGAGTGTGGAAAAGAGACAGCAGAAGTCCAGAAGCAGTGAATCTCCCTAACTCTGTCTTCAGGATTTGAACAAGAGATTTCATAGCTCCCGCGTCTCCTTTGAAGGGAGGAGATTGGAAGGAAGCAGTGGGGCAGTCAAAAAACTTCCTTTATTCTCACTTTATTTGTTTCAGTGACCCTAGAAGCTAAAGACAGAAATTGAGGAAAACTATGCTCTCTATGGAGCTTTGGTAATAATGCACTGTAGAGCTTTCGCCAAATAGCTCTTTATTCTATCTGCAACCAGGTCTTCAATTTTCCAGGGTCAGTTTGTCTGATTCAAAGATACTAAGAAAAGGAAAAGCTTTTATTTTCACTTATGAAGAAAAAGTTCATCACTTACACTCTCATTAGTGACTTTTTCTTCCATTTGTGAACAGATCTTAAGATTTCTAAATGTCTTGAATGTGCAGTCACTGTTCCACAAGGTATAGTAGGATGAAAAGAAAATTAAACTATGATGGGCATTAGTCATTACCGCCAGAAATGTTAATAAGAGCAGATGATTCAAGGAATTATTTGACATAGGTTAAAGGAGTTGGGGACCAAGGAAAGTAAATAAAGGTCTTGGTGATTTCTATCCTCAAATCATAGGAAGATAATACAGACCCAGGCACTCTTCTGCTGATTTTACAAGGTTGGGGAAAAAAATAAAGCACATATTTTTTCTCTGTTGTCTTCTGAGTCTGTTTCATGGAAAGGTGATTTCCATTACATGTGGGCATCAAGTCTTTGTGGGGCCTTTGCTACTAACGATGCTACCTCCTTGATTTATAATACAGAAAGATCTCTTAGATTCAGGATCAACTTGATTGGAGCATCTTAAACATCCTTCTATGAAGCTGTTTGATGCAACACTTATGACTGAAAAGGGTGGTCATAAAAATCATTATAAAAATAAAAATAGTAACCTGAACTAATGGTTACCCACCTAGCAGATGTGGGGAAAATAAAGTGAAAAATGTCCATGCATTCACATCGTAAAGATGCTGATTAACCGTGAATGAATCTTGTGTGGCGCGCACCCAGAGAGAAGTCCCCGCCCACTCCCATTGCAGGTCCCAAATACCACCAGTGAGATGATCACTGTGAGGCTTCACTGAAGAAGCCAAGTGACAAGGAGGGGGCGCCAGCGTCCAAGTCCAGCTCCCCAGCCAGCACTCGCAAGATCATTGGTTATGTTCTGATCTCATTGCTAAGGCAATGCCAAAAGCACTTCCATTTGGGGGATACATGAAGACCGGATAGGGGGAAAAGAGGGAAATGGGAACCAGAGGATCAGGTTTTTAATGAAAACCCAGTAACAGTATTTACCTTCTAGTTGCACTCTCAAAATCGAAAACGGTTGATGTGGCAATTGTTCCAGTGCTGTCGATCGTGAAGCCAGAGTCCTCCGGGGAAATGAAGTACTGGTTATGAGACAGAAAGGAGAAAGCAGAAATGCTGCCCTGTCCCTGGCAAGATTCTTTACCTGTCCAAGAACCAGGCCTCCATCTCTCCACCCTGTGGGCCGGTCACCCCTCCTCCCCTCCTCATGAAGGAAGACGGCAGAATGCTTGCAGCTTGCTGTTCTCGATGATGGTGGTGAAGATATGAAGGATAAAATTATGCCATTCAACTGACTTCCAGATAGACTACCTAACTGGAGCAAGCATTAGCCTCGTCTATTACACTCAGCACTGCACCCACAGCTAAAAGTGAAAAACAGAAGTCACATGTGGAGAAACGCACAATGTGATGAGAACTTGGGGACTGATTGGTTTGACTATTGAAGGTGAGGATGGATTTTTGGGGGCTGGGGGGTTCAAATTGCCATAAAAGGAAAACCATTAAATACTGGCAGGCCATGTGTCCATATGGGTATTTGGATGTGCAGACAGTATTTTATTAAATTGCTTTTCTTAATTCTTCAGTGACTTTCACTCATGCTACCTTTTAGTTATTCTGTCAAATGGTTCAAATGTGTCATGTTTTAATTCTCACTACTCCACATCACAGGAACTGATACTAACCCATCTTACAGATAGAAATACTGAAGATTAGGAAATTCAAGTGACTTGCCCAAAGCCAGAGAGCTGAGCTATTAGTCACTCCACATATTGCTTTTCTGCTCTCTCAGGCATACTTCTTGTCAAAGAGAGCAGAAAAGGCTGAGATTTCTAATATAGGTGAGACTCAAATGATTAGACAAAACCAGGGCAAAAATCCATGAGAAGTAATATCAGGAGTTAATTATACCAAGTGCTATTGACTTAATAATTGTGTACACCCAGAGATAATTTAACAGAGAAGATTAAACCCAGAAGGGTTACAAAGCAACCTAAAAATCATTTGGAGAAATTAGTGACCTTTAAATGTATTGATTTTCTGATGAATCACCATGTTCTGATTAATTTTAACTCATAACTTCCATTTCTACACATATAAATAAGATGGAATGGATTTCTGCCATTTCTGTAGAGCAATGTAGAACATTAGCTTTCAGGAATTCTAGGCAATCCATCATATACTTACTTTTAAGGCAAACACACAAATAATGTTTTATGGGAGTAAAATGAAGGGTGCTTGGTAGTTAAATCACCTGAGAACACTCACAATCTCTAGGTCTGGTTATATATAAATATTATTTTTTTAAAGCCACCCATGTTTGTAGTTGCTCAAATTTAGAATGCAAAATTCAATTTCAGTGTTATGCAGTTGTCACCAATTGTTTGGAAATAATGCACATTGGAAAACTACATTTAATGAGGTTTAATTTTTCACAAAACCAAATACTCATTTTAAAAAATTAATGCTGCTGGTATGAGCAATGCCTTGTGATGGTCAGGGAAGGGTTGGGTGTTGCTAGGCAACCAACCAAGCCGCCACTGGGAAGAGCCCTGGTTCAGCAGTCTAAGGGTCCAGATATTAACTCTCTAGAAACAGACAACTTCGAGTTGTTGTTATAAGGTTTTTTTCCTTTCTTCTTCTTCTTGATCCCATTTATCTGTAATGATACTATCAAGTAGAAAAACTATTTTGGCCATGAAATAACAATGGCAGCCCAATGCCCATTTCCAATATGATAGCGGATTACAGGGGGGTTGGTAGCAGGAGAGGTGGTGGCCCTTTGGGATGGACTTACTTTCAGAATCTGCTTTGGTCCTTTCTCTGAAAGGTTCCCCATGATTATTTGCTCTCAGAGCTGCTTGGGAACTGGAAATGTCAGGATCCAAACGTCAGGCCAACCACCATGAGGAGAATCACAGAATCCCAAGCTCACTGTTCTCCCAAGGACCCAGGAGTGTGTCCGATGCTTCTGTTTCAGGAGGTGCAAAGCACCAGTTACTCTGAGCCTGTGCTCAGCGTTTCTCTGGATTATCTCACGTAAGTCATCACATTGTCTCACATAGTACACAAATGTGCTTTCTTGGCTCTACTTTACAGGAGAGGGAGCTGAGTCTTACAAATGTTAAAAAAAAAAGTGGCCCCAGAGAGCCTAGCTAGGTGAGCAGTAAGCCAAACTCAGAACCCAGACACCCAGAGCCACTGTGTAACACTACCCAGCTCATGCGAGATCTTCCCGAGAGAAAAGCTGTATGTCTTTCTGACACTAAAACATTAGTTTAACTAATTTTTAAATGTTTCAGGTGTCAATTAAAGAATCTAGGTAGATAAAATATAGTTATAGAATAATTCTATATTACCGTTTACAGAGGGAAAAGAGCAGAAGGATCAAAGAGAAGCAAAAAGGAAGGAAAAGGACAAATAGACCAACATAGAGACCTGTGAAAAACAACATCTAGAAATCAAGCACAGAACAATGAATGAGGGTAGAAAACCAGAAAGAATAGTAAGAAAGATAAGAAAAGAAACAAGAGTGTTTATTAACACACTCAAATAATACTGATAATGTCACATTCAGATAATCAGTAATGCTCCAATTAACTAATGTTCACTGAGTACTATTTGCCACGTGCTGTATGTGTCACCTCATTTAATCATCCTAATAGCCCTCTGGCAAGTCCTCATAATACTTTGGTCTTAAAGTTAAAAGTTGAGGTACACAGAGGTAGTGTGACTTTTCCAGGGTCCCGGAGCCGGAAAGCGGCAGAGCCTGCCTTTTTGTCTAAGTGCTGAATGGTACCACCGGCTGCTGTGTTGTTACACTGTGTCTGATTTGGTGGCTCAATCCAGGGTAAAATCGTCTTAAGTAGAATTAGTACAGAGTATGACCTGGGATGATTTTTTTTTCTAATGGCAAAATGTTCTGTGATATTTTTAGAGCAAAAACACTGGCTAATCACTGACCATCTACTATCTACACACCTTTCTCTTGGAGAGTTACACTTTTGACCAAGTAGTTTTGATCTATGCAACATATAGAATTCTAGGCCAAGCATTATTTTTAGTGTAGCTTGGCAGTTCCACTGTAGAGCTATGCAGAAAGCCACAGCACTTCGCCTTGAACATTTTCTAGATAAGCCTTTGCCCTTAGAAAACGTGAGCTTCCCTATGACATCCTGGTAACTTACTCCAGAATATGGGCTCGCTGCCTGCCATGGTTTATGTCAGTGGCCCCCAAGACTCGTGAGTTATGGACTGGACCAAATCTAGCATTTGTGATTGGTTCGTTATCTAGCACTTGGATTGGTGATGTGTTTCCCCCGCCCAGGGGTGGAGCCAGGATATGACGTAATGATGGAAGAAGATGTGTCTCTCTCTCTCCTTCCCATTTGTGCCTTGTTGTTTGTAGTAGCCATGAATGGCTGACCTGCCAGGCCACGCTGCCTTGGAGCCAACTAAGTATAGACTGAAACCTCCAAGAACTATAAGAAATAAATCTTTTCTTCTTTCATTTTGGGTGTCAGGTATTTTGTCCCTGCAGTGAATAAAAAGTAACTAAGACACTGCCTTACACACACTCCATAGCAATAGGAAGGGATTTCTACATGATCCTTTCAGTGGACTACTGAGCCCTCGTTCTTCCTCGTACAAAGCTCTTTACACTTCTAATCCACTGTTCAAATAGCCAGCTAAAGTTAGGGAATTTGTGCCGATATTTTTTGCCTGATTTATAGTTTGACTCAGTGGCCTCAGTTTTTAATGTGTGTCCTAACAGATCTTGAGAAGAAGATTTGTGTGCAAGTGACTCAGGAAGTGTTTCCAGAAAAACTGGTGAAGGAAAGAAGAGGGAAGTGGTTGAACAAAAGTGCCACCGCAGTGTCCTCTGGGAGGTTACCACCTGACCCTGCAGGAATGTATATAGGCCTCAGAGTTACTTCCACCTAAGAAGAGAAGGAGCGCTTCCGTACTCATACACTAGTTAGGGCTACCCAAGGCACTGCAAATTCCCAGGACACCTGATGCTTTCAACATGCAAAAACCACACAAAATTCAGGCGTGGTGGCACACGCCCATAATCCCAACACTCTGGAGGCTGAGATTGGAGAATAGTGATTTAATCCCAGCCAGGGCAATTTAGTAGTTTAGTGAGAGCTTGTCTCAAAATAAAAATAAATTAAACCCAGGGTGACCAAAAATTGCATATTTTTAAATTAATTTTTATAAAATCATAGAACAGAAAATATAAAAATGACTATTTTGTCTAATTTATTCAATAATTTTTCTGTGTGTGATATATCTCATAGCATTCAATATACAATGCATTTCAAATTAGACAGTAGTATCTAGTTAGTCTCTTTCTGAATTCTTTTTGCATTGTCTTTCTTTGGGGAATACCGGGAGTCAAACTCATGACCTTGCACTTGCCAGGCTTCACTTATGCCCCTAAGCTATGTCCCCAGCCTCTATGTCTTTCTGTGAACAACATACTCTACACCATCATGCTGGCCTCTCCTTTTTCCTGTGGGTGGTTTAATTTCAATAAAATTCCTACCCACTAAAGGTGATAGAGAAGACTTTGATAATGGACATCCTGGCTGGCATTTCGCTATCCCATATTTTTCAATTATTTGGTCTACTCGGCCGGGGATTTAGCTCAGTGGTTTAAGTGCCTGCCTGGCAATCGCGAGGTCATGAGTTCGATCCCCGGTACCAAAAAAAAAAAAAAAAATTATTTGGTCTACTAGACCTAATAAATTGCAAATGACTTTTTGAACTCCCTTGTTTTAAATAAATAACAAATGATCTCCATACTGTTTGGTGCAGAAGGTGCATAAATATTTAATAATAATATTTTCCTTGCTTTGTGATTACACGATCACTTATTAGATGTCAGTCAATTCTGTAAACACTACCCATAGAATTATTATAGTCATTAACACTATGGACAGTTGTTTTTGGTTTCGTATCTTATTTCAAGGTCTATCATTTGTGTACTATGAGTAGATGACAATCAGGGAAATTTTTTTTGTCTTTCCGTTTCCTAACAGACTTTTCCTCTCTGATATGCTAACATTTCTCCTTTTTGCAGATCTCTTGGTACTTTCTTCCTATTCAGTCTCAGTGTCCCAAATGTGTCCATTTTGTATTGTCAAATAACATCACTGAGTTCTGAAGAAGTATAAAATTATATCTAATCTACTTACAATAAGAGTTTTTATAGATTTTAGCACAGAATTACAAGTTATCATTCACAAATAAACACAAATTAGTAAAACATAATAAAATTATTATTATTATTATTATTATTATTCGATTTTACTAGAGACAAATATCAAAGGCAAACACAATGTTCTAAATAAAAAAGAATGCAAAAAATAGTCTAAATAACATGTATCTCATGCAAGCAAGAATCAACTGGTTGAAATGACACTTGCCCAAGCAACGCTGGGGAGAGTCAATCCATAAATAAATACACTTCCCGAAAGATGCTCACAACAAAATGGTAAGTGGTTAAAAAGAGCTGGGGGTATAACTCAGTGTGAAGGCCCTGGGTTCAATCCTCAGTACCACAAAAGTAAAATAAAACACAAAGAAAACACCCAAAGACGGTTAATAACTGATGGAAGCAAAAGAACATGGAAGTTTGCTGGGAGTGAGACGTACGGCACACAAACATGGGAAAAGGGACCCAAAGAGACCTGGGAAGCACACAGAGACTGTCCACTGTAGTCTCTGAAACTTCTTTGTTACAGAAGCTGAAACAATTGTTTGGTTGAATCGCACTAGAACATATAGTTAGTTACTACATTTACAAACCCATTACTGTATCTATGAGCAACATTTAATTCTGTCTCGTGCTCTCTACTAACTCTGATTGAAATTTGGCTCCATTTCAACTCTGAATGGATTGGTTAGGGCTAATCTAAACACTGTACAGAGAAAAGAAGGTCTGTGTTCCATTAGTGATGTCCGCTACGACCAAGGCAGAAAACATCATATTCCATCACAGAATTTTAAAGTCTAAGGTACCATTAGAATGCCCAGATATCTTTTTTAAAATATTGATTCCTAGACCTACTTCCAGAAATTTCTGACTTAATTAGTCCAAGGAAGAGTCCTGGTATCTGTGTTTGTGGGAAAAATTCCACAGAATTCTACTGTTACAGTCAAAGTGAAGAATCATAGCGACTTTCCCCATGAATTGTCATGCTATTTCTCTGTTGTCCTGGAAATGTTTTCAGAAAGAAAAAAAAAAAACCTTTAAAAACTGAAATAAATTCTCCTAAAAATAAATATTTTACTATAACTCCTTTCTCAGCCTCACAAAACGTTTGTAAAAGCATTGACTTTGGACAGGCTGATCAACACTAGAATTTCATGTCTTGTGTGAATGAACTTAAATTTTTGAATTTTTACCACATTGTGTCTTATTGGAATTTGAATATGTGTGATAGTTCAAACAAATTTTTTTCTTTTTTATCAAAAATGAGATATTATAGTACCCATTGATCATTTTCTGTTATTCGGTTCAGAAAGCCCTGTAATTCTTTCACTATATGCATGGCTTTATACTATTGTGTTATGTTTGATATTATTGTAATTGAAACTATGC